>OZ007593.1:64968587-65568587 GCA_963931845.1 Maratus michaelseni
TATAATACTTGTTATCCTCCGTTAAAAAATATCACTGACTAATCTATTAAATGAATAAAAATGGAATACGTACATAGTGTGTCAGCGCTGCATTTGAAATCAAACGTGATGTCACGCTCTTTTATTATTAGCACTATATGGCTTCACCCTCTAGCAGACCCTAATTTACACCGGGGCCTCAAATCTCGTAAAACATCGGATAAGATAAACCACGAACCTCCGACCTGGTTCCCCGCTGCCTTCGGCACCGGATAATCTCTTAATTTGCACATCGAATTGTATAAACTTCTAAACAAACGAACTTCCGACACGGGTCCCCGCTGCCTTCGGCACCGTATAGCAGTCGTGCTGCGTACGCTCGAGTTCTATCTTCCACCACCAGGTATCGCAATCTGTTCTATATGAACCTCGGGCATTGAAATCGTTAAGGCTATAGATGTCGAGTCGAATGAGCCATACCCTGTCGTGATCCGACCCATAGAAACAGAGATAGGAAAGCGCCCACTGGTGGTGAAAGCTAATCGCGTTTGGGGGGGGCAAATTGGGGGGATGAACACCGGAGATGCATCATAAGATTAGGCGGTCACAGACTTTTCCAACGATGTATCACATGGGGGATATGTGCAAAATTCAGAAAATAGCCCTCCCCCCCTACATAATTTGATTAAGCGTTCACAGACCTTTCCAACGATATATCACATGAGAGGTGTCGGCAAAATTTAGAAAAGTGCCACCTTGGGGGGTGTGAAAGTGGGAGGATGGACCCCGATGATGCATAATATGAATAAGCGGTCACAGGCCTTTCGAACAATATATCACATGAGTAGTGTCGGGGGGACGCAAAATGTGGGGGGTTTCACCTGTGGTGTATAACATGAATAAGTGATCACAGCCCTTTGTAACGATATCTGACATGACGGATATCGTTAAAATTTAGAAAAGTGTCCCCCCCCTTGTGTAGGCAAAACGCGCTCCGCCCCTCCCTATAATTTTTGACGCAGCTTTATTTTTAAAATTTATTTTATGTGTTATAAAATATCGGAAAGTTTTAAACAGATAGCCTTATTAGATACTGATAGCCTTATACTTCCAAATTTTGTTCACGCCCCTCCCCGAACAGTGATGCGCCATTCTTTTTTATAAATTTTTTAACATGTGTTATAAACTATCTTAAAGTTTAAAACAGATCGCATTGGAATTTAATATATTTGCTGAAATTATTATTATATGAAGAATAATATAGAAATAAACCCTCCTTTAGATTGTAATTAAGATATATGAACAATTTTTATAATTTCTGAAAGCTGATTTTTATTTATTTATTTATTTATTTATCTATTTTTTACTTATTTATTTATTTATTTATTTATTTTGCATTTCCCTGTGCATGTTTGGAATTTCTTAGCAATTTCTTAGATTTACATTATTTTATTCAATTAAACATTGTACTGTTACAATAAATTTAAATGGAAACTTCACTTCTAAAACAAAAATAATTTAACAACTGGATTTCATTAATTTATAGAAAAATGACGTAAAAGGTATACCTGTCCTTTACCATGTTTTTTTTTCTTTTTTAAAAATAAATGAATCACTTTTAATTAATTAAAAATTTTTTGTTTACGTTTGGAAATAAATTTTAAATGCCGATAACTCTTAATGTATACATTTTAGAAGGTACACCTTCCCTCAATAAATAATTTATTTTTAAAGATCTTTCTAAAAACGTAAATTATATATTTAAAATATTTTTTAAAGCACAAAAACTACGTCTGATTACTTTATTTTACAATATTATAATAACACGCATTTTATCAGACAATTAAATGCACTAAACAAACACGAGTGAAAAATTGACCTGGGCCAGGACTCGAACCTGGGACCTTACGCATAGCGTGCCGACGCTCTGCGACTGAGCCACCCAGATCGATGCGCTTGACGGGAATTTCTCATACTTATTCTTGTTGGAAACAGTCATCTGCCACAGTTTGCAGTCATATTTAATAGTTTGATAAAATGTGTGTTCTTATAATTATGAAGTTTTATTTAAATATATATATATATCTTCAGAAGAAAATGGCTGACTTGCAGATGAAATTTGATGTTGTTATAACTTGTAACTGATTTGTGCTATTATAATACAGATGGTACATGGTCGTTGGCATGTTTTATCTCTGCTTTGGCATAATTTTTTAATCGCCATGTTAATTAACATTTTTTTGCTAATTAAGGGTAGAAAATAATATTTTTTTACACTGGATTTTATAAAAGCACATAGATTACGTAATTACTTGTCCAGAAATGTAATCCTTTTTTAATTCTGCCGAATATTAAGGTCTGTAGGTTGTTTGAAAAAAAAGTTTGACGAAGAAAAAAGTTATCATTTTAAGTAACTCGACGTTTTTTTAAAAATCTATATCTCTGTTTATAAATCACTTATGAAGATAAGTTTGGTCTTAAATTGAAGAAATTCTCCATTAGATTCTTCTAGTTTTCGTTTTTTTTCTGCGACGCTTGGTTTATTTGATATCTGATATTTTAATCTGGCATGTTTTGTCGATTTAACAGTGCGAAGTTGAATTCTGTAAGTAAGCAGTAGCGGTCTAGTTCAGTTCTTGGCGTTGTTTGTGTGGCGTTTTTTTTTTAACTTGGCTTGGCAGAGCGACCGCCCTGCTTGATTATATATATAGAATAATATAGAAATAAATCCTCCTTCAGCTTGTAATTAAGATATACGAATAATTTTTAGAATTTCTGAAAGCTGATTTTTATTTATTTATTTACCTATTTATTTATTTTTTGTTTATTTATTTATTTTATTTTTTTTTTGCGTTGCCCTGTGCATGTTTAGAATTTCTTAGCAATTTCTTAGATTTATAATATTTTATTCAATTAAACACTGTACTGTTACAATAAATTTAAATGGAAACTTCACTTCTAAAACAAAAATAATTTAACAATTGGATTTCGTTAATTTATAGGAAAATGACGTGAAAGGTATTCCTGCGAAACGTTTGGAAAGAAATTTTAAATGCTAATGTATACGTTTTAGAAGGTACATCTTCCCTCAAAAACTAATTTATTTGTAAAGATCTTTCTAAAAACGCAAATTATATATTTAAATTATTTTTTAAAGCATAAACACTACGTATGATTACTTTATTTTACAATATTATAAGAACACGCATTTTATCAGACAATTAAATATACTAAACAAACAAGAATGAAAAGTTGACCTGGGACAGGACTCGAACCTGGGACCTTGTGCATGCCGTGCTGACGCGCTGTGACTGAACCACCCAGACCGATATCCTTGAGCAGCAATTTCTCATATTTATTCATGTTGGAAACTGTCATCTGCCACAGTTTGCAGTCATATTTAATTGTCTGATAAAATATGTGTTCTTATAATTATGAAGTTTTATTTAAAAAAAAAATATCTTCAGAAGAATGTGGCTGACTTGCAGATGAAATTTGATGTGGTTATATTATAACCTGTAACTGATTTGTGCTATTTTAATACAGATGGTACATGGTCGTTGGCGGGTTTTATCTCTGTTTTGGCATAATTTTTTAATCGCCAAGTTAATTAACAGTTTTTTGCTAATTAAGAATAGAAAATAATTCTTTTTTACACTGAATTTTATAAAAGCACATATATTACGTAATTACTTGTCCAAAAATGCAATCCTTTTATTATTCTGCCCAATATTAAGGACCGTAGCTTGTTTGAAAAAAAAAAAAAAAAAAGTTTGACGAAGAAAATAGTGATCATTTTAAGTAACTCGACGTTTTTAAAAAAAATGCTATATCTCTGTTTATAAACCACTTATGAAGATGAGTTTGGTCTTAAATTGAAGAAATTCTTCCTTAGATTCTTCTAGTTTTCGTTTTTTTTTTTTCTACGACGCTTGGTTTGTTTGATATCTGATATTTTAATCTGGCATGTTTTGTCGATTTAACATTGCGAAGTTGCTTTCTGTATATAAGCATTAGCGGTCTTTATTCCAGTTCTTGGCGTTGTTTGTGTGGCGTTTTTTTTTTTTTTTTAAGCTTGGCTTGGCAGAGCGACCGCCCTGCTTAATTTGTATATAAGCATTAGCGGTCTTTATTCCAGTTCTTGGCGTTCTTTGTGTGGCGTTTTTTTTAAAGCTTGGCTTGGCAGAGCGACCGCCCTGCTTGATCTTGTATTTTATATTAAAGTAATAAATAATTTATGTGATCATTTTGTCGTAGTAACTTCCTCAATTAATGAAAATTGTATTATATAGAACATTTAATCGAATTTTGCATCACAAATCTACAGGGTACATCAGAAATATGCATACACACTTTGAATGATTATAACTCCAGTTTTTATGCACATATAATTCACATTTAAATTGTAAAATGATCTACATAAAATGTATAATTTTCCCTCCTACCGCAGATGTTTAAAATTATTACCGTGCTCTTGAATACATTGCTTATAACGGTGGTCTATTGATTCACAAACTTCAACAAACAATTCATTTGGTGTTGTGGCGCATTCTTGCTCAATTGCGGTTACGGAACATTCTCTATGAACATCCATTTATTTCAAACTTATCTTTTATCCAATGAACTGTACGTCGCATAGGCGTATCTGCCTAAGACTACCTACGATATTGTTTTTGTAATTCTGCTACATTTTTATATTTAGAATCTATATATTTAAAATAAAAAGCGCATTCTGTCAAATTTTTCACACGAATATCATCTCTTTGCGCATGCGCCAACGTTTTTTGAACGCTTCTCCCCTCAGTAAGGGGAATCCTGATGGATTAGCCCTCACCTGTTTAGTCTACGGGGGATTGAAAAGGTTGATTGAAAACGGATGGAGTCACCATTGCATTAAAAGCATAGACCTTTTAATATGTTTTTGCTCTGAGATTGAAAGCTAAAGCTTTTTTTAAGAACTCATGTTCCCACTACTTGATATTTATATTTTTTTTTCGGAAAATTTTAAAGAGAGCTTGGATACAGTTTTATATTTATAACGGATCCAAATGCCAGAGTATTAGGAAGATAACAACAGTTTTTTATTGCTATTTTAAAAGAGCCGATGCGACTACAAACACACAAACAAAAAAACGAGAATAAAACATTTCTCTTACCCCTAGATAACAATATTATAGACTAGATAACGCCAGGCGGGTGTCAGCTAGTAGTCTTGCAAAATAAATTTTCTTTTTTCAAAAATTATTCTTGGTCTACTCATTAATTACAATTAATTACGCTTTGAAAAAATAAAGAAAAAAATAGAAAGTTATGACTCGCTAAACAGTGTATGTGTATATTATTCTGATGCACACTATATATAAGTATGAGTCAAAAAATAGTCAATTTTCTAAATTCGTATATTTGTTTTTATTATTCACAAAAATAGGAATTACATAATCATAGTATATTATGCAGATTTTTATTGTCACAGAATGGTTTCCCTCTATTTTTGCATTGCGTAGGAAACCATATAAAAATAAATGTAAAAAATTAAGTAAGCGTAAGATAGATTTTGACATTTATCCTCTGAGTGAGTTGAAACCTGCCAGAAGGGTAATCCAATCTTGTCACTCTCTGTCAAAAAGGCACTAGCGACTTAAGCATGAAAGTACGAAAGAAAACCGACAGCCTTCAATTTAATGCGGAAAAATCTCGCTTTTCTTTAATACAGAATGATTTGGTTTATTTTACAAGATTTTCTATTTACATATATATTTGAACTAGTATTTTAACTAAAGCATTTCATCTCTGTTAAGCAGATAAAAATTATGTACTTTAATTGGGTTTATTTTTTAATACAGTTATTAATATAAAGAAAAATGTAATACGTTGAGAGTCACTGCTATAAAAATATTAGTGAAACTACTTATACAATTTTATAATATCAGACCTTTACATTTTATGTTGTAGATGGTAATTTGTTTATCTTTTATTGAGAAATTATGTGAACAAATTATTTAAAAGTTTGTATTGTTTTCAAATGTTTAAAATATTCTTAGACATAACGAAAATTTGTAACACGTTGAGAAATTCACTCGTAAAATTTCCTTTTAATGTAAATTATATTTTTAAAGAAATATAAGATTTCGTGAAATATTTTTTTAATAATTTATGAAACAAAAAAGGAGAAACATTGCAAATCACTCTAATTCGTAATAACTACAATCTGAATTTTTTTTTTTTTTTTTTTTTTTTTTTTTTTTTTTTTTTTTGTGGTTCCAAAGTAAGAATTTTGTTAAAGATTTTTAAAATATAATTAAAATGTTTTGAGAATTAAAATGTTTTCAGTCTACTTTTGAAATACCAATAATTATTATATTGTTCTACCAACAACACTTTTCAATTACTAATATATTTCAGATAAAGATAGCTACAATACATTTAAATGTAAAATAAGGCATGCGAACAAATAAATTTATGTATTATGTATTTTATTAAGATTATCTTTTGAAAGCACCTGAAGCAAACAATCTTTGACAACACTTTTATACTAATATATTTATTTTATACTAAAAGAGAAGAACTGACAAAGAGTTTGTAACATAAACAACTGAAATAAAAGTATTTTAAAGATAAACATTGTAAAGTAAATATTAAAATTTCATATGCTGTTTTGTTAATGTTGTGATGTTGTTATGTAATGTATAATTTTTAGAACATCAACAAATGATTATATTTCTAAATGCTAAAAACTAAATTCGTAATGTTGCTAAATTGTTTTATATATTATTTGCTTTCAATCGAATTAAAGTCTAAGTTTCTACTTTTATGCATCGCAATTTACTTTAAAGTACGAGAAAGCCGGGTGAAAGCGTATACCGGATTATTTCGTTTATTTTTTAATCCAGAATTATTTACAACAGATATTTAAAGGAATTTGACGTATGTACCCTGCACTTATACTTGTGCAAATAGAATTATAAAGATACGAATTATTTAGCACATTTTTATTAATACATTAATTTATAGAAAAAGTAAAATATTCTGGGTCCCCTCCCCATCCACTAGGTAAGACAGCATGGATATGTTAACCGTGCAGAAAAGGAAAGCGTTTAGAATTTTCTTTCTAAAAGGGAAAATGTAATATTTTACAACTTTAACTAAGAAAATTAAGATGCAGTATTTCCATCATAACTCTATTGATATTTAAATATATATATATATATATATATATATATATATATATATATATATATATATATTACGATAAATTGCAGGTAATAAGGATTGTCATTAGTGACTACCGGTTTTCTTATGATGGGGTAGCCACCATGAAATTTTCGCAGTCGTCACATCATTATGTATGGCCATTGATTCTCCGAAACCAGGTACTGAAGGAACTCCACCGAATAATTGACATACATAGCCGAGCAGCAGTTCAAGGTGAAGGCTGATTGTAGGAGCATCAAGATCTTTATTCGTGGAACAACATAGATGACCCACTATGTACAAGGAAAATACAATGTTGAAGTAAAAAATGGGGGTCGCTGGAGCCGCGTATTAGTTTAACAACCAAAAATGAGCAAAATTCTGGTGGTCCTCGCCCGAGCGGTATGTTTTATACTCAAGAAATCGGTGTAAGAACACTAACGCGCGAAAATTACCAAACAATAGAGTGGAAAAAGGGGTGTGGCCAATAAGAGTGCGCCGAAAAACTTAAACATCAATGGCTAAGAAATTAGGTTAAGGGCGGCCTAATCTGACGTACAAGTAAGAACTCATTACAAGAATCGGATGAATTTTGGAGGAAAACAAATAAGCGCGCGAACGCAGGGGATGATGGGTCAAATCGAACGATATCTGAAAATAATAAAATAAAAAGAATGTAAAGAAAAATATTCTGAAAGAATAAATTTCCCTGTCTCCATAAAAGGAATTTAATCAAATGCTTTTTAGGAAGTTTTTGCAATTTAGAATTATTTTTAGAATAGGGATTTAAAGAATATTTTGACTAAGATATAGAATTAAATCAAACAGGGAATTTAAGATATAAATAAAAGACGGGGAAAAATTAAAATAAATAAATTGGATAACATTTAGTAATTTAATAGAATGGTGATAATTTGGAATAAGGACTAAGAAAATGGCGAAAAGAAGGGAAATTGTATATATATATATATCATTAAATATATTCATATTTAAATTCAGCATTTTAATTAACTCAATTACAGATTAAATAACTGTACAAAATATGTTAACCTCTTTTTCAACTTTAGAAAAATCATAAGTGTTCTTGTCTATGTCGATTATACTTTTCGTCATGCATTCTTTACGAGCTCCTCCAGCACTATTTTCCAGTTCCAGATTTTCTGCACTAGATAATTAGGTTTTTAACGAATCGAAATACAACTCGTAAACAAAAACACCTACAAATGCTGTCAATTGTTTTATTGTAATAAATAAGTATCCATGAAATATGTTACACATAATAACTCATAAAATTTCAGTAAATTCATATTTATGAATCTTTAAAACAAGTCAACATAAAATATACAAATATTAAATAAATAAATTTCCAAACACAGTATCATCCAAATGCCAAGATTTCGATACAGTAATGGCTGCTTTTTTCTTCTTATATAAAGCAAAGTATTTCAATCATTATCAGGTTGGGCAGCGGTCCCTTACCTTTAAGACTCCACGGACTAGGAAATTGACATCTTATATCCTGCAGACCACCGATATAATATTACCACCGATATAAAATATAAACACCTAGATACAATAATATTCGGAAAACGTCTGCTTTATTAATATGAAATGCACCTATTGAGTGCAGCAAAATTATAAATACTTACGTAAGTTAGTCGGAAAATAAGTTTTCCTAGGCTGAAATGGGAAGTGGTTTCATTCCAGACAACTAATATACTGCGGACATAAAGAAGTAGACTTAATTCATTTTTCCACATAATCACCAAAGACATTTGTGTGTTTATCATACTTTTTACCAAAGTTAAAAAAAAAAAAAAAAAAAAAAAAAAAAAAAAAAAAAAAACTTATTGAAAAGAATACCTGTCCTGCATATGAGAGGATTGTATCGCGGCTGTCTTCATATCTTCATTAGAGTGAACAGGTCTTTCTCGAGTGTTTTATTTAATGCTGGACTAGTGGTGGATGTCACTTGCGATAAAATCGGTGCTTTGACAAAGCATTCGTGAACGAGAGTGGGAACAACACCCGTACCCATGTTCGCCAGTCAAATACAATTTTTTTAAATACTTTTATTTTCGTAAAGATAGAGTTGCCTTATTTAGCTACAGGAATTATGCGATTACATTAGGCGAATAAGTCTATAAGAAAATAGTGGTATTCAAAATAAAATGTTAGTACTTGCTTGGTACCCTTGCTTGGACCATACTCATGTACTACCATACTCATGTAGGAGCCATACTTGGACCATACTCATGTAGGAGCGTTTTAGGAATTTCAGCGCTTTTCTTCTGCCATGCCTACTCATTCAACTCAAGATTCTCACTTCATACTTTGTTCACGATTGCAAATATGGCTTCTCTGCATAAAGGCCGGGAACAGTCTGCGCTGCACTATCCAAATTTTTATTAGCATTGCACCAGAACCAACTGCAGTACCTTGGTCGTACGTCACGAAATGACGTATGTGTAGATCTCGCATAAAGACGATGTCCTGTTTGCCCAAGTGCATTCTCTGGAAGATAAGGATGATAATAATATTATCCAATTGACCATTGTATTTAATTATAAGAAAATCCTAAATGCTTGTTTAATGAAAAAAAAAAGTTTAAAAAGTTTATTTAATTGGAAAATGAATATTAAATGTAATTTAAAATTGAAACATATTTAAATATAAGATTATTTTTGTGTAATTTTTATTTATTCATGCTTGTTAGAACTAAGTAAAACAATTATTTGCCCGAATAACGTTACTGCAAGACAGATGATCGTTTTGACTTCAAACCGAGACTGGAACAGTGTATTATTTTTTTACCCGTCGCACCATGAACTACTTGTCAGATAGATTTGAAATTTTATTTCTGATAATTTAGATTAATTCTAAGGTTAGGGGTAAAATCTTGATATGTTATGTAAAATAGAAGTAGGGTTAGAGGTATGTTCAACCTGTGGAACTTAAGCGTTACGAATAATATTTATAAAATTAAGACGATTTTAGGATTCCAAAAAATAGCAGCACTACACGCATATCAAACCAAACAAACAAACATAGTAAAGTTGTCCTGTTTAGACTAGTTGTACCCTATGCAGACTATTTTGTTAAGTTTTACCTATCAAGCATACTACCAGCCTATTTAGCTAGTTCCCATAGTAAAAAACTATTTACACTAATTATGGTCCAATTACACAAAGTATGGCAAAATTGTTCAAATTTGGATCTATCTAGATTTCAAGAACTTTATTTAGCCTATTTAGAGTAGTTTTATCCCAACTAGCATAGTACCAGATTATTACTATTTACTATTTATCATAGTAAAACCCCATTTATTCCCATTCCGGCACAATTATTCTGATTTGGGTCTTCTGGACAAGCTGCACCATATTTTAGATTATTTAGACTAATTTTACCATAGCTAGTACTAAACCAAATTGCATAAAAATGATCCTAATAATAATAATAATAATAATAAGGCAGTTTTGTACTCTGAACCGCCAACGTTCCATATGTGGAATATTGAAATTCAAATAAGCATAAAACAAAAACAAGATGAGATAAATAATTAATTTATACATCTACTACATTTAGGTTTTTTGCTGTTGTTGTTGTTGCAATTCAACAAGCTCCATAATGGGGACCACGCAAAATTATTGAACAATACTTTATAATCCGTTATAACTTATCTTTAAAAAGATTTATTTAAAATTTTAAACTGGTTAAACAAATACATAAAACGATACAGCATCACACAGTCTATGTTCCACTTGCGGAACGTTAGGGAGGAAAAAGTTAATTGCGGTGAATGAGGCAAATATGTTGTTCATAATTTAATCCAGTTCTTCATCTCACTTTAATTCATCACTAGATATCCACTTTTTATAAATAGCCGAAAATAAGGTTTTGATATTGATGACTGTAATTTAACTTTGAAATTGTTGTCGTATGATAAAGTTTCCTTTTCATTTCATGCCTGAATTGCTACCTTTAACATGTTTGCCAGTGGATACAATGCTGGACAAAAAATCAAGAGCTTGGGCCGACGTAGCAAACTCAATGTATGGAATTTACCTCGTGCACGATTTTAAAGGGTTTATTTTGCGAGAACGATTATTAGATTAACTTTCATTTCAAACGTACTCTTTGAAAGCATTTTCCCTAGAACTATATGAGTAAAATTGGTTTATGGTTAAGCAGCAACGATCATCTTAACAAATTGTTGCTGAATTAATTTTATTATTCATAAATTGTCATGTATTGGAATATCATCATCTGCGAATCGAAGCTCAATTGCGGCGACTCCAATGGTTTCTTTGTAAATCTTTATACATCAAAAGTACGATGGTCTTAACGTTAAAAGTAAATCTTTTCTTATTTCCAAATCCATTTTCTTGTTTCTTGTATTTTTTTATTTCTTGTATTTTCTTCTTTCTTCAAAATTAACTGCGTTTCAGCACTATCTACATTATAAATCAAAAAATTAACTCCAACACTGTCAGTCATGTACTATAAAAGTACATATTTAAATTTACGTTTATTATTAATTTATTAATATTATATATATTTTTTACTCTTACAATTTTATTATATATATATATATATATATATATATATATATACACTGGTGGAAATTGATTTATGAAAACACGGTTTTTTGACAAAAACTTCTATAATATTCATTAAAAATCAATAAAATTTCATGGGATATACATAGTACGTATGACAAATCCGTTAAAAAATAAATTTTCACACATAATATTAAACATAAACAAAAAGTCAAAAATTAAATTTTCGTAACATGATAATATGGAAACTGATTTATGAAATATCACATTTCATTGGTTATTTTGAAGCAATGTGACAAAAATTTGCATCAAACAAGGTAACGTGACCTGCAAAGTAGACATAAAAAGCGTTGAACAGTGCAAGCAATACGTTTCATTTACAATTTTCGCGATGGGTAAACGAAAGATTTTGTCTGAGGAAGAAAGAGGTAAAATCGACGTATATTTAGACTGTCCCGGAAATTAGTAAATTAATTAAAAAATATGTTGATGTGATATAAAACTATAGAAAAGAACCAGCAAATTATGGTAATCCACGTTTATGCAAGAGACAGAAAAGAGGGATTCTCCAACTTGCATCGAAAGCTGGTCACAGTTTAAAGCATATTTGTGCAGATCTATCCCTGCCTGTTACTTCTAGAAGAGTTAGGAAAATTTTACATTTTTCACGGAGCTTGAAATGGTCGAAAATGAAGCAGTGTCCAAAGTTAATTCTGCGTCACAAGCAGATGCGTTTGCAGTATCGCGAGAAGTACATAGCAATGGGTGACAATTAAAAGAATGTCATTTTCTCTGATGAAAAAAGATTTAATTTGGATGACCCAGATGGTTTGAGGTATTACTGGAGAGATCTCCGAAAAGAACCGAAATCTACATTCAGCAGAAATTTTGGTGGCGGAAGTTTGATGATTTGGGCAGCGATTGCTTATGATGGAAAAAGTGAAATTGTATTTTTAAACGGTAGCCAGAACTCTTTTGATTATAGTTTAGTTTTATAAAATTCACTTCTTCCATTTGCATGGCAATATTAGGCTTTAGATTATATCTTCGTGCAAGATAATGCAAGTATTCACATTTCAAACACAATGAAATATTGGTTTGACGAACAGAAAATTGTTTTTTTTAGATCATCCACCTATTAGTCCTGATCTGAACCCCATCGAAAACGTTTGGGAACAACTTGTTCGAATGGTTTATGGAAATGGGATGCAGTACACATCACTTGTAGATTTGAAAGCTTCAATCTGTCAAAACTGGAAACTAATTGATCAGAAATACATCCAAAATCTTGTTTTATCAATGCCATCTAGAATAAAAGAAACTCTAATGAATAAAGGCGGCTTTACTAATTATTAATTTCAATTAAATGTGACATTTCATAAATCAATTTCCATATTTTTATGTTACTAAAATCTAACTTTTGATGTTATGTTTTAGTTTATTAATTTGTATGAAATTTTATTTTTCTAAATTATTTGTTGTACATAGCATGTATAATGTATGAAAATTAATTCATTTTTAGTTAATATTATAAAAGTTTTGATTTAAAAACCGTGTTTTTATAATCCAATTTCCACAAGTGTATAAACTTCATGTACAATTAATCCATTGAAAGATAAGATTTTGACCATATTCAATGAAATCACAATATCAAATATCAGAGTCAAATAACAAATTAAAAGCTTTACAATTGAATCCATTTGAACACTACACTGTTAACTAATATTTTAAAAACACAAATTGCACAAATTGTTGCTAAAATCAGTGTAAAAATTGTTTTAAACTCATAAAAGAGCTAAAATCCTACATGTTTCGGCTTTAAACTTAAAGCCATCATCGGGGAAGAGGAACAACACAAACGACTACTGATCTTTTAATTTTCGACACGAGGAAATTGAAATCAACAGTATGGAAAAATTTCAATAAAATAAGCGGGCGCTCTCTGTTGCCAGAGAGCGAAAAAAAAAACAATGAATTAACAAGGGGTTAAAAATATATCCCATAAACTAGGTATGTTGAAAGAAAAGTTATCATTACAAATACAATCTTTTCTAATTTTAATTTCCAATGATTCCCTAATGGCGGCTTTAAATGGGTTATTGAACCTATGGATAATTCTTGCTTTATCGAAATTAATTACAGTATCATTATTTTTAGCGTAAAACCGGGAGAGTGCAGTGGATAACTTTCCAAATTTTATGTCGTTTTTATGCTCTTTTAATCTTTTATCCATCTTATTGCTGTCCCTCCCAGAAAATTGGTTGACTTAGTTTCATGTAAATTAGATCCTATCCCCCCTGATCAATTCGCAGGTGTTTATGAAATCCCCATTAGCTTAAATAATAATAGTATAATTTTTTTACATTGGTATGACTAAAAGAAAGTTTTTGGAAAGATTAAAAGAGCATAAAAACGACATAAAATTTGGAAAGTTATCCACTGCACTCTCCCGGTTTTACGCTAAAAATAATGATACTGTAATTAATTTCGATAAAGCAAGAATTATCCATAGGTTCAATAACCCATTTAAAGCCGCCATCATTGGAAATTAAAATTAGAAAAGATTGTATTTGTAATGATAACTTTTCTTTTAACATACCTAGTTTATGGGATACATTTTTAACCCCTTGTTAATTCATTGTTTTGTTTTTCGCTCTTTGGCAAAAGAGAGCGCCCGCTTATTTTATTTAAATTTTTCCATACTGTTGATTTCAAATTTTCTCGTGTCGAAAATTAAAAGATCAGTAGTCGTTTGTGTTGTTCCTCTTCCCCGATGATGGCTTTAAGTTTAAAGCCGAAACATGTAGGATTTTAGCTCTTTTATGAGTTTAAAACAATTTTTACACTGATTTTAGCAACAATTTGTGCAATTTGTGTTTTTAAAAGCTTTAGTTCTAAAAAATTAAATAATATAAATTCAGATGATAAAACAAGACTATAAACACAAATGAAAACTTATAATGTAAATCACTTCTTCCAGGGCAGAGGATTTACAATTATATAAGCAAAGAACAATCGATTTCTGTAGAAAACATTTGCTTTATGCTAAAAATTATGTTTCTCTCTGTCCGATCGATTGTCAAACAAGATTGAAAAACAGGAAAGGCTTTTAAATGGAATATAATAAAACAAAACAAAAAGATTTACTGCTTACCCTATATAATTACTAATGTATTAACACTAATCCGATTTGCACATATTCAAATATTGTATCTAACAAATAAGGTTAATTTAACCGTTAATATATTTTTAAAAACGTAAATTATAACCAATAATCGCAGTTATAATAGATATAAACACATATATTATTACATGTTGATATAACTAAATTAAATTATATACAATATTACTAGAATATCCAAATTTAAACCTAAAATAATATCCGTTGCTTTTCTATATCTGTCATCTAGTAATAAATTTTAAAATATGTAAAAATTACATATATATATAAACATTATATATATATTACATATATATATATATATAAATTATATATATATATATATAAACTTCATGTACAATTAGTCCATTGAAACATAAGATATTGACCATATACAATGAAATCACATGATATATATATATATATATATATATATATATATATATATAATATATTAAAAAAAATTTAAAAATTTAAAAAATTTAAAAAATAAAAATTGCGTTTTGAAATTAAAATACAGTTTTTGTTTTTGAGATATCATGTTTAATGAGATACATTTTACTTTTTGATAAGTTTATGATCCAAAAAAAAACAAAATGTAAATTATGCCTGTCGTCTAAATTTTTCATTTTAACATAAAAATTGAATTATCTTGTTTTTTTGTTCAAGCATCCCGACTGCAGATAAACGAAATACATAAATGACTAAAAATATTCTAAGTAAATTATAGTTAAAATTTTTGAATTTTAATAAATATAAAGTTTAAAATACGCGACGTTACAGTATATTATCTACTGTAAAAAGTTATTCCTTTTTTTCATATTATGAAGAAATTATTTTATACAGAAAATTGTTTCTGCTGTTAAATTTCATTTAAAGCATATTTTAGCGGAAATTAAATGTTATGGGAATGCATTTTCTTTTAAAGGTCATATAATATTAAATGTTTTTGAGGGAATGAATTTAAAATGGTACAAAATAGAAATAAAAATATAGAAATTTTCGTCTATGACGTTTAAAATATTTACTTAATTTCCTGTTTTTTCGCTAGAATAGAAATTTTCACACTTTCAATTTAACGTGCTAGATTTAATCTGGATTGTTCTCAATTTGTTTTGAAACTGTATGGGAGTACTTTAGAGAATATAAAATGAATCATACATTAAATATTAACTTTTTATACCTTAAAAGATTTCTCGCATATACGTGTTACAAACAAGTAAAAGTAAGTCCATTTTTTAGAAAGATTACTGCTGTAATTTGGAATAAAATTAAATTTTACAGTTGTTTGGAGTTTTTAATATTCTCACGCAAACATAAAATGATACATTGTAATGAAACATAATAAAAGAATTTTAGTTCTTAAAGAAAATACATGTGTTTTTATGCAATTATTTAATTTTTGTTCTTAAATGAAAATACTTTTTTTTAAATTATGTTTCTCTCTTAAATTATTATCAACCAATCTTTAATAACAATGGGAATAAAAAACAAATACTTTAAGCGCTTTGCTCCAACAAAGTTGCTAACAATAATGATAAAGTTTATAAGCAATATATTGAACAATGAAATTTAATATTTATCTTTGTCTTTATTGAAAATATGATATTTTATATCATGCAACTATCGTGCAAAAAAAAAAAAAAAAAAAAAAAAAAAAAACATAGAAAAATATTATTATACTCAATTAGAAAGGTGTATAAACATTATATTAAAATATGCACTTTTGTATTTAAATTAGTTGAAAAAAATAAATTTATACATAATAAAAAAAAAACTTTCAATTTACATCTGGTGAAAACTTATAACAATAACACCTCTAATAATAATTCGAATAATTATCATTGTTGGCGAACATGATATTTAACATCATTCTATCATACAACAGAAATCTTAGAAAAATCTTATTATATTTTATAACAAATGTATAAATTATACATTTAATTCTGCGTTATTCTATTGTAAATTAGTTTTCCTAAGTTATAACGCTACAAAAAATAAATCAAAACTTTTGTATCTGATTAAAACTTCTAACAATAACTCATCGAATAATAACTCGAATAATTGTTATATTTGGCATTTAGATTTGCCTAAAATATTTTTGGTAATATTATTTTTTTCAAATATATTCAAATATATATAATATGTATATAAAAAAACACTGTCTAAAATATCTCATAGTAATAATATAATTGTATTTGCAATAAATTAAAAAAGGAACTTTAATAATCATGTGATGCTTCGAAAAATATCATCATTTCATTTTATTGTCAAAAAGCTGTTTGTTTCTGAATTTTGGATATTAAAAAATGACTTACTATTAAGAACAATTACACTTGTTAGAATATATCATAATAATATTATTTTTTTTATAAAACATCTTTGCAATAAATTCAATCACTTAAAACTAGACGTAAAAATGCTTTCTTTATTCATTTTTCCTGATAAAGAAGGAGGTATTAAACAATTACATAATGCTTCGGAAAATTATCATCATTTTCTTATGATTGTCAAAAAGGTTTTTTCGGCTGAATTGGGGATATTATTAAAATTAATTACGCTAGAGAACATTCGTACTTACCTCTGAATTGTATTTAGAAACTTTTTGAAAAATGTAACATACTAAATTATATTAATCGATTTTTACATATTTACTAGTTTTTTATTATTATTTTTAACTAAGCAAAACAAATATTAGTTTAGGAACTTTAGCTGATCGTTTTATCGAATATTATTTTGTAAAAACAAACATTTCTTAACATTAATAAATTGTATAATTTATTTTTTCAATTAATTTTCAGCAGTGAAATTACGCCAAAAATTATCGAATAATAAACACGTAATTTTTTCAAATTGATAACAAAGCGTTTAACCGACAGAATGAAAAATGTCGAGGTCGAGAATCGAATCCAGATGAAGGAAAGATGTACGATCTGTAATTTGGTGTAATCGGTATCTTAGTATTATTTAGGTGGATGCAAGTTTGGTAAAACGCGAGGAAAAAAATAACATGAATTCGAGGTTTCGAAATAAAATTTTTGAAAGGGTTATTTTTAATATGTTTTCGAATAGTTTGGGGAATTTAAAAAGTAAAATACAAAATGTAAGAATATTTCATCCGTATTTCCGTGTTGGAAACGGTTCGGCCAACAGCTCGTTAAGAAAGATGCTAAAGGAAACAGTCGATCTCGCACTTTGCTTCTTTTCTGCGTGGCTTACTTTAGAAAACTCGGAAATGAGCATGTACGGGCGCGTTTGATGATTTTCGGAAAAAATAATGACTTTTTGTTGTGTTTTAAATAATATCAAGGGTAATTATCAAGAAAGATAAATCTGAGACTCGGGTGCATCATAACCTGCCTTGGACTATACTAATCCATTTTTTTTTTTTTTTTACTTTTACTTGCGGTAGATTTTCCTAGCCATCGTAAAGAGATGCACACATACACACAGAGGCAAATATCTAACTTATATTACTACAGTTTGTTTGTATATTAATGTTAAATATCTGTATTAAAATTTCTTTTTCCCGAAATTAAGATAAGAAATATCACAAATAGAAAATTTTATACAAATATTTATAGAAATATATTTGCTACCATAAGAAATCAATAGCATCTTTTTATTTCATTACGCTATTATTTAACTTAATTCTAGCGTATCTAAATTAAGTCATTAATCAAAATGTGAGCTTTCAAAAAACTTTGCAATTATTTATGCAACTTTTTATGTTAGTGTTTTTTTTTTATTTTTTTTTTTTTTATCGAATTCAAAACTAATCAAAGACAAGTTAAAAACCAAAAAAAGAATAAAAAAATGTGGTTCACTGTTTTTCACAGAAAAAAAGGAATCGTTAACTTAATAAAATTATTTCGGAAAAAAGCATTTTTTCTCTTTTCTTCAGTTATGCTTGAAGAATTCCTAAATGTTTCATTGAAAAAACATTTCTTTTAAAATACGACAGTGACAGTTTTTAAGGTAACTCTGGTTTTTGTGCATCAAATAAAAAAAATCATTCTGCTCAGAAAAGAAAAAATACATATATACTTAATCTTTAAAATACGACAACAATTCCCTATGGACAATGTCTATGTTATATTTTAATGGAGTTTTTTTTTCTTTTAATCTTCTACTTTTATTTCACAAGTGAAAAGTTATTTTTAAGATGGATGAAAAAAAGCATGTTGTGTCCTTCAGATTACGGATTATATGTATAAAAAAATGGGGGGGAATAAAAAAAGTTATTTTGGAGGAAACAGAATGTCCCAATCTTGCACAATGTGCCAATTTTACACAATGATCTTGTGTAGCAAATATAAGCTGTTCTAGATATGTATGTATGTATGTTCCTTATACAAATCTGCAGATTTTATCTGATTTGAACGAAACTGGATGTACATATGCTTTAAAACACAAGTAAAATTACTGTCAACTTAAAAAATTACCAGGACATTATTTACCACTTTTTACAAATATCTCTCGTAGGTTTTCTGTACAAAATTCTGTTTTATTTTTCTAATGCAGTTTCCTTTTAGTTGTCATAAAAAGACACTGTGTATGGACAATATTTTTATAAACCAATAAAAATTCAGATTGACTTACTGTAATTTGAAATTCTAAACTGACGTCATTCTCAGAAGATAATGTGATTTTTTCATATAATTAAAAGTTTCATCTAATTTTAGACTAAATGTAACAATTCTTGCAGAGTTAGTAATTCATAATGTATTATTTCCTACACTTAATATCAGTGCGTTTAAATTACATAGCAGTTATTTAAACATGTTAGGTGATAAAAATAAATACATTAGCTGCTTATTTTACAAAGGTAAATTGTTTCCACTTTTTTTAACATTAAAGTAAATTTTCCAAGAAATAAAACATATTTTTACTTATTGAAAGTTCATGATTCAATTTATTCTACATAACCAAAAATAGTCTGTCAAATGTAAACATTTAGAAATCACCTCATATTTTTTTTCAGCTTTAGCTTCACCCATTAAGACATATTTAATCTCCTTGGATTTAGGTGTACAATAATTGCCCAGTACAATAATTGTCCCAATAATTGTCCATTAATAAAAATTGGATTTAAATAAAACAATATAGTATTTTCCAATACTTATTCTTTAAAAATGGCTGTTGAAACAGAAGGGATTAAAAGTGAAACGGTTTATCGGGAAAAAATGACGTAATTTTTTTCATGTAAAACATTTATTTAATTTTAAAAACTAATATATTTTCTGTAAGTTCGACAAAGTGGCGTCATTTTCATTTCTCCTGCTTCAAAATTATTATTCAATTCTAAGAAAAACAATATGTTTTTGACAAATAACGTTTTGCATCAAGAATAACATAATTTCAAAACACAATTTTAGCAAATTCTGATTAAATTACATTGTAAATATAATTTCTTACTTAATCTTAGTATGTAATGATATTAATGTTTAAAATTTATCTATGCGTACAATATTATTAGATTTTTTAAAAAGCATTCATGCTTTAAATAAATAACGTTCATGTGACGTCCCACACTCAAGCAAAATAAAAATTTCTCAATTAATTTTAGACGAAAAGTAACAATTCTTACAGAGTTCATAATGTATTATTTCCTACACATAATATAATGTATTCTAACTACACGAAAAGTACGAGAAATTTAGTGAAACTTCAGGCAATTTAGTTCAACGTTTTGCCCACGTTAAGTCGACAAACATGCACATTATCTATAAATATAAATGCATATTTATTTGTACATGATTTATGAAGTGAAAGACATATTTTTTTTTTAACTAGACAAGTATCGGTTCATAGGAAAATCTATCCCTGGTGAAAGTGTCGTTATATTTTTAATTATGTGCCGGTTTTCATTAAGCAAATATTAGTATTTTATAGCAATTACAGAAAGTAGCAATATTTCCATAGAATGGATTTGTTGTCAAAATATAAGTTAAACATCCTTTTAACGTTCAATCTTCCGTAATATTAAATTTCCACTAATTTTAATAACTATATATTAAAGTCGATGTAAAAGTTGTTACCATATGCCATTTTCATTTGTGAAGGGGAATTTTATTTGACATCGTTTACGTGAAATTCAAAAAAGTGTCTAAACCACTAATTAAACAAGAAAATCCCGCATCGTATTTTTTAAAGACACCACGATTATGGAAAAGTGCAAGAGAAAAGTCAATTATTAATTGAATAATTATTGATTGGGTTTCCTAGTGCCATGAGTTCATTTTTTCAGTGTTTTCATTTTAGTATCGACACCCTCTTATTCATTTCTTTTTGATACTAGTGAGGACTTGCAATTCACTGTTATTACCTCCATGTATTTGGGGATTCGTGCAGTGGGGAATAGACACTATATATATATATATATATATATATATATAAAGGCAGGCTATTTACCTAGGTAGTTTAATGTTAATTTTTAATGTTTCGGAGTTTATTGTTAATCATTTCATCTAGTTAGTTTTTTTCAATATTTGCACCTGCTTGCATATACTCTCAATATAAGAAATCAATGTTACTTGAATGAAGTCACGGGTAACAGTTAGTATATCATAAAAAATTATATAAAAAACCTTTAAAAATATGTGTATTTAATGTAAGGCTATCCCAAACCTTTCTATTTAGTGATTGTGCTTCCTAGTGCCATGAGTTCATTTTTCCAGTATTTTCCTTTTAAGATCCCCCCCCCCTCTCTTATTGATTTATTTTTGCTACTAGTGAGGACTTGCAGTTCATTGTTATTACTTTCATGTATTAAAGTCTACATATTCGTGCAATGGGACACAGGCACTATGTATATATAAAAACAGGCTATTTACCTAGGTAGTTTAATGTTAATTTTTAATGTTTTGGAGTTAATTGTTAATAATTTCATTTAGTTAGCTTTTTTAATATATTCACCCGCTTGCATATACTTTCAACATAAGAAATTTTCTTTGTGAGGAATATTGTGAAATCAGTGTGATTGACAGGTGTCTTCATAATTGTTTTAATGCAGATCGTGGCCATTTCCAGAATTTATCGGGAATATTTCTTATTTCATAGGATGTAATGTAAATCTCCGGAAACTGACGTTACTGTCTCTTATTGATAAAGTTATGACAGAAAAACAGTGTATGGTTTGGACTGATGCTTCTAGATTGCGACCCTGATTTCCTGTGCGATACATTTTGTTGCACTGTATTTTATTACATCTTAAAGTTTCTAAACGACATTTCGAGGAACACTATATTTTAAAGATGCTTTATACATCAGCGATTTTTCTGTTATAAAGCTAAAAATAAGTATAAACTATACATTCACTAAAGATATTTTTTTAATATAAGAACCATTATTCTGGAAAAGAGAATTCTATATCAGATTTTCATATTTTTTTTCGAATACGGATAATCAATATACGAGAAAAAGTGGAATATTTTACTATGTGTATTGTCTGCATTTTTACATGAAAATATGTCTGAGTAAAACGCCCACAGACTTATTTTTAATTTTATGGACTATTTACTTGAAAGATACATTTTTTCTACTTATGCATGCAACTAAAGTACACAACAATATGTAACACAGTGGACGTTTCTAATTTACAAGAAAAGTCGGAGTTTACTTCCAAATGAAATATAAAAAGAACGAAATATCATGCGTCAAGCATAGATTGTTATTAATAATGTATGTATATGTAACATAATTATGTAACATAATTATGTAACACTTTCCATCGCTTCCAAAATAATTTTACAAATCATTACCGTTTAATAAGCTGAAAGATAACATCTAAGTAAACAATTTGGAAAAAGCATAACATTTTTTTAAAAATGTAATTTCAGAAATTTCCAACATATATTTGCAACATATACAATATTCGGAAAAATATCCGAATACTTTTATTCAGCCCTGTATATGATCCATAGATTTGTATATATACTATATAGGATGATAAATTTTAGTTTAGTTAGGAAACGCGTAACACAGTTTAAAATTCTCCTTCTGGAGTTTCTGTCAATAAACGGAAATGTGTTCGCGAACTTTTGTGCTGTCCTGTATATAATCTACAAATTTCATACACACCAAGTAATAGACAAAAATTGAGTTAAATTTAAAATCGCGTTCAGCAACTTAAAACGCACTTCCAGGAATTATTGTTAACATACAGTAGAGAATTCTTTTGTATGCCTCTGTAAATGAACGATGACTGCTATACACACAATATTCTGTAGTAAACCTCTTGTAATGCAACTTAGTGATATATCTAAATTTCAATGCGTGTAAAATAGTGAAACATTATTTAATTAAACCGCAAACGATTTTTCTCCGTAGACGTAATGTAACGGATTTCTTTTGACTGTCCCTGTAAAATAACTATAAGTGCTATGCACAGCACATTCCATATTAAGCTTCTTGTAATGCACTTTAGTGATATATATCAAATACAATGTGTTTTAAATTGTGTAAGATCATTAAAATAAACCTCAAATGATTTTTCCCCATAGACCGTAATGTAACGGAATTCTTTTGAGTGTCCCTGTAACAAAAAACTATAAGTGCTACACACTTCCGTTGAAATAGGGAACATGATATAGATAACGACAATAACATATAAAAATTGCAGGGCAATCTCCGAATATTTACGGAAGTTAGAGCACGGACAGACGGCCAGACAAACCGAAGTCATAAACACTTTTCAACTAGGTTGGAAATTATTAAAAATGTAATTACTATGAACAGTAACGCCATTCTTATAAAGAAAATACCAATTATAGAGGGAAAATCTTCTGCCTAAAAATATTTTTTTCATTGTTTACAAAGAAAAAATAATTTTCGTTGTTTTTTTAAGAACTGTTGTTGCTAGCATTAAAAATTTATTTTTTTCATTTTTCTAAATAAAATAAATAAAAAACAAAACAAATAAATAGACAAAAGTCACTTAAAATAAACAGAAGGTGATTTTCTATGAAATATTATTTAGAAGTTATTTCACTCTTACTTTTACTGGTCTGGACACATTTCTTTATAGTACTTATAGCTACCTAATATTTTTTCTCCAGTTAAAAGAAGTATTTTAAAGATTAAAATCTAAAGCAAGATTTTCCATTAAAGGCTCAGATTGTAAGTAGTGTAAGTTGATGACAGGGACAGAAAAAATTGACAAAGCGTGTGTTACTGAACCAAAGGTATAAATGTGAAATTCCCATTAATGTAAGTGTATAAGTAAGATACCTGTGATATATTTTTCAGTAAATTCCTATTTAATAAAATATTAAATTCCAATGTTTTAAGTCAAGCATCTATAATTTATTATGAAACACTTTGAAACACATACGAATATTATTAAAAAAATCATTTTCTAATGCTATGAAATAAGATATATAAATAAGTAATAAACACATAGTTCAGTAAAAAAAAAAAAAAAAAAAAAAAAAAAAAAAAAAGAAAAGCAATTTCTGTCCATAATCGTTAATGTGAGCAAAGACTTTTGAGTAGCCTTTATATGATGCAAACACTTTATACATAACAACGTAATACAAAAAAATAGTTGAACTTAAAGACCTAAAATGCATACTACTACGGAAAACACTCTTCAAGCAATTATTATAGTCAACATTGTAACCGAATTAGTTTATTTGGCTTTGTAAAAGACGATCAATTTTACGCTACATATAAAAATATGTTGTAGTTCACCTCAGTGATAATTTCAATTTCATTATGTTTGGAGTATTTTAACAGCATTAAATCACGCCGAAAACACTTTTTCCTATAGATAATAATGTATTAGGATTTTTTTGTGTGCCTGTATAATTGAACAATAAATACTACGTATTCTATAATCCTGAAAACGCATCTACTAGTCCAGCTGAGACATGCATGTCAAATTCATTCTGTTCGAAGTATCGCAATATGAATAAAATGTATTGTAAACATTTTTCTCCATAAACAATATTATTGTAAAGGGATTATTTTGAGGATACATGTAAACTGACTCTAAAATGTACAGACTTCATTTACAATACCGGACATTGTGCAATAATCTATAATAAAAAGTGAAAATTAACATTCCACACATTAACACACACCTAACATTACCACACACCAAAAACATTTACCATAGTTAGTGCACAACCATATGGACGGACGTCACACAGATATATCGAAATCATATAAAGTTTTCAAAGAATGTTATAAATTGTTAAAAATATAATTGCAATGCATAAAAGGAATGTTTTATGAAAAACCTCATGAAATAATATGCTGATTATTATCCAAATTTATTTTATGAAAATAAAGATAGTGATACTTGATTCAATAATTAATAGAAAAAAATCATCCGTAAATTAGAACAATAACTTGAAAATAGGTACCGAGTATAGATTATGAAACACATTCCAACACATCTAGAAAACTTCAGCGAAACTTCACCGTTAAGTACCATTAATTATGGTGACAGAAGATATGAAAACAAACATTTTAGAATAAGAGTAACGCATTAAAAAAATCAGATTTCAGCAGCTACTGCTTATAGTCAGAAAAGTAATCGAATTATTTTGTGCAGCCCTGTATTTCATCTATTGATTTGAAAATGTAGTACATAAAATTTAGTGCAGTTGAAAAACGTAAAAAAAAATAGTTGTAAATTTACTTTTAGAATTTTTTTTCCATTAGATTATAATGCACTCGAATTCTTTTGTACGTCCCAAAATATTATCAACAGGCACTCCAAACATAAATCTAAAATTTTAATATTTTAAATAGCGTAGCGGCATTAAAATACATTCAAACGATTTTTCGCAGTAGACTGTTATGTGACGAAATACTTTTGTGTGACCCTCTAAAATTAATAAAAAAGTCTTTACACTCCAGTGGGGACCCGTGTCGGAGGCTCGTTTCGTTAGAGGTTTATACTATTCGATGTGCAAATTAAGGGATTATCCGGTGACGAAGGCAGCCGGGAACCTGGTCGGAGGTTCGTTCGGTTCGAGGTTTATCTTATTCGAGGTTTTACAAGATTCGAGGCCCCGATGTAAATTAATGGCCCGCTACTGCTAATAATAAAAGAGCGTGATATCACGTTTCATATCAAATGCAGCACTGACACGCTATGTACGTATTCCATTTTTATTCATTTCAGGGATAAGTCAGTGATATTTTTTAACGGAGGATAACAAGTATTATAACAAGCCACATTTCGTATGTTGTTTTTAAGAGTGTATTTAGTTTAATTGAAAAATCTACTGGTATTTCTATTTAACCCTTTAAACAATGACTGAAAGTAAAATGTAATTTTAAATTATTTATCATGTTTAGATTATTTAAATTATGTTTAATCTATTTTAAAAAAAAATGATATCTACAAAAACAACTTTTCAAAAGTAGAAAAAGCCAAGCGTAAAAAAAAAAAAAAAAAAAAAAAAAAAAAGTTGTGGTTAAAAAATCGTGTGATATCAAATTTCCAAGCTATTATATTACTTATTTAACTTTTGTCCATTAAATAAGTTATCATATATATAAGTCGAGTGCCTACGTATATGTTAACAGAAATCGTTTTCTCCTGTACTAAATACATCCTAACCAGTTTCTGAAAATGCAATTTTTTTCAAATTATGCATGATGGGCTTGGCGGCCATCTTTCCATATTTCTAAGCATCCAAATTTCTAAAGTAAAAGCGTAATATGTTTGCACTGTAATATGTTTATAACAATTTCGAACTTCAGATTTTAACTACGGACAGATAAATTAGATAAGACTGATATTTTGAGAAATTGATTTTTACTAGTTTGAAATTATTAATTACTCTAAAAAAATAAATCATAAGATGAATCTTTAAGATAAGTCATCTTAAGACACAATTTTCAGAGCATACAAGTCTATAAATGAAACGCTTAAAACATTTGCTTAAATAACAATTTTGAACTTCGGATTTTAACTACGGATTTGAATGTTTAGAATTTTGTGAATAATATGCAAAGATGGCCGCCAAGCCCATCATGCATAATTTGAAAAAAATTGCATTTTCAGAAACTCGTTAGGATGTATTTAGTACAGGAGAAAACGATTTCTATTAACATTTACGTAGGCACTCGACTTATATATATCATAACTTATTTAATGGAAAAAAAAATAAATAAGTAATATAATAGCTTGGAAATTTGATATCACACAATTTTTTAGCCACAACTTTTTTACGCTTGGCTTTTTCTACTTTTGAAAAGTTGTTTTTGTAGATACTTAAATCTAAAAGTATCTACTTTTTAAAAGTACTATCTTTTTATTATTAAACACTTGTGATGCTTGAAAGAACTGTGGATATGTTGTTAAAAACTCTTAAAACCATGATAGTGAAAAGTTTTCATTCATCTAACTTTCCATTTTTTATAAAGTACAAGAAAAAAAAAAGAAAAACAAGAATCAAGAAAAAAATTATTAAAAGAAAGCTGTGCGTACATTAAAAAAATTCTTTCGAGTAGTTTTAACTTGATTATGTGACTATCTAAGACGGTATTTTTTGTTCACTCATTCTCTCTTGTTCTATAGATGGGGAAGTAGAATTTTGATTAGGTTAATTACTGAACAAGGTTTTTCTATAAAACTAGAGAGTATAAGAGTATTTAATGTGGAATAGGTTATTAAATTTTCAGTTTGGTTAATTATGCAAAGGTAATTTTTAGAGTTTATAAATTTTACTCTTTATAAAGCGTTTATGGTACATTTAATTAATTATATTATTCAGAAATACAAATGCATATAAAATTATGAAATCAATTAGTTAGAAAATTTTCTAATACTTTGTGCGTTAATTATTTTTTATTTCATCGTTTATTAAGAAAATATTTCATAAATTTATTACATTTATAAAAAAAAAGGACGTATAACACAATTATCTCGGAATTTTAATATTTTTGTTTTCGATTGTTTCGAATTTGAAAATAAAAAACAACTTAAATAAAGGACATATTACAGGGTGACCGGAATTTAACACCGATATTTCGACTTGTCTATTTATTGAACTACGCAATGTATAAGCCTCAAATTTTGAATATATATTATTCAATACATGGGGAACTGATTATGCAAAAAAAGTTCTAGAAATCACCGATAGATGGCGCTGTAGAACTGGGCATATGTTGAAAATAAAAGAACACATTTAATTTGAATCAAACATTCATGTGACAAAGACCTTATCATCGCTGTGAATTCTGCGCAGTATGGTTCCCTTCTTGAAAATCTAAAATCTGCAGTCTGTGGACAGCTTGTTAAACTGCGGTTCATAACTGGTCGACTGAGATGCTTCTCACATGCAGAGCGATACCTTATTTCAAGTATGCAAAGGTTACCTAACGTTCTCGATAAACAAGATTTCTTAAGTGTCCCCACAGCGAAAAAGTACACGGATTAAGATCCGGAGTACGCGAGAGTCAAGTTGTAGGAAACGCGCGACTGATTACTCTGCCATTAGTGAAACGCTGCCGAAGAAACTGTTCTAACAAGAGTTCACTGTGAGTGTGCGCCTAAATGAGGCATAGCTGCTCTTTCAAATAGGGTACAACAAAAGTTTTGTACATCTTTTGTACATGTTGGTTGTCACGATGCCTGTCACAGACTCATTGGTTATAGCTTCTTCGAAAAATAAAGGTAGACGAATGAATATGGCTGAGAATCCACACCAGTCAGTTACTTTCAGTGAGTTGAGTTGAGAGGTACTCTTGGCAGTAATCTCTTGGAAGATACCGAGGTTTTCATTTTCCCAAATGCCACAGATAGGGGTGTTCACTGGTCTATGGATGTGGAAATGTGCCGCATCACTCCACAGAATCTACAATAGCCATGATATATCAACTTGAACTGTTAAACTTTTTTTTTTCATATTTCGGTTGTACAGCGTCATCTATCGAATTTCTGGAATTTATTTTTCCGTACCCCGTTCCTCAATGTCTTGAATAGTATGTTCAGAAAATTTGAACACTTTACACTGAGTAGTTCGAAATATAGGAAAGTCAGAGTAGGGATGTTTTATGTTTTAATTCTGCCCACCCAGTATATCCTAAAAAATTAATAAGTTTGATACTGAATAATGTAACTGTATTTTTTATATAAGATTTTGTAAGTATTAACTGTTTGTCGTAAAAATCACGCCTGTAATCATTGTTTTCCAAAATTTATCTACTGCAATATGTGACTTTGGCGTGGGTCCCGATAAGAGAAAATCTTTCCGAATATGTTATTTATGCTAGATACAAAACGTAAACTAGCGACATGGCTAAAATATTTACATTTTTTTATTTTTTTATTTTTTTATTTTTTTAAATATGGCAAGACCAAAGAAAAAAATATATTTCTGCATTTTTCCAGAGTATAATCATAATTTAGTTATTATCAATCTATTGATTGATAAATCACTTCTGTAAATATGAAATTATTGTACAGTCATCGGGAACACACCACTATATAACAATTCTAGAACTATATTACATCATCAGGAAGTGTGTGAAAAATTAATTACAAAATTCTATCTTTTCATACATGAACTAAATTAAATTAAATAAGAGCGTATAAAAAAGCGTCATTCGTGTAATTTTGCATTAAGGAGAAACTACATCAGTATACGTAATACTAATATAGATTAAAAAAACCGTACAGAATTATTAGTTAATAAAACAAAAAATATGTAAAGCAGTGTATGAATTAAACTTAAATTTTATATATTCTGGAGTTTTGTTTCAAAACATTTCTTGGCGAAGACTTTTCGATCTTATTTTCTATCTCTTCAGCGATGTTTGTTTTATATATGTTGCCATTTTAAAATAAATAATATAAAAATTCACAATCATTCTCTTTCTAGTTACAAATGGATAACTAGAATTATTAAAAGTTTAAATTACGCGTTTTATAAAAACAATTATTGTATTATTTTATATAAGCTTTATATGTATACTAAAAAAATCCTAAAATAAGTCCTGGATTTTGTTTTTTGTCACCACCGAAATAATGAACTACATAGACTAACTTCTTTAACTTCATGTTTTTTTTTTTTGTTTTTCATCCGTTGGCTTTTTCATGTTAGTTTATGTTGAGCATTATAATTTTTGTAAAAGCTACAGTTTCCACATTTAGAGTACACAATATTTTCTTGTGGCGTTTGATCGTTACGCGTTATTTGAAATAATGCTAGCAGAATCCTACACTCCTGATTTTCATAACCGAAAATTTATATTTCCGAACAAAGATAAAATTTAATAAATATATTTTTACAGTTTATTTGATATATTTAATGTAAATTTATTATTATTTTTCATAAAATATTTAACATATAAATGTAAGCAAATTGAGTTTTTTAATAAATGAAAAGGAAATAATTAAGAAAGTAGTTATTTGTTGAAAATATTTAAATAAAATAATATTATAATGGTGAATCATGCCCATATTTATGTATTAACTTGAATTAATGCAAATACGTACTTATGAAAATGCTAAAATAACACTTAATAGAAACTTAATATTTTCATATTAGTGAGTTGTCTATTAATCATAGTGGAAAGATACACCTTCATTTCTTGTTCTGTGTTGTTCTATAATAAAAAAATCTAAAGTCAAGATGGGGGTGGGGGGGGGGGTAAAATCCAAAATATTACTTGATAGGAAACATTATGCGGGAAATTAATTAAATAATCTTAATTCCTCAAAAACAAAAGTACAAAGAACAAAGTTTTTAATTAAACCAATACTGCAACTAAATGAAAACGATGGCACTAATAAACAAGAACATATACGATAACAGTAGGAATAAATTACATATTTTACGAGACGTTTTACGAGTCTAGAGGAAAGTTAACTTTAAATACAAATCATGATTGCATGTACGCAATGTAATTTTGGCGATATAAGCTATTGCCATAATATTTTTTTTTATTCTAAGAAATTTACGAAAAAATACTGTATATTTATTAATATGTATTTTTTTCTACATAGAAAAATAATAATTTCAAAGAAATATCTTAATTTTCAAATAAAATAAATAAATAAAATATTTAAATAAACATTTTTTGACATCACAAAACAAATTTAAAACTTTAAAATAACATAAACCGAATAATTCATAAAATGTCTGCAAATAAGCTAAATTTTTTTGAATATTTAACGTGAGGTCGATTTAAGGCGATTTCACTCTGGAAGTGATTTGAAAAATGACATACTTTTCCGTTCTTGTTTAAATACATTTTACTGAAAAAAATTAATAGAAAATGGTAAAACAAAATTGGAAGAAATCACTTCCATCAAATTACTGAGATCACTTTAACATTTATTTAATTATTTGTAGATGATTTCTTTTTTTTCTCTAAATATGATACCCTGCTAACTATACACTCCAAAAAAAAAAGACAATTTTTTTGTGATCTTTTAAGAAGTTTTACGAAAATATAATATAACCTATTCCGAGTTACCAATGACACGGAAATTACTTTCTTTACTATCACAAGCGATCGGAATCAATGTATTTCGGAATGTTAAAGAAAAATATCTGAAACGAAATTTTAGTTTGGCACCCGTAATGTTCGGAAATGTTTCCGAGTAATTTATTAAATATATTAATCTCTTTTCTGAAGACAGAATAACACGAAATGTCTATTTGTTGCATGCTTTTAACTGTCAAGTCAACACTTCGATGTTTAAGAAAGGGGTTTAACAGATAAACATGCTAAATAAAAAGTGTAAATTAATCATTTAGGTGTTACTCTTCCATGCATAAATTATGTTACTCAGCTGAAAATGTTTACTTGATATTTGTGATTATTTGAAAAATATTTCGTGTTGATTAAGGGGAAACTGGATAATACACATTAAGAATTTCTCGGAAAAGTTTCAGAAAATTACGAAGAGCAAAAGAAACTTTTGTTTCAGAAATACTTATATAAATCTCAGAAATCTATTCGTTTCTGGTGTTTCTAAATGTAAATAATCCTTTTTTGGAATCCTGTGTACTCAGGGAACAGTTATATTGTATTTTCTATCTTATTTCTAGAAAAAAAAATCATTTTTACAGTGTAATGTTAACTTATTGTCAGACGTAAAACAAAAATTCTAAAGATGAGAACTGAATTTTGTATATACTTCTGCTATTTTTTACATAGCGATATTCCATCAAATTTTTATTCAAATTGTTTGCAACCGATATTTCATTACTGAATAATAAGTAAAATGAATAATTCAATATAATGGAATTTATTTTATTTGTTTCGATAAATACTGAGGAACAATTGGGGGTAATTATGAACATGCGGTGCTTCAGAACAAGCGCCACTAACGCTCGTGTGAGAGTAGATGACACTAAAGTGAAGTAAAAATCAAAAGTTTACATCTCTGTTGATACAATGAGATCATTTCTGCTCTTTTTGTCTCGTGGTTGGCACTCTCCTCACACTTGTGAAATTCTTTAACTGTTCAAACTACCAAACAGTTTTATAGGGCTTGTGAATGTTCTTTATCTCCATCAAATAAAAACGGGGTTATCTCTGTTCTTAATCAAAGATTTTTAAGTTATAATTTCTCTAACAGAATATTAATAAGAGTTTGCTCCAATTTATTCTCAAAGACCTATAGAACCATGTTCATAATTACCCCCCTACTTATCGTGATATGGGATAGTTATGAAGTTTTTCTCTAATTCTCTTGTTCCATATAAGATTGGAATAAACATGATATGAAGTCATAACTGTTTCTACAGTGGGAATTTTAAGTTTTCCAAATAAATTTTGTTCAGGATTGAAAGTTTAATATATATAAATGGCAAAATTAAATGGGGGCAAACACTATAACGTAGGTACCTTAGTTTATTTTGATAGATTTTCGTTTAATTGTATACGATTGTGGGGACCCCCAAAATTTGGTTAGTTTGGAAGGAATTTCGTTTAAAAATATAAAATCAAAACAGAGCGGAGCATGAAAGTCCGCTTGGAGTACGCTGTTAAACACAGTGGCGTTACCAACTGTAAGTTTATTTGAATAGATTTTGATTTTAAAATATACAGTCATCCAATTTCCAGTGTGTACTCTGCCGATAGAAGTGGGTTTCCAATAACTTATTGGTGGGTACAATTGTTTATTTTGAAAATATTTTCATTTAAAATATACAATCATTCAACACTGATTTTCATTAGGGTTCATTAGGGTACATTAAGGTTATTATGATGGCCCAACACCGGGTGGGTCAGGTAGTTTCAGAATAATGTGTGCATGAACTTAATTGATGAACAAATGTTTTTTATGAACTTGATAATTTTTCTTTTATACCATTGTGACAGAAATCTAGATGTTTAAAATTACTCCATAGGCTTTAGGGGTAACATCTGGTGGTAGTTGTAAACATGCAATTTTAGGTACTTAATTACATACACAGCACTAATAACTAATTATAATTGAAGTATGACATTACAATGATTTATGCGAGTTTTACAAATTTTTACATGTATGAAATACTCCTTAAATCTGTCTAGCATTATTTGTTCAGATTTACCCTAATTTACACTACATATTCCTAAAAGACAGTTTAAAAATACCATAAGAGATATATAAATGAGGAAATTTAAAGGAGATAATTTAATGTAATGTCTAAATCTTAAATTGTTCCATTAATGTAATTATCTGTAATTTTATAATTAACGTATTGAAATGTGATATCTGAAAGTAACAAAATACTACATAAATATAACGAGAAATATTATGAAATACGTTTCAAATTTGTATTGCGTTATTCAAAATTTAAATGCTTCTTATAACACTATGTTGACCATCAATTTAATATGAAATATTTTTCGTTACGATTTTTTACCACGGTTTTTGAAGTATAATTTTCGTCTTATTTTATGGTAGATTTTTGATAATAAATAAGGTTAAGTAAACCGGTTATTTATAATTAGAATTAACAAAAAAGGAGAAATTTGAAATATAAGTAATCATGGGTGTACTCGTGATAGGGCAACAATGTGTTTACATGAAGACATCGGTCTGGGTTGACATAAAATCTTATTTTTTAATGGCAAAACAAAAATAAACGTATTTACTATCAAACTTTAAGATTTGTGTAATTCCCTAGCAATCCTTGTTGCTAAAGAATATTCGCTAGTTTTTAGATGAATATAAAAATAATTCTAAAAATATAAGAAACTAATGAAGTCCGTTTAAAAATTATAATTAAAACAGTAATGGTTCATAACATTATAGAAAATTACAGTTATTGTTATTTATATATTTTCTTTAGTCATTTGAACGTTTATAATCTACAATTTTTAGCAACGCATTAAGTATCAAATAAGTGTATGTATTTTTTTCATATATAAAATTATTTTATTTTTATATCATAGCGTTTAGCAAATAAAAGAACAAACTAAAAAGAACAACTACATAAGTTATTTTAACTTACTGGCCTCCAAAAGTTACGGTACAAGAAGTTTTTTTACGCTCACTATTAAAATAATGAAAATAAAAATTAAAAATATGGTTTATATGAATGATCATATGTAACTTCAATAAAACCTTATGAAAAAAATATACCCATCTCAATTATTTTAATGTATTGAATACTTATTTGTTTGTCAGGCGGAACTGCGAATATCCCACTTTGGTAATTTTTGTGAATAGTATTTATAGCTGATGATATTGAATTGTTGGAACTAAAAGAGTATTGTCCATGTCAAGGAGATGTCGTTTACTTAATTCTTTAAGATGACAAGCAATCGGATTGATGGAAATGGGGTTATCACAAGATGGTGCTGCTAGACGTCTTAATGTGTCTCGTAGTTTGGTCCAAATGCTCTGAGATAAATTAGAAACCAAAAATTCGGTATCAAGAAGACTTTTTCCAGACCATTCATGGGTTACAATCCCTTTACAAGATCAATTTCTTGCCCTTTTGGCCCGAAGGAGGAGCATCACTTTTGTAGGTCAGCTCATTTCAGATCAACGTAAAGCAAAAGTGGTGGCAGTACCTGCGATTACGATGCATAGACGTCTTTAGAATTAATGACTCTATGCAAGACGACCCGTTGTGTGTGGCGTCTTAATCGACAACACAGAAGTGCCTGTTTTTGTTGGCCATGAGAGCACGTTACCTGGAACACACAACAATGGACTTCCGTAACATCACAGATGAGTCACGGTTTGCTTTCGAGAGTGATTCAGCGCGTTAGATGATCTGGAGAGAACAAGCGTCAGATTATACCTATGTAACATTGTTGAAATACGTAGTTATAGAGGAGCTGGAATCGTGGTTTGTGCTGGAAAATCTCTTTTGGAAACAGTAGCTTCTCTGAGTGCAATGAAAGAATTCTAACTGATGTAAAATATAGGGACGAGATGACACCGTATGTTGGTGCTATAGGTGATGAGTTAATATGAATGGCTGATAATGCCCAGATGAATTCACCTAGAGTCATTTATGAATATCTAGTGGATCAAGGTCTGGAGAGAATGAAATGACCAGAACAAACTTTGGAGTTTGACCCTGTACATATAGAGCATCATTGGGACTATCTCAGCAGGCAGGTGTCTGACGTAAGTCCTCCTCATAAGTCGTTAAATGAACTGGATCAAGCGTTTCTTCATGTGTGGGAATTGATTACTTTCCCAGTGTCCTACAACTTAATTGACAGTATGGAATGTCTATGCCACAAATTCATTACAAGAAGGGCCGGGCACATGCCTTATTAAAATATATTTATTTAATTTTTTTTCACAAAAAAATGCTATTAATTTTTTTTCGTAAACAATGGATTTTGCAAAAAAATCAATTATTTGTAAATCATACTTGATGTTAAAATTAAGTAAAATTAGATAAATACTTGTTTAAAGAACAATTCTTCTAAATTTCATGTTTTTATCTTCATTTGTTTTCAAATTAGACACAAAAGACTGGCTGTACCTTAACTTTTGGAGGCCAGTGTATATTCTAACTTTGTCTAATGCATATCAAACGGATTATTACATGTAAATAATTTGACGATTTTACCAATCATAAAGTATAATCTTATTATGTTTCGATTATAAAAATTCATTTTTTCTGTAAACACTTGTTTTTATTATTATTATTATTATTATTATTATTATTATTATTCGCAAAATTAAAATAATAGAAAAATAGCATTGTATATATATATATATATATATATATATATATATATATATATATATATATATATATATATATACATGAAAAAAGGAAAACGTTTTCTAGTTTCCGATTTAGTTTTCTACTGAAGTAGTCAGTTATCTTTTTCTGCAACTTACAAGAATGCGGTTTTCGTGACAAGTATAATAGATAAGTAAGTCACTTGACTGTCATTAATATCTGGCTTGGAAAAGGTGGGAAACAAAGAATAAAGAACAACTTTTGTAATTTTCATGGCATTGTTAAAGAACAAAATGATAGCTGGCAAGAATAAATCTTTTGTTATTGAACTTTAAGAAATAGTATGATTATGCCTTTTCAAATAACTTTTGGAAACAATCAGTTTATAACAAATGAAACTTTTATGTATATTTTAAAAGTAGTATAGTAAATGGCCTCGCAAAAAGGAAATATTTACAGTAAAAGCAAAATCAATCAATCAATAAATAACTATATATATATATATATATATATATGTTTTAGAGTGTAGAAAGTTAAATGTTTATGCAATTTTCGTTGTAAAATCATATCGTAAATAGAAATTTTACATAACTCTGAATGCTACATTAGAAAATGCCAAACATTGCTGATACTTATTTATTGAAGAAGTACAAATAAAATTTAAAAAGTTAGTTAAAAGACATAAAAAAGTTTACTGTAATTATTATTTTATTAATTATATTTAAAAAACAAAATAGATGTTGAAATGCATTACAGGTACAGAGGAATAAAATTATTCTCATTTGATTTTTCTAAAAACAAAAGTTTTTCTTTTATACAATCTTGTTTTTTCGGCATATTGTTAAGCGATCGAATGATCGAAACATGTTTAAAATGCACATGTACAGAAACAATAGTTTAAATTGATTTTATGAAAATTAGAAAATATGACTTGAACTGAAAATATAAAAATATAACAAATTATTTCACCTTGTTATAATATACTTCTTTTATTTTTACTGTCTCTAAAGTTTTTTGTTTACGCCTTTTATCAATTAAAAAATATATACTAAAATATATATATATATAAAAAATAAATAATAAATAAGCCATTTGAGAGGATTTATATATCCTCTTGAAACCCAAGCTCGTATTTTTTGCGCAAATTTTATCATAATTCAGAATATTGCTGCTTTTGAGACTAGAAATCAATAAATATGTTCATTTTTTAAAAATAGATATTAATATATATATTTTTAGCGTGTCCAATAAAATGGACAATGGGTCTTCGTCTTGTGAAAAACATATTATTGAATTAAATGAATCTGAAAGGAAAATTCTTAATAATGGCCAAAAAGTTGACCATTTTAACAATGACACAAAGTTGAATTTGACAGAAAAAAATAATGACACAAAATTTAATTTGACACAAATTAATGGTAAAAAAAATTATTAGAAATTAAATAATAATTATTATTATTGTAAAAAAAAAATAATTACACACAAAAAATAAATAGATGAATTTAAAATTCAGTACTTTATGAATGTGCTTCTGTAAAGCAATTATTTTTGGTAGTTATTAGATACAGAAGTTGCATTTCATGCGCACAAATTTAGTTTTCGTTAAAACAAAATTTGATATTGTATTGCATTGCATTTTACTTGTCCATTATTTTAGGTAATTGTTGGACACTCTTTTTAGAACTGAGTAGACTCGTAAGTTAAGTCAGATCTTTTACAACCCCAACCAGTGGCTGATACGTTCTGCTCTCAGACGAGAGGTGCTGGGTATGAATCCAATACTGCCCGTCGGCCTAATCGTTCGGAGTTTCTGTGGTTTTCTTTGAACTTTGGTAAAACTTGCATAAATACGGCTTAGGTTCCCTTAAAAAGACTTAAACGGAGTACACTCCCCCTCGGGCTTGTATCCCTCGTATAGATAATCTGCAGTCATACATAACACAAAAACTGGTCTTTTTTACGTATGCGTGGTGTTGCTTGGTGGAGAAATGTTAGCACATATGTATTCGTCATGACTAGAATAACTCATCTTCGATTTCCTCAAAAGCTGATAAGCACTAAACAGCTTGCAGTATAAAAATTCGTTGAATTTGCATGAATCCAATTTCTTTGTATTTTTCTCTATTTTTTCATCATCACTAATGTAATGGAAGAATCTGACACGTCACCATTCATTTTATTTATTTATTTTATTTTTTTCTTCTTCCAAAATTGTTTCAGTAACTTTCTGTAGATCTAAATAACGCCAGTTTCCAAATATCTCTAAAAACAGATAGGCATACAAAATCATAGTTTTAGCGACAAAGTTTTACTTCTTTCATAGCACACTTTTCTGTCGTCAGAAGTGTGCTTTTATCACTTATTCCACCGCTTCTAAGCATCGCATAATTTCAATATTTACATCATCAAATAGAAAAGTGTATGTCCATTTAGTAAATTTTTAAATAGTTTTCAATTTTCAATTTGTTTTAAATCTATCTCAACAACAACCCTTTGTTTTCAAGCATAATGATAATAATTAGTGGCACAGCTACCACAATTCGCAATTGAATGCCAAGTGGGAATTTAAAAGAAATAAAAATGAGTTTATTTATAATCTTATAATGATATGTTTAATTATATTTTCTTTTAAATTTGGCTAATTTTTAATTTGATTATAAGTTAATTAATTAAATTACAAATCACATACTAACAGAAAAGTAATACAGAAATCTTGCAATGAATAAGAAGAAAAACATATTAAAAGAAAAGCTTAATTGAAAATTTCTTTATTTACTATATACTGCCAAAAGCACATTTCACTAAAATAAAAAATATAAACAATGTACTAATTTAGAACAAGCATTTTATCACTAGAATTATACACTTCTAGGATAAAATTTTAAAAAAAATTATTTAATTACCACTAGAAATATAGATTATCTACTTCTGTATTTATTTTTTTTTCACTACAGTATTGAGTTATGAGTAAACACCAATCTTTCCCTTCAGTAGACAAAAGTAGCCTAATTTGAATATAAAAAACTGACGAAGACCCAACGTCCAATACAATTATTTAATAACAATTAGTTAATTATCACTAGAATTGTACTACTAGACTAGAATTGTACCACTAGAAATATACCAATTATTTAATTACCACTAGAAATACATATTATCTACTTCTGTATTTATTTTTTTTCCACTACAGTATGGAGTTATGAGTAAAAACCAATCTTTCCCTTCAGTACACAAAAGTAGCCTAATTTGACTATAAACAACTGACGAAGACCCAACGTCCAATACAATTATTTAATACCAATTATTTAATTATCACTAGAATTGTACTACTATACTAGAATTGTACCACTACTAGAATTGTACCACTAGAATTATACCAATTATTTATTTACCACTAGAAATATATATTATCTACTTCTTTATTTTTTTCACTACAGTATGGAGTTATGAGTAAAAACCAATCTTTCCCTTCAGTACACAAAAGTAGCCTAATTTGAATATAAACAACTGACGAAGACCCAACGTCCAATACAATTATTTAATACCAATTATTTAATTATCACTAGAATTGTACTACTAGACTAGAATTGTACCACTAGAATTATACCAATTATTTAATTACCACTAGAAATATATATTATCTACTTCTGTATTTATTTTTTTCCACTACAGTATGGAGTTATGAGTAAAAACCAATCTTTCCCTTCAGTACACAAAAGTAGCCTAATTTGAATATAAATAACTGACGAAGACCCAACATCCAATACAATTATTTAATACCAATTATTTAATTATCACTAGAATTGTACTACTAGACTAGAATTGTACCACTACTAGAATTGTACCACTACTAGAATTGTACCACTAGAATTATACCAATTATTTAATTACCACTAGAAATACATATTATCTACTTCTGTATTTATTTTTTTTTCCACTACAGTATGGAGTTATGAGTAAAAACCAATCTTTCCCTTCAATACACAAAAGTAGCCTAATTTGAATATAAACAACTGACGAAGACCCAACGTCCAATACAATTATTTAATACCAATTATTTAATTAACACTAGAATTGTACTACTAGACTAGAATTGTACCACTACTAGAATTGTACGACTACTAGAATTGTACCACGACTAGAATTGTACCACTAGAATTGTACCACTACTAGAATTGTACCACTACTAGAATTGTACCACTAGAATTATACCAATTATTTAATTACCACTAGAAATACATATTATCTACTTTTGTATTTATTTTTTTTCCACTACAGTATGGAGTTATGAGTAAAAAACCAATCTTTCCCTTCAGTACACAAAAGTAGCCTAATTTGAATATAAACGACTGACGAAGACCCAACGTCCAATACAATAGACATCGATAAAAACATGTGTTTATTCTTCATAATATCATTCAAATACTTAAACTGTGATTTATTTTCATTAATACAGCATTTAAAATTAAATATATATTGCATTAATATCAAAATACTCTTCAAAAATGTATGAAATGTGAGTTACAACTGTGTGCTTACCTTCAAAAATCTTTCACCTGTTCGCTGCCATTTTCAAATGATTAAAATACACATTTTTCTGTGATTTTTTAAATCTTTTGGTGTACATATAGCAGTATTAGACTATCCAGTATAATGGACAGTAAGGTTTTACGAGTTCCAACTGAAATTAAATATTTTCTACGAAAAATAGAAATGTCCAATAGTATGGACGCGGGGTCTTAGGAGGATGTATATTTTTTAACATTATTTACAATTTTCACGGTTAATATTACATATTATATCAGCACACATTATTTCAGCAAAAAATAAAAAAAGACAATTTCTAAATCTTACCTTTTGAAACTAAAAAAATTTTGAAGTTAACATAATTTTAAAAGATTTTTTGAGTTGTTACAAATAATAATGTTTTAAACTTATCCAACTATTAATAAATTTAAATATTACGCATGTTCTAAACTTATAATTTTAAATAAGCACAATGTTATTTCTTTATTCTTGGGTTATATTGGTACAATATATGTTGTAATGAAAGTGAGAGTATTATTCGTTGGAAAAGCCGTTAAGGAGACTATTATTTAATGCTAGTACCTATCTCATTAATTACTGACTGATAAGAGTATGTTGAATAAAACTTTCATTACAGAACAAGTAATATTAAAAATCGTAAATTTCTAGAATTTTAAAACATTACATAAATATTATTACTCACTAGATTGAATTTCGTGTACATAAATAATATATATACCATCTTCGAATAATCTCTTTTTAGAACATTTAACATGTAGAAAACAACATCATATTTTTTTCCTGTACGCTGCACGATGAAAGAGTTCTTGCAGGAATATCTTTGGCAAGTTGTAGAAACTGTTTAAAAATTGTATGTTGACATGCAAATATTGATCACACAAATATTATATAATTTTTTGCTCTTTCTTTGAAGAATTTTTTTTCTTTTGCAGAGCGATTTTTGTTAAATTGTCACTCTCAAAAGAATAATTCGGATATATGGATCATTCTCTCGGTAATGGTTATCAAAATAGACTTTTCAAACTTTTTGCTACCACATGATTCCATAACAAATCAGTGTTCGACATCAATTTATTTATCGTTAAAAGAGTTTAAAATTTATAGAATACTAATCTTATTGAACATATAGACTGTTTTATAGACTGTGGAAAAATAAATATAACGAGTACGTCCTGAGTTCATTAAAAATTTAAAAATTCATTACAAAGAGACAAATAATGCTGAAAAATTGCAGTTTGTAAAAATGAGATTAGAGGGGGATATGGTTTTTTATTATAGCAAAACAAAGTGTTTATTAATTAAAAATTACCGATGCATGCAAAATATAAAACAGATTTATGCAAATCATGATGTCAATTAAACCCCTCAATGCACACAGAAATAAATAACTGGCCCATTACGAAAAATCCGCATGGCAAAATGACTATAAACGAGAAAAGGGCCTTTTCCAAATGCTGGTATACTGAAGCTTGTCAGACGCTTCGCAGAAATGGGTGTTTTACAATAAGTCTAATTTGCATACGTCTGCCTCACATTATGCATGAAAGCGCCATCTATAGGTAATTTTTAACATAAATTTTTCTTGTTATAAAAAAAAAAATCCGACCTCCCTCTAATTCAATTCCTACAATTCGCAATTTTTTTTAACGTCGTTTGTTTCTTTTTAAGAATTTTTAAAGTTTTAAACGAACTTATGATGCGCTCGGTATATTGGAGTCCGTATTCTGAATTAAAGTTATTTAAACTACTAGGTTACCATTATTTTAAAGATATGTCTGAATACTGTGTGACGTAGGAAAAAGAAATCCTATTTTGGGGTAAAATTTATGTTTTGCCATATAAATATTTATGGTAAGCTGCAGTAAAATGTTTCCCTTAATTTACATTAAAAGCATCTTTTTGTAGTATCAATTACACCACTACAGTTATATTATAATACAATATGCAGTGTAATCTTAGAACAGTTTCATGTTTGTCTAAGACTTCTGACCTGAACTCGAGTATTCTGATATGTGGAAAATATATCCGTAACTGTAATTCTTTGTGGATATAAATTCAGTTTAAATTATGCGTGTAAATATGGAAGCAAAAACTGGTATTTATCTGCATGGCATGCAACTATACAAAGTAAATTCAACGACAATTTAAGAAAAAGTACAATATATATATATATATATATATATATATATCGATTTCCAACATTGAATAAACTACGTTTGAAATTACAATTTCCAAAATAGAATAAGCTAATAAATGTAATTTTCAATTTCTTATATTTATCCTCCTATAATTCTTTTTTACAGAAACGAAGCTATGTTTTGTGTAAATCTATAAATTTCAAAAATCTTTAGTTTGTGCCTGAGAACGCCGTACACATTTAGAACAACCTACTGGAAAAAAAAGGACTAACAGAGCGATAAAAAATAACGACAATTATAGACTAAATGATAATTTTATTTGTAGTAATGCCACTGTGCTTAATTCGAAGTTCTCTTTTCACTATATATAAAGATTTTTTTTAAATGTTACGCAATATAAAAAAGTAATGTACGCATTATTTGTAGCCTAAATAATGTTAACAGGACGTGTTTTATCTGTACCTGTATTCCTTTAAAAATATATATGCTTGTTTTTTTGTAATCCTGCCTTTATTCCAAATTTCCTTATATAATTAGTACCTTCACTTTACATGGACATTATTCCCATTAATAATATCTGTGAGAAAACTCAAAACAGTTTCTGTGGTTTACACATATCAGTGATAAAAAAAAAAAAAATATTTAAAAAAATATATGTAAAAATGTCAAATCTATTCCATGACTATCTTACTAAAATCAACAAAATTCTAACCAGAACGATTTTCGAAGTTAAATATTATTTCTCTTCATTTTTGATCTTTTGATTCTTTAATTCTCTTGATTCTTTAAAATCACTCAAAACTTTAGGGAAAAACAAGGGGATCTTGCAATTCGTTACCACAACCTGTTTTGTTTTAAAATCTCTGATATCAACTTTATATTATCACTATTTAATAATAAAAAGTTTATGTTACTAATATTTTACAAAAAAAATGATTCCTCTAATCAAAAGTGTTTTAAAGTAAGATATTTTTTTTTAATTTATACAGCGATATACATGACTGCCGTGGTAGGTGATTAATTAATGCTAAAACAAAGGTGACAACGATTTTGTACATTTTGTAACGTTACACATGATTTTGTACGTAGATTTTTCGTTATACAATGCAATATACATTGGCATGCTATCAATTAAAATATGTTACATTGATAAATTGAAATAATTTATTTATATTTATTTACAATTACTTTACAGAATCTTAATTCAAAGTTGTTTCTGTTTAAAAAATGAAGATTTATTTGCATTTCAAAATTACTTGATTCTTAAATATTTTATTAAATACTTATTTAATATATTGTTTTAATTATTACGACGTTTTTTTTTTCATAAAAAATAAACAAATAATCTTTTGAAAAACTTGGAATATCCTGTATACTTGTCTCGGAAAAAAAAAAAAAAAAAAAAAAAAAAAACGCTGACTTTGCGATTATTTTATTCTCTCTTCTCTCTTGATTCTTTTTTCCCTGACACAGTGTTTTGACATTGATGTATTATCTAATCAATAAGTCGGCATTTCATGAAGCATCAAATACTGAAAAAAATATATCAAATATCAATTTACAAATAACAAATATGCAATTTTGGCTAGTACCAATGTAAGTACGCTACGTTCCTGTATTTGTAATCTTCAAATGGTGGAAAATGTCTTTGATAGTTGCTGGATATTTTGACATTTTAAAAACTTTGACAAATTGTTTTCAGAGTATTTTGATACGTACGTAATAAATTAAGATTTATTGTCACATTATTTATTTCTCTTACCAGTCTTTCTGATGAAATTTTTGATAAAGATAAATAAAATATAACTGTTAATATTACTCAAATATGCAATTACACTATGCAAAAATATACAATAAACCCGTATATGTGTTTATCCAACAATACTAAAACGGTCGTTTGAAATATTAATATTAATAAAAAAACTAATAATCAGACAGACATTAAATTTAAATGTGTGAATTATATAGATTTTTTATTATATCGAAAGAACAGTACCCTTCCACCTCCGCAAAAGTAGAATATATTATCTATAATGCACCCCTTTTAAAATTGCAGAATAATACAGTATGGTGTCGTGTATTTGGTTTTTATGCTAGATTTTTAGTATATTGTACTGTATCCAATTTTTATATGAACTTTTAAACTGAGAATAATAGTTTACATATACGTATATATATATATATATATATATATCATGAAATAGCAAAGAATAACACCTAAAAAGATACAAAATCTAAAGATTCATAATACTTTAAATGTTCATTCCAAACATATACATTGTATAATAAAATAGATGTACAAATATGTTGAAATTATAGTGTAAATATTGATAATATATGTTGAAAACTGAATGTTATTACTGCAAAATAACTTATAATAATGTGAAGCAAATATTTGTTAATGAGACTAAATACCGTAGGAAAGTTGACACAATTCACATTCGAATTTAATCTCTTGGATTTCTTTGCGATAATTTCGCGATAAGATACCCTTTGGTGTTCCTTTTTCAGTTTCTTTTATTTATTCAGTTTTTGATCAACTGCATATATTTCATATAGATAAAATATAAACTTCTGAAATTCCTGTTATATCTGTAAAGTTAAAAAAAATATATCTGTTGAAAAGTAAATTAATTAAACTTTTTTTAAATTTAATTATTGATTTACCACGCGCAAAAAATCAACTGGAGTTATTTTTGAGATTTTTTATTATTGAGAGGAACAATTAGTGAATAAATCTTTAATAAAAGAATACCTTTTGCATTAAGTTTCATAAAATCTGAATATGTTTTTTTTTTTTTTTTTTTTTTTTTTTTTTTTTTTTCAAAAGGGATTTTACAAAATACAACAAAAATTACTTTCATGTAATAGCTTTTCCATTATTCTTTAATTTTGCATTTTTCATAAATCTTAATAGAAACTATACCACTTTGTTTCTACAAGTAATGCGCAAAACTCTTTTACATATTAGAATTAAAAAATGTAACTCAACATTTAATACTTTTTTATATTTATGTTAAACTCCATCCTACTTACTGCTAAATGTATCATATGAATTTAAAATTTTCCAAGTGAGTGAAAAGTGTCCAGGACTGGAATCGAACCCAAAGCCTTTCGTCCAAATTGCCAATGCTCTACCTTTTGAGATAGCTGGAACTACAGCCTCGTCCGACACATTTCACATATATTGCCTTATCAGTAGTTGCATCTGGTCGGCCATGTCGACAGTTCAGTAGAATATTCAGCAGGTAATGGAATAAATAATCTAATACTAATGGAATACATATATAATTTACATACATTAAAAAAACTAAAATTGTCTGATGAGACACATTAATATAAATGATTTCTTTTAATTCACAAAAACTATGATACACAGAATTTTATATATTTTATTGCTCTTGCAAATTATTTATTAAAGCAAATTATACACTGTTTTTTCTTTAAAAGTTTTTCATTTACTTGATTTATGCTCGACATTATATTGCTTGTAACTGCAAAAGTTACTACATCTGTAGTACTTATTCTCCGCTTGTGACGTTAAATTACTTTTTGTGTTCCTAACTAGTAGTAATGGAATGATAAATAAAGAATGTCTTATAAATTTCTCTTTGATCTTTTTTTCACGTACTTTCAAGAAATATTAATGTTGTATATATCTGGATTGTGAAAAAAATATTTGGAATCCAATAAGTTTTAGAAAAGCTTTAAAAGAAGAAATATTTAATATATATATTAATATATATATATATATATATATATATATATATATATATATATATATGCTCTTTCTTCTGGGTCATATTGATACGAAAACGCATACAATCATTACACATAGTAAGGATTTTTTTTTTTTAATGACTATTGGAGATTTTTGCAAATTTTTTGGTACAATACTATACAAGGTTGTGTTTTGGTAATTCCAAAGTTTTGTGGTTCTCTAAATTTAAAGGTGAAGACAGTTTGAGTAAAAATAGTGAATTGAGAATGTTTTATAAATTACCGAATTCAATGAAATTAGTAATATGTAGTACATTCTAGACATTTGAAAAAAAAAAATCAGTGAACGTCAGTGCGCAATACTGATGACCCGTGTTCGAGTCCAGGCTTGGATACTTTTTCACTATGTTGGCTATACGCATTTTAATAAATTAAAATTTGGAATATTATGAATGCAAGGCGTGTGAAAATTTCTATTTAAAAATGTTCAAGTATTAAAATAGATTAAAAAAATTCTGAAGTCTGAAATTTCCTGTAAAGTTCGGACAGAGCCAGCTTCTAAAATCAATTAAACCACTCTGTTACTTTAAATAAAACTTTAAAATTATTTTGTACATTTTTTACACATTCTTGCATGAGAGGTTTCTAAATATATTTCTAAATAATATTTGTAGATATTTTGAAAATTTTCGTACGATATTTTCTTACAATATAGAAAAAGAAAAACAGTTGATGTCGAGTGAAGAAAATGAAAATATAAATTTAAAACTTTAAATTTTTTAAACTAAATCTCCAAAATATATATAATACTCTGTGGTGGGATTTTTTATATCTTAACCTAACATCTAATCATTTAATCCTTAAACAGCTTTTGGAAAAGATTCATATGTAAACATATTTTTTCATGAAAAGCCGACACGTTACCAATTTCCTTTAATCATTTTACGTGAGACAACATATCACACAATCTTCAAAATTTGAAAACATTTTTTTACGATGTTTTAAAACTGCTGGCGAAATAGTTTCAAAATGTTAAAAATACTTACTGAGATATAGCCCTTCGTCATATGATCACGTTAAGTGGTCACATGATCAAAATCTTGTATATGTCGCAAAAGCGAATATTGTCAATTAAACTAATATTTGATTAATTGCCATAGTATTAATATTAAACAGAAGCGTATGCAGATGTATCGGTCACGTGAAGTTAAACAATTGTGATTTAAGCATAGTGAAGGAAAAAAGAAACATAATATTATTTAAATAATGCTGTACTATGCAACATGTGAAAATATCGCTAAACAATTTTGTATTTTGTTGCGGGATATTAAAAAAAAAAAAAAAAAAAAAAAAAAAAAAAAAAAAAAAAAAAAAAAAAAAAAAAGCTTAACTTTTCTAGTAGTAAATATTTTTTTGTTATATGGGGATATACTATGGGACAAATATTGTGTTTAACGGAAACACATCCCATGGAATACCAATACAGTAAAACCTCCGAATAACGGTATTTCACAGAATTTGTCCGCTATTTGGAGGTGTCCGCTATTGAGAGTTAAAAATGTATAAATATACAGGTTTTGGGTATCACAAAAGTGTCCGCTAAATAGAGGTGTCCGCTATTCGAGAGTGTCCGTTATGGCGGTTTTACTGTAATAGGTTTGCATTATATGGGATGTAATTTTCCCAACTGGGCCAAAAAAGTCCGGGGCTGGATTTGATCCAAGGATCTCTTGGCTGAAGCTGAAAATTCTCTACAAACTGAGCAATACCGGACGAATATGGTGGAACTAATTCACCCAGTTAAAGTCCCGATAGTCTTCCGATTCAAACTGGAACTGTGTTATGTTGGAGAAAGATACTATCAATATGCCATCTATACTCCAGTGGAGATACATTTTCTCTAAATTTTAATGCATAATTATCCATTCGGGACACTTACAGCAACGAAACATTTAAATATTGCCATCCCACTGTTCTTTTTATTGCAATTCTATATTAGGCTTTTTGCCCAGTTGGAAAAATTACATCTCATATGATTTCTTTACCAATTTGAATAGTTGTGTCAAAATTAATCTAGTAGATTAGCATAGGTTTTATATGAGAAATATTTTTAATGAAATGTACGTTAAAAGTATTGTCAGGGAAATGATAAGGTATTTCTTTCAATTATTTTTGCGTTATTGTCAAAGTCTCTCATACCAAAATTGAACAATATGTCAAACCAAAGCCAAAATATAGTCAATGCACACAATATTAACTGAATGATTTTTACTACCACGGTACTTTCTAGCACTTTTTCACATAACAGTGGTGCATCTTGTATGCAAGTACAACATATTTCATTGTTTATTTATGTGACATTGAATGTTATTGGTTCTATGTTCCGATAGTGTTCCGATTCAAACTGAAACTATATTACGTTGGAGAAAGATACTATCAATCTGTCAACTATACGCAAGTGAAGATTCATCTTCTCTAAATTTTAACGAAAAATAATCCATTCGGGACACTTAAATAATGAACCATTTATATATTTCCATCTCACTTTTCCTTTTATTGCAATTCTATATTTTGCTATGTTTTCATTCATTCTATTTGCATTATCTTTTGCAGATCTTATTATATTTTATAATCACAGCTGTTTTTTTTTTTTTGTTGTTATAGTATTTCTTTTATTTTGTGAATATTATGAAACATTTGAGACGGATCCTATTAGCTTCTTCGATCTACTAAAAGAATCTTCTCTGTCATCATAATCATTACTGTGATCTTTTTCTAAAATTACAAACGCAAAGAATTAATTGTTAATAATAAATAATATTATAAGATATTTTTGAACAATTAAATTTTTTTAATTAAAAGTTATAATCAAGAACAGTTCAAAATTGAACACTATTTCTAAATTCGAGAAAATAATTTAACATCACTTATTTTATTTTAACACAATCCTATTGATTAATAAATATATCATAATATAATTTTTCCAACTTAGTGAAATAGTGAACAGGTCGGGAATCGAACCCATTGGTTTAAATCCCAAATTATCTTCAAACTGAGCTACCTGGAACAACAACTGGTAGACACTAACTCAGAAAACATTTTGTCAATGACATCCATTGACATCCATTTCTTCCATTGTCTGCCCTGTATACAGTTGAACAGAATAAGCTACATGTAATGGAACTACGTTCGACAATTGAATTGCGTGAAGAAGTTTTCTTATTATCTTGTGCAATCTACATGACAGACCAGATGATTTCAATAAAAAGGTTATCTAAGTGAATTGTGTTCACCGATTGTCATACAGTTATTACTATTGGGAAAGTATAGGCAATTTAATCCAATAGATCTGGGTTTGAATCCCTGCCTGAACACTCTTTTACTCAATCGGAAATTTTTCAAGTATAATATAAAACCACTGTATAAAAGATACCTAAATTACATCGTATATTAAACATTTAAAATAATTCGAAATCCAAAAACCAACTTAACTTTTCTGTCACATATAAGCTATTTTTAACAATATTATCAGTTATGATCTTGATTCACACAAATAACGTAAAGCTAATTAATTTCGTTCATTATGCCAGTGTCACACTAACGTCCAATTTCCACTATTGATATTTTATGATTTGAAGTTCATATCAACAAACCGTATTCTGAAACCTCAACATTCTGACACGTTAGAAAACAGGATCTGAAATCGAGTGCTTTGATTAAGAATAAATAAAAAGGTATAGCTCACCTTTGACAAACAGATATTTTTTACTTTTGTGACAACAAAGAAAAACTAAAATGAGATTATAGGTGGAAAAAGAAACACCTGGCATCTTGTTGAAGTGGAGCTTTTAACGATGATTAATTACCTATTAAACGAAATTTAATCGAAAAAATGATTTTAATATCGCCATCTACGTGGAATTTCTAAGCACCTGTTTACTGTGTGTTCATATTATCACGTTCGGTATTATTGGGTTAAATTTTGTTTAAGTTGAATAACATTTTCAGTGTCTTTAGCAGCCACTGATATGAAATTGTACATATAAATGCTCGATTTATATATAAAGGAAGTTTATGGTAACATTCACGGACAACTATAGAATTAAAAAAAACAAGAAGACACCAAAAAAAAAAAATTAAGCATGTATTAAATTTTCTCAAAAGACTGCTATCTAAACATGTATTTTCATTAGAAATTACGATTATATTTTTAAGGCTTTAAAGAGAAATAGTTTCAGAAGCTTGTGTGGGTACACAAAAATAGAACTTAAGAGTTCTTTCTAGGTTTTTGTGATTAAGTGATTATTTTATACATAGCTCGCTTTTAGGGGTGTGAATAACGTATTACAATAAAATTACAAATTAAGAAGATATATAAATATATTAAATTTTCGCATTTATACTTAAATTATAAATTTGAATAAGGAGATACAACTAAGGTTTTAGAGATTAAGGACAAATTATTATGCAAAGTATGGGAAATAAATTAAAAACATCCACAGAATGAGAAGTGTTTGTAAAAAATGCGTTAATTAGATTTGCTAATTATGTACATACAAATGAGTAAAAGAACTACATAGAAATTATTTTTCATATATATTTATAAATGAGGTACACATACGATTTACTGGACAAAAAAATAATCACCACTCTTAGTACTTTTGTCAATAACGATGTGTCAATATACCCCCCCTTATGAAATACGTATTTATAATCAAAAGCGGTTTTTAGTATATATAAATTGACGAGAAACATACCAAGTAATTTATATTACCTTGTTTTGGTATAGAGATGAAATAATTATTTCTTTAGGAGGAAGTATATAAGGTATTTTAAAACAAACAGATTAGACTATTTACTGTATTCAATTTTTAACGAATAGCAATTGTATGTCTATGAAGACAAATTACAGTGACTGGAAATATAAAAGTCACAATTTTTTTATTGCACTCAAGTGCAAGATTTAATCAAATCCTTCAATATAAAAGCTTAATGACGCATTAATATAGTGTATTTTGCAAGTGTATTAAATATAACTTGATTTTTTTTAAGTCAATTTTCATTAAAAAAAAACTAGTCTACTTTTACTTTCTTTTCTGTAAGAAAAAATTCTATGCTTATGAAAAAGAAACATACGCAAATCGTTTATTCTACAAGGTATTTAATATTTTTCTTCTTTTCACTGAATATACAAGGGATTTGCTATGAATTGCTGAAAAATACCTTTATAGCAAGATAGCGAAATATTTAAAGTTTCATTTTTTTTTTTACTTTATTTATGCATGATAAAGAAAAATATGCGTAAAAAAGCTTAAGAGTGCTATAAAAATTTTGAGGAGTTTTGCTATCTGGATTATGTGATATTTATTCAAATACTTTTTTTTTTCTTGCGCGTTCTTATTTAATAAAATGGAAAAACAGTTTTTGATAAGCGTGATATGTGAAAGCATGGTTTTCACATCAAAACTAAATACATAAGAGAGGTAAATGCATTGTAAAATATAAGAATATTAAGAATAACAATCATAATAGTAATAATAATAAAAATGATCAGGACAGAAACATATTTTTTTTTTCTATGCAAGTAATACAAATTGGATTTTTATCATTATTATTTTATATTATTGCGTATCTATTTTATTGCTAACAATATACATTTAAATACATTTATCAATTAAATACATTTAAAAAACAAACTTAAAAAGTCAGACCATATTTTTGAGCGCTTAAAATTCAGTGAACTAATAAAATTGTTTCTTTGTTTAATTTTTGAACCATTTAAAAAAAAAATCATCTTTCCATAAGAATGTTGTTTAATTATATTTTTTGTTACGAAATTGTAAAGTACGTATGATGTTGAAACACATTAAATATATATGATGATATATATTTGTAATGTGTATGAAATTTTGATGTTTGTATCTTATTTATATATATGTTAAGCCTCGAAAACCATCTAGGGTGAAACCCCCAGTAACTGAAACTTTAAGGATTCTTTCTTGTTCAAATCACTATTAAAAAAATTTAAGACTATCTAATACTTACATTTGCTTTTGAAAGGATAGTAGAGATATTTAAAAAAATAATGTTGGCAAAATTTTGAAAAAATACACATTTTATTATTATTATTTTTTTTTTCATAAACATGGTCAAAAACTCCAAAAACTGACACCATCCCTATTTTAAAACACCAATAACTGACGCAAAGTGAACCAGCGACTGAGACTTTATTTCAAATTTTTAAAATGCTCAAAAAAAAAAAACTTATATTATTTATTATAAAAACAAAATGCATTAGTATTTATTATAACAAAAACGAAAAATCATGCGTCAAGCATAGATTATGTAGCACTTTCCAACGCTTCTAAAATAGTTTTACAAATCATTACCATTTAATAAGCTGAAAGATGACATCTAAGTAAACAATTTGGAAAACGCATAACATATTTAAAAACGTAATTTCAGGAATTTTCAATATATACAATATTCGGAAAAATATCCGAATACTTTTATGTAGCCCTGTATATGATCTATAGATTTGTATATATACATAGGATGCTAAATTTTAGTTTAGTTAGGAAACGCGTAGCACAGTTTAAATTCTCCTTCTGGAGTTTCTGTCAATAAACGGAAATGTGTTCGCGAACTTTTGTGCTGCCCTGTATAGGATCTACAGAATTTATACACACCACGTAATAGACAAATAGCTAGTTAAGATTAAAATCGCGTTCAGTAACTTAAAACGTACTTCCAGGAATTATTGTTAACAGACAGTAGAGAATTCTTTTGTGTGTCCCTGTAAATGAACGATAACTGCTATACACACACTATTCTGTAGTAAGCCTCTTGTAATGCACCTTAGTAATATATATAAACTTCAATGCGTTTAAAATAGTGGAACATTATTTAAATAAGCCGCAGACGATTTTTCTCCATAGACGTAATGTAACGGAATTATTTTGACTGTCCCTGTAAAGTAACTCTAAGTGCTATACACCTACTTTTCCATATTAAGCTTCTTCTAATGCATCTTAGTGATCTATATAAATTTCAATGCGTTTACAATAGTGAAACATTTTAAAAATAAACCGCAAATGATTTTTCCCCATAGACCGCAATGTAACGGAATTCTTTTGAGTGTCCCTGTAAGAAAACTATAAGTGGTACACACTTCAGTTGAAATAGGGAACGTGCCATAGATAACGACAATAACATATAAAAATTGCAGAGCAATCCGAGCATATTTACGGGAGTTAGAGCACGGCCAGACGGCCAGACGGCCAGACGGCCATCCGGCCAGACAAACCGAAGTCATAAGCACTTTTCAATTAGGTTGGAAAGTGCTAAAAAGTGGGATTTAGTAAGCAGTACGGCATTATTAGTAATGCAGAGTATATAGTAAGAGTATATAGGAGTAATATTTTGTACTACATTATTAGTAATGAAGATATCCAATAACTGACATTTATGAACCAATAACTGACATCTGGTGTCATACACTGGTAAAACAATTTAAATTTCAATAGTGTTATAAGATAAATTTATTATTATGAATTTTTAAACCGTTCAAATAATAAATTTCAACTTTCTTTAATATAACCAATAACTAACACCCCTGTCAGAGACTGGTGAAATGAAATTCTAGGAACCAATAACTGGTACCCCCCCCCCCCCCATTAAGGAAATTAAATAATTATAAACCCTTAATCATGACACTAAAATATCATATGCATCATGAGACTAATTTCTACAAGTATAAATTTAAGAAAAATATTTAGGATGGTTGCATTGCAAATAGATTATAAAAAAAAACTATTCCTTAATTTTAGAAATAAGATGGGTGCTTCAAAATAGCACTTTTGGTGCTCTCAAAAAAATTCTTCCGCATTAAATATGTTCTTGACCTTCTAGTGGTGATTAAATTGACTCCAAAATATAAATAAGTGTCTGATTTACCACTATATGACAACCGGCCCGATAGCGGGCGAAACCCGGTATTACACTAAATGCGATATTTAAAAATAATAGTAATTTCAAAATTAAATATGCTGTACACCTTCAAAATGTTAAAATATGGGAATATTTCCATAATAGGATTTTTATCATGATTCATTACGTTCCTCAAACTCATATATTTACTATTCTCTATTATTCATATTGATACTCGCTTTGTATTATTCTCAAACATTTGAAAAATCTGTTAAACTTCCAATATGACGTCAGATTAATTTTCTTTTTAATTCTCTAATGACGTGATATTTATCTGCTTTCTGTAGATAAACATACTTGTACTCCTTGTATTATTGAGAAAACTTTGAATATTTCCGTTTTATCACCAATATGACGTCATATTAATCTTTTCTTCAATTGGTGAAACTTTATATTTCATTTTCATTTTTCACGTGGAAATCTTTCAATAGAAAATTAATTATTGTAGAAAGAATTTTATTGTGGAATTTTAATTGTTGGCAACTGCTATAACAAAAATGTTAAATTTTAATAGGAAAAGGCTGTTAAAATTTTGGTTCTTTATCTCTCTATATTAAAATAATATGATTTTTTAAAATTTTAATATTTTGAGCTTCATAGTATGTATTTAGCTATAAGTAGACGCATTTCCATGACTGTAAGTTATATAGTTTCTGAGAATGGCTCTGTGACGGTCAGACAACGGAGCAGGAGTAACTGGGTTTCGTGAGATGAAAGAAACCCTAAAAATGACATTGTATTGTTAGATACTTTAGCTGGTTCACTTCATATATTTTGTAATTTTATAATTAATCATGAAAATATTATATGTTTAAAAAAATCAATTGTCTAATATTATCCCTGAAAAGACACTACTACTGTCGGTTGTGGTTGTTCCTGTCACTGGCAAATAACACTTGATATACACATAAATGGGTCATCAAAATACACTGAATTCATTGTAAAAAATGAAATTAACGTACAGGGTGAGTTAGATGCAACCTGCTAAACGAAAGAGGTGTGATATAAGAGTTTCTGTGGATTATAAAACACCATATAAACGATTTGCTATATCTAACCGTTTTCGAGGTATAAAGTATAGAAAAAAATGCGCCAAAGATGCGTCAAGTCTGAAAAACCCGAATTTCGGATGTTTCTGTAAAATTTACACTTAAAATAAGCACATATTGTGAACGAGCAGATAAATTCTTCGAAGATGACACCATTGTGTTCAGAATGTCTGGATTTAAGAACGGCCAGCTATAAGAGCTTAAAGATTGGCGAAGTGCAAACTCAAATTGTTGCCAAAAACTTTAACCGGCAATATCGGAACACACTTCTGGTTACAATCAGTCACATTTCCAAAAAACTTATCTATTCTACCAGTTTCTCTAATGAGCCTACAATAAATCAAATCGGTTTTCTACTTCTGGAGAAATTTAGCGTGTTATTTAAAATGGAAATAGAATTTCGGAATAGAACATTTACACAATTGACATCATTACGCCGAATAAAATCCATTTGCAAGGGGGAAACTGTTTTTCGAGCGATCAACTGATCAATCAAGCGATCGCCAGTCGTTCCAAGCCAAACATTTAAGCAAAAACGTCATTTTTTGAAAAAAAAGAAAACGTGATTAATAAAATTCGAAAAATATGTTTTTTTAGAGAAAATATATATGTCGATAATTTTCGATTACACTATCGTACAACAAAAATTGTACATATGAGATTACAAAGAAGCGTCTTTCAAACAAAAAATTAAAAATTTGTTGAGAACACCCACTTTAATTTTGACGCAACATCTCGCGATTGCCACATTGTTGTGACGTGTACAAAATCCTCTATTCATCTTTATACGGCATTGGTATAAATTTTAACCATGCATAAATCAACATGACGCATGTTATCGTGTTGCGCTTTGCTTACTTTGCTTTAACAAAAATTTGAAAAAAAAAATGAAATAAAAATGAAAGGAGAACTTGTAACATTAATTTAACAACGCATGGTGCCTTGGATGAAGCATTATCACAGTCCATTGTTATAGAATTCAAAATTGAAGATTAATGCCCTTCTGATCTATATTAAGACATCGACAAAGATTTTGTTACAAGCCGTCAATGCCCCTCCAATGTGTTGGTTAGATACAAGTTAAGATATACTAGATTTCTTAGGAATCGTTGGGGTTTTTCCGATTATGTAACTGCTGCGATTGAATTAGGTTTGTTGTTAGATATTGATATAAATACTGATTCTGATTCAACCCATGTTATGAACAAGAATTAAAAGGAATGACAAAAGGATCACTGATTGACATAATTCATTTCCATTTCCCTCTTATCTGACAATTGCCAGAAAATTTATATTTCATATTAAAGTATTTGTCAATTGCATTATATTTATCAAAAAGGAATATGTCTTCCGTTTCGAGTTTGTTAACCGTACACTGTGAGTATCTGTCTTCGAAGCATAATACACAGTTAAATTGAGGTTACGTGTTTTTCTTTGGGATTTTTTGCGAGATTTTGTAAGAAAACAAACCTCGTTTTTGTAATATGTATCTTGCTCAAATGTTTATAGTCACTTTCTCAAAAATGTACGGGTTCGGTGTTTTATATACTCATCAAAATTGGGAGGTTGTAAGGTGCTACGTCAAAAGAAAAATAGATGATAGCGACAATTCTTTATTTTTTTTTTCTTTAGAGATGTTTTATTATAATGTAAGTTGTATAGCATTCGTAGTTTGATGTATATATCACGCAAATGCAATTGTATGCTGATCAAATAGGTTATACAAAATAAATGTGATCGACACTTTTCGAAACAAATCTTTTATTTTGCGAGGTACTACTGTGATATTTTGAAAAAATGAATCACTTATCGATCACTTCAATGGACAAATTTTACATATCCTTGAAACAGCACTAAATCACATATACATGTGTTGTCAGCTTATTCTATTTTATGCTTTAATAATATCAAATTCCGAACTTCCAAGTAGTTTTTTGGTGATTAATTTCTGCGATGCAGTCAAAACATATCCCAAAATTAATGTACCCCACAGCAAATAATCTACAGCCCTCCAGCAAAAGAAGCGACAACACTGGGGTCCATGACTGTCTTACGGGAGGGCAAAGCAATATGGGGGAAAAAGAACTGATAAGGTCGGCTGGAAATGAAATGATTATAGTGATAAAACGCGAAAAACCAAATCATCAAATCCGCCATATTTGAGCACACATCTGAGATTCGCGACACTACAGATAAAAATTTCTTATCTTTCACCGCCTACTGTGAAATCCCATTAAAGCTTCCGCTAATTAAGGTATACGGCGCAAAGAAACTAACTTGCTATATGCTCCCTCACTGCATTCCTCTGTCGTCCTGTTTTTAACCTGCGGTGAGAAGATAAGAACAAATTGAAAGTGATGGATTCAATGTTTTTTCAGCAGTATGATATCGTGGCAGCATGTAAAAATGCAGAATTCACAATTTAAGGTTATTAATTATTAGGATTATTAGGAAGGTTATTAATTATAGTATAATTTAAGGTTTTAACTTTCTGACGAATTTCTCAATTAAGTTTTGTTCGGAAACGCATGAAATTGGCAGGTATTCTTATTCTGAAACTTTGTAATAGAATGACGTTTTCCATTTATTTCAGAAAGCACAGTTAGTTTTGAACCAAATTTTTGAACAGGCATGAGAAAAGAAAAAGGCTGGTCCTCTCATGAATAAAATCGCTTATAACTCGATAAATAATACATTTAATTAAAAAATGGAAAACGTTATTCGATTTCAAATCGCTTCAATAGTTAGACCTGTAAATGCCATGTTTTACGTTTAAAAATGAATCTGTAAGTTTCGAATAGTTGAGCGGAGAATTTTTTCTTTCTTTTTTTTTTTTTTTTTTTGATATATATATATATTTATTTAATCTTAAAAATTATGTAATGTATCTGTAGTAAAAATTATTAGCTCACCTTTCTATGCATTCTTATTTGTAATTTTAATTCATATTTCAAGAACTTGATTTTTAGAATCTCTTGCCTTTATTTATTTATTTATTTTCTATTTTTTTTACATTTTCATTTTTTCTATTTTTTTTTTCTAAAAAGAGAGAAAATATGAAAATGTGCACTAAAACTTGGTTGAACCCCAATTAAATAAGCATTAGACTACATTTTCCTAGCTCGTTACTATCGGACATATTTTGGAAATTATTTTTATTCTTAAGTGCATAAAATTTGCTGATATTATTACTCAAATACCAAGGAATCGTTCAGACTTTTTTCTATAAAAGCAAAGGATCTTAAAAAATATATATCGTTAAAGTTTTAAGTCGAGTTTCGGAACAATGGTCACGAAAATGTCGCCATCGGAATACAACTAAGATTCAAAATCTTTCACATTTATAGGAAAAATAAAAATACTGTTGTATACTGTAAACACTTTAAGGTGGCTCTCAAATGATGTGCTGAACAACGCTAAACTTTCTGACACATTTTCTGGCTCATTTTTTTAATGCAAAGGCATAAAATTGGCAGTATTGACTATGGAAGCGATTTGGAATCAAAATGAGTCTTTCAATTTTTGATAAATAAATTACTTTTCGAGTTATGAGCGATTAATGCCACGTGACGACATGTTTTTCTCCTTCTTCGTGGTGCGGAGTCGGGAATTCGGTTTAAAACGCCCACTTTGACAGTATTTTCTGAAATATATTCTACCTTAAAATGGAAAACATCTCTCGATTACAAAATTGCTGATAAAGAATACCTTTTAATTTCATTCTTTTGCGAACACAAATAAATTAAAAATATGTCATAAAGTAGCCAATGTGGATTTGTGAACAACCTTAATCGTAATTCCTGAAATTTTCATGTATTTACAGATAAAAATCTATTCTAAATATGTTGAAAATATTAATATTGTTTATCTAAGAAAATAAAAATGAGAATAACCTTAAACGGACTCAGTGCGTCTAAAATTTTATTAAATATCGATTTAAAAACATTATAATACAAGATTTTATATTTAAAAATACTATTTGCAATACATTGAAAATTTTACAAGATGCATACACGCTAATATATAAATATTTGAAACAAAAATTTTATTTAATAAAATAGCTGTAACATTAAAAACGTCCGGCGAAAAATCATTTGTCGTGTCCCGGTTGGGTTGCAAGTCAATGTAAAATGAGTTACGATGAATTTCATTTATACTATTTCAGCTTTTAAAGAACTATTTTTAAAGACGACATTTTTATATTAAAACGACATTTTTATCTGCCAGTTTATTTGTATTTCACAGCTACTGTTCCTGAAATATAGAACGCAGTGTGGTGAAATTAACACCAATTATTCGCATGGATCCGAGGATGTCGTAATAGCTATATCAGAAATTTAATTATTTTCCGAGATATTAATTTTCTTGTAACTTTTAACGAAATTTCTCTAAAGGACAACTCTATTAGTTCTTCTCTAAAGGGCAACTAAATTTATTCATTTTTTTAAGGAAAGAAAATATAAATAATGGGGTATCGTCTACTATCCGAAATGGTGAACTTTCGTTGTAAAATATCTTTATCTTTGTTTAAAAGTCATGAATTCGTCAGAAAATAACCATTTTGAGAAGAAACTTAAATAACCAAACCGTTTTCAGATCCAAACTGGTTAATTTGTGACACATTCCTGAATCCATTATTGCTTGTAAATGCATCAGACTGGCATATTCTCTTATTCAGAAACTATGAAATCGAAATAATTTTCAATTTTTTTTTGGTAAAGACTGGAGACCTTTCAGAAAATGTTGTCAAAGCTAGTGTTTTGAACCGAATTTCCAACACGACAGCCTAATTAAGGTCGTTGGTTATAAGACAAAAATCGCTTATAATTCAAAATATAATTCATTTGTTGAATAATGAAAAAAAACTACTTGATTTCAAATCTCTCCAATAGTCCTGCCTACAAGTGTTATGCTTTTACGTTTAAAAATGAGTACATAAATGTGCCAGAATTTTTATGCTAATACGTATTCCAGTTGAAAATATCATAATCGAAAAAAAAAAAATCTTTAAGTTCTTACTGTTATTTCTGTCAAAATTTTCATTTTTTTTTTTTTTTTTTTTTTTTTTTTTTGCTAGCAAAATGTAAAAAAAAAAAGTAAAAAAAAACTTTTTTTTTGTTTAAATGCCCGCCATTTTGTAAAAAAATCAACTTTTAAAAGTAAATAGTATCGGTATAGGCTTTATAATTTGTCGACACAGTTTCTTTCACATGCTTATAATCGTAGAAAAACGGTCGCACGATTGGAAGTAACTTGCAATTACTCCCCGTCACACAAGGCGTATTATTATTGTTTTTTACACACAAAAAATTTAAATGTAAAAGTGAAACGTCAATAAATATAATGTTAAAAATCCGAAGGTAGTTTATCCTTTTTTTTTTTTTTTCTTTTTTTGTAACGCACACGCATAATAAATAAATAAATATATCTCGAGGTCAAAGTTTACCGTTCATCAAGTTTATTAATTAATAAACTCCTACTAGCCCTAATATTTTCCTAATTTTAGTTTCAGCAGATTCGGAAATAGGAGGGTGGGCGCATATTTTTGCAGTGCATTTTCGAGGATATCTGTGAAAATATAATACCTAAAATTAAAATTAATATATTTTTGAGTTCGGTATTACGAGATCTTTCACACGATATACAAAAATATAACTTTTTTTTTTTTTTTTTTTTTTTTTTTTTTTTTTTTTTTTTTAAGTAACTTAATTAGACCCCTAAATTTATTCTAAACATATTTGTGATTGGCTAATAATCTGATATTCTGAAAATATGTGGCTAAAAAGGTTTTATATAACTTTCCCAAGTTGTGAACTTTCCACGTCCCATAGTTTACGAGAAAAAGGGCTCTAACATTCGGACACAGGAGATATCTTATATTGGTTTCGTTTTTTCTTTTTAAATACAAAACTTAAAAAAAAAAAAAAAAAAAAAAAGGAAACATTCTCTAAATTTTAGTAGAACCTCTCCTAAAAATGTAACACCCTCCCGCGCTAAACGATCTTCTCTCTTTTACAGAAAAATGGGGGGGGGGGAAGTTTGTTTGAATAGTTATTGAAAAAAGAAACTGAGATTTTCATGCATTTCAGAACAAAAATAACAAAAAGAAAAAAAGATTGGTTTATTTTTTCACCACTATTGATATTCCAAAATTCCATTAATGTGAATTGTGACAAAAATATTAGCAACTATGAATTTTAACAAACGTTTAAAATGAACTGCATTCATTGCCAACGATGAAATGTTGCTTTCCGATATTTATCGCTATTTCTATTTGTATTTATTGTTTATATTTCGATCAAATTTTAATATATTGCATAAATATCTCTCGTTAATTATTATTTTTTTTCTTTATATCTTTTTCTTTTCTTTATATCTTTTTCTTTTCTTTTCTTTTTTTTAAAGTTTAATTCACAATTTGTTGAGAATGTGTCATTTTGAAACACGGTGAATTAATTACGAAAACTATAAGTAATATTTAGAAAATTTTAAGTTTTTAAAGTATAACGATTCATGTTGAATATATTAAGTTTCTCTTTATTATTTTGTCCAAATACCCTATCTCTAAATAAACTCGAATTTACTTTCTATATATTATGGCAATAGATTTAGCTGTGTAATAATAAAACAAAAATTTTTGATCGTCTGATTCATAACAATAATAATCAAGTACATATATATATATATATATATATATATATATATATATATATATATATATATATATACATATATATATATATATATATATATATATATACATACATACATACATACATACATATATATATATACACATATATATATATATATATATATATATATATATATATATATATATATATATATATATATATATATATATATATATATATATATATATATATATATATATATATATATATATATATATATATATGTGTATATATATATATGTATGTATGTATGTATGTATGTATATATATATATATATATATATATATATATATATATATATATATATACATATATATATATATATATATATATATATATACATACATACATACATACATACATATATATATATACACATATATATATATATATATATATATATATATATATATATATATATATATATATATATATATATATATATATATATATATATATATATATAGATATATATATACATACATACATACATACATACATACATATATATATATACACATATATATATATATATATATATATATATATATATATATATATATATATATATATATATATATATATATATATATATATATATATATATATACACTGCTCAAAACAATTAAAGGATATTTGAAGTTTTATATAAAATAAAGATAAAAACGAAATTTTTTTTGCCGAAAATAGAAGAAGAGAATCACAAATGCAAATTTTTCTGGTTTTCAAACTGTGGAGTATGCAAATTTTGAGTTCGACGTCAAAAACGTCGCTTCAGCGGCAGCGAATGAAATTTGACTTTCAACTGGATAAAAGAGAATGAAGACAAGGATGATCGGCATTCAGTGATTGCTTTGTTTCGATGAGTACGATGTCTCAGCGAAGTCATTTGATAGATTCAGAAGCTTGGAGAATTGTTGGTAGGTTAGAAGGGGGCCAAACTCAAGCCGAAGTAGCGCAAGCCATTGGAGTGTCACAAAGTGTCATTTCCAGGATCTGGAACCGTTTTTTGGAGAGTGGATGTGCATGCCGAAGACCAGGGCAAGGTCGTAGACGGGCAACAACGCCCAATGAAGATCGGTATTTAGCGTTAACAGCTCGGAGACACCGAAACATGAACGCTACTCTTCTCAAACAACACCTTCGCTCGGCTACAGGCACCACGATTTCAACTCAGACTGTCCGAAACCGGCTCCATGCTGTAGGTCTGTATGCTCGCCGACAGATGGTATGTGTTAGATTAACATCAAGGCATCGTCGCGACCGCAGGGAGTGGGCAACCGAGCATGTCAACTGGAGGAGAAATGAATGGAGCAATATTCTGTTTTCTGACGAGTCCCGTTTTTCTGTGCATCCGGATAATAGGCGTATTTTCATCTGGAGGGACCGTGGCAGTAGGAACAATCCTGCGTTCATGCACGAAAGTGTCAAATTTGGCGGTGGAGGAGTGTTGGTGTATGGTGGCATCTCCATTGACGGGCGCACTGACCTCTACATCATTCGAGATGGAGCTCTGACTGGTCGCCGATATAGGGATGAGATCCTCAGACCTATTGTAGTCCCTTACGCTGCAGCAATCAGAGATAACTTCATTTTAATGGACGATAACTGCAGGCCGAATCGTGCAAACCTGGTGGAGGATTTCCTTTTCGAGGAAGGAATCGTTCGAATGGAATGGCCAGCGTGTTCTCCAGACATGAATCCAATCGAGCACGTTTGGGACGCTCTAGGAAGACGAGTTTCTGGCCGCCAACAACCCCCACAAACTCTCCAAGAACTGGAAAGAGCTCTTCTGGAAGAGTGGGGCAGAATACCCCAACTCGTCATTAATAGCCTCATTGAGTCCATGCCTCAAAGGTGTTCAACGTTGCTGGCCGCCCGTGGAAACCATACCCCCTACTGAAAATGATTTTCTTTGAAGAAAACACCTTTTTTTATTCTTTTTTTCTCATATGCACAAATTGTGTTTTTTTCCTTTTGTACACAAATGCGCAATAAAATGCATTTTTTTCTGCCAAACATGTGTCATTTATTCTCATATAACCTACTATGTCTGTCGACCATGTATCAATCAGCTAAAAAGTTTCCCAGATACAAAATCCACCTAAAACTGCAATATCCTTTAATTGTTTTGAGCAGTGTATATATATATGTAGATATGTAGATATATATATATATATATAAACTTATTGCAAAAATTAGCCATTGAAACAGAAGTAACTGACCAAATGCAATGAAATTATTACCCCAAATAGCTATGTTAAATTACACATTATAAAACATAGTCCTAACAAATGAAGTATTTATTCAAAAAGTGAAACATAAGTTTAAAAAAAAAAAACCCACAAATGTAAGCTTATAATATAATTTACTTTTTCAAGGGCTGGGAAACCACATTATAAGCAAAGAATGATTGTTTTCTGTAATTGTCACAAGCTTAAAGCCAAAATTTTGTGACAATTCCAAGCCCTAACAATCATTGGAAAGAAATTGAAAAAAAAAGGATAACTTTGAAAATAGAACACTACAAATCAAACGGAAGAAAATAAATCCATTTATAAACAAATAAATACAAAGGAAGACAAAGAAAATCTATACATTACAACATCAGTTTGTCCAGAATCCGAAGCCAAAAATGTTATGTGCTAAGCACATGGTAAAGTGAATAAGTGAATTCAAACGTACAAGTTAAAATTAGTTAATTTTCTAAAAGTAGCATTTATTAATTTAACCATTGTGATTTTAACTATTTCTAATTAAAAAAAAATATATATATATATATATATATAGTAATAATAATAATCTATATGAACTTTTAAAATATTAATAATTTAAAAAATAATAATAAGTGGCAAAAACGCATGCAGTCAATTTATTTTATTATTGGAGATATACGGAGATATAGAACTAGCATTCTACAATTAAAATTTCGAAACTATTGCTAAAATTGAAACAAGTTTAGTTTAATACATAGATAGTCACCAGCAATAATGGTTTATCACTGAACTCATGGTTAAATTTTTTTCCTTCTTCTTTTTAATATAATTATATATAAAGAGCAGTTATTAATTTTGCAGCTAAATAATCTTCTATTTAACTTTCTCGCTCATCCGAATCTTATATAAGAGTACAAATTGGGGACACAATACTAGGGACACAAACTCCTCACAATTAAAAGTTACTTGATTAAAGGTTATTTCAGGAAACATTTCGCTATTAATTATGAGAAAGAGTAAGTATTATCGCGAATTTTGAATGTAAGAAAGGATAAACCTTGAGTATCCTGACTTAGAGAAAATCAATTTGATATATCTGAACTTAAAAGAATACAATGCAATTTCATAACTTTTTTGCTAAAATAAAATTTTAAATTAAAATGTACATTAATATAGTGGTAATGACTAATAAGTTTTTATTTTAGATAAAATGTTTATGAATTTCTTTGCTGCAGAAAAAATTATACTATTATAATTTAGATATACTAAAAATTGTTTTATTATTATAATCAAGCCATATGAAATATTTCAAGAAATACATCAAGCTATTAAAATTTTTTATCGCATATAAATAATAAAACATCATTTTCTGTTTAATTCTTTTTCCATTTAAAAATTTTAAAACTGTATGCATAATAAAAAAATCCCTGACGGCTCGGCCTACAGGCACAGGTAGATTTCGAAGACGCAGATCGTAGGGCGCCTGTTTGTTGGGAATTGCGGAAGAAATGATCTTTTTGCCATGATGCCTCAGTTGGGACCGCTCACTTCGAAATCTAACTTTTTTTTTTTTTTTTTCAGGTAGAGCCGCAGGGATTTTTTTTTTTTTTTTTCTATAAGGGTTGGTCTTATAAGGAACTTGTCAATATAAAAGTTTTAGATAATATTAAGAGGATTTATAATAAATCTAAGCGGATTTGATATTTTGTGAATAGACGAAGGTATGAATTTTTATCTTCTAACCCCCCCCCCCCCCTTGGTGCCATTTTTAGTTACATTAAAAATTTATTATAAATAAATTTTCGGCCCTTTTCATAGAAGTAATAACTTTAAGCGGATTCGATACGTATCATAATTAAGAAGTTATGTTTTTTTTCTGTTTTCACAACACCCCCCCCCCCTTGTGTCGATTTTGCCCATTAACGAACTTGACCGATATTTTATGCCCCTTGATTTTTTGTATCAGTTTGGAAGAGATTTATGCATAATAATTGCAGTTATCGTGTCCATAAAAAAGTGACATAGATAGATAGACAGGTGAAGTTTTGAACTGGGGGTGGTGTTTGGGTTCTGGGAGTCATAATCGGCGTAGATCTTCAAATTTTTTTTCAAAAATTCCAACTTAGGAAAGAATGTAATAGGTAGAACCCGAACCGTTTGGGTAGGGTGCGGGTAAAAGCGGGTAATGTGATCCTATGCAGGACTCTAATTGGAAGGTACTCTTATTCAGAAACTAAGATTTTTCATTTTTTAGTAAAGATAAAAAGTTTATTATTAAACGATGTCAAAACTGGTGTTTTGAACCGAATTTCTGAGAACTACAGCCCAATTAAGGGGATCCTAAGACAGAAATCGTTTAATAACTTAATAATAAATAAATGAATTAAAATTAATCTATTAAACCTTACAAATATAGTTATTTTTTAAGTAAAGCTTCGGTTTTGAATGCATCGTTTCTAAAAAATAAAGAAAATAATAATTTAAAATAAAGTCTAATCTGAGAAGAAACGTACAAAAATTGTGATAAGTAATTCCTATTTTCTGTTAAAAATCTGACTTTTTTGCAAACATTTTAGGAGACATAAAAACATCTTTTTTTCTGGAAACCAGATGTCAATGAAAGGATCTTTTCCTGGAAACAACCAGATGTCCATAAGGGGTATCTTAAGGGGCTATCTATTTAATGAATAGAGGAAAAGAAAACAGAAATTGTGTGCTGTTTGAATAAGAAATCGATCATTCTCTAATTGACTTATTTCCTGTTGTATGCTTCCAAAATCCACAGGTATTTAATAAAGTACTTGGGTCTCAAAATGGTGGTGATTCTACTTTTTTCAAAAATCCTTATCTATGCTATCAACTGTACCTTTGACACTCCCTTTTACACCACTGATTGATAATATACGTGAAATTGTCGTAATCCCCAACACCGCGCGATAACTTCATTCATCAATATTTTGCATAATTTTGCTGCTCAATGGTGACCGGAAGGCATTGGCTAATTTGGATTTTACTTTTATTTTTTATCAATGATTTCAGTACTTAGGAATTAAAGATATAGATATATTCTGATATAAAGTTTAAGAATATTAAAAATTATCACAAAAGAGTGGATTTTGTCGCATTTTAGTGAACTTTAAGACCTATGCGCGAACTGTAGAAATTAAAAAATATAGTATTAATTATGTTTCCCTTCGCCTCTTCAGTTCGCAACTTTCGCAATAGCGATGAAAAAAAAAATCATTGATTTCTGCCTATCTTATTATATATATATATATATATATATATATATATATATATATATATATATATATATATATATATATATATATATATATATATATATAGCCCATTATGTATTAAATGTATTCGGCAGACCCAGAATTTCGCACCATAATTAAACTATATAATAATGCATAATGTACACTAATAGTTTCAAAAGAAATATGTATATTTTGCTTGTGTATTTTCTCTTTTTTTATATGATTACTTTTCTTCCTAAGTTAGTTATGTTAGACATTATACTTCTTGTAAGTAAGATTCCGCAACTGTAGTACATTTTTTTCCCTTGTGGCATTTGGTCATTACCCGTGTTTTGCAATGGTGCTTGTAGAATACTAAGTTACTAAATTTGACAGCTAAAAATGTCAGTTTATAGACACAGACAATAATAGTTTTCTAAAAGTATTTTATTTTTATTTTTCAGATTGGTCTGCTACACTATATATATATACATAATATATCTATATTTAAGAGTAAGTTTTGTGAAAAAACATTAATCTAAAAAAATGACTTTATAAATCATAAAAAAAATCAATGCTAAAACATAAAAAATAAAAGTTTAAAAGTAATTGTTTTTTATTCTAATTATCTAATAATTAAACTAGTTTTGGTTTTTCAATCTTTTTTTTTCTATCTAGACAATGTAATATGTTATTTTGGCGTATTATTTGTGAAAATAATTTTTACTCTCTCATTATTTATATATAAATTGCAGAAAAGAGATCTCACCGATTGAATAAGTCTCTTTATGTGATATTAGTAAAGAAAAAAGCCAAATGTATTCGAATCGATCATTTAAAAAACAACTTAAGTCAAGTTTTTTCCGAATATACTTTTTTGTGGCAAATGGCTCCTTAAAGGTAGAACCATGATCTGAGTTATAACCACATAACTCAGTGTATTTTTTTTCTGTTCGAAGGATACCTTACAATTTTCGTTCATTACTTAAACGAGATAAAGTCTGAGACGTAAGTTGTTTTTGTATACAATACCAGATTACATGCGGATACCATGCTACATTGCCATATTACATTTGCATGCAATACCTTATTAAAACATAAAAATGTTCCAAACAAAAAACACAAACATAAGTGAAATCTTCAATAATTTTGAATAAAAATATGTTTAATATGACTGAAAATAATTATGATTTATATGTTTAATATGTTCAAATTAAGTACCACCCAACCTTTACAAACTTTGAAGTTCAAACTCTATAATCTCTGCACCCACCCCCCACAAAAAATAAATAAATAAATAAATAAAAACCATAAAAAGATAAAAATTGGTTTATTTGTGATTGTTTTTTATCAAATTGTACTTGAGTTTGTTAAACACTTATTTTTCTACAAATTGATTTTCTGTGATGTTATTTATGTGATTTTTGGTTGAATTTTAAACAACTTTTTCAATCAACATACTAGGTGAATTTTAAATATATTTACTTAACTTATATTTTTCAACTGTGTTAAAAAATGCAATAAAGATCTAGAGAAATTCATTTTTTATCAATTTTTGATTGGCCAATTGCTACACTATATCTTCTGGAAACAATACTTTTTGTGACTATCAAAGAAGTGGTTGAGTCTTCGTTGAGTCATAGACATTCTCCAATCTACAAAAGTTGTGCACGTTAAAAAAAAAAAAAATACTGGCGTAATTATTCTTAAAACAAGTCCAACTACTATATTTACAAAACAAATAGTAAAAAAAAAAGAAAAGAAACATATATCTAAGTATAATAGTTTTTATGCAGTTTTTATGCAGCCTTTTTTTAAACGAGGAAAGACTTTATGCTTGCATAGTGTATTAAAATCTTTAAAAATACATGAAACTCATATATATATATATATATACGAGGGCATTTCGAAAAGTAAAGATACACCGTACGCCGGAGGAAAAGAAAAGTTTTGGCAAGCAAGTTGGCAACACAGGTGTTAACCTTGAACCGTTAGCTTTCTCCTCGCGGTCGTTCGGCATTTCGACGTTGATTCTGGTTGGAGTAGGTCGTGTTTAAAATGGTTCCGACGATTCAGAATCCCGCCACATGCGAAGTGCGCTCCGTCATACGTTTTCTTCATGCAAGATTTCAGCGACCAGCGGATATTCACAAAGAAATTGTTTCTGTTTATGGGAACATTATGAATCGACAAAATGTAACGAAATGGTGTCGTCATTTCTCTGAAGGTAGGACCGATGTTCATGACGAACAAAGAACAGTTCGGCCATCTGTGATCTCTGATGCCCTTTTTCAGAGAACGGAGGAAGCAATTCGTGCGAATAGACGTCTCAAATTGAAAGAATTGCATCAGATCATACCGGAAGTGTCAATGACAATTCCACGACGATGATGAATATTAAGAATATTAATGCATCAAAACATTTTACTGAGAAAAGTAATTTAACGGACTACATTAAATATTAAAAATCGATATGATAATTGTACATTAAATATTTCTATAAACATACATTTATCTTTCTGAGCATGTTTTACCAAATGACTTAAAATTCGGTTTTTTGAACTCATACATTATCTAGAATCAACATATCGTGTCTAATTTGTGCATCATTATTCATATTTTTATATATTTTTTGCTCGTTAAACCAAATAATAAACCCTTTTTCCAACATAGTTGAACAGTGTTTATGAAATTGGTTTGTTTGTCTGTTTGACTGCCATGTGTCATCTGTCCATACTCTAACTCTTGAAAATATACTCATATTTTACCATAAAAATGTTATATACTATTTAATTTTGCTATACAAATTTTGGTACTGAAAATGAAGATGAGCACAAAACAAATCCCCTACATTATGATATATGTGGTAAAATCAGTTGCGTTGCATTTTAATATTATAATACATCAAACATAATGATATTAAAAGGATCATTGACGTGCACAACAACATGTTTTGTATAGAATAAAGAATGTGTAGCATTTATTTTTATTTAAAAGATCGAACAAAACAATTTGGTTACAATACGGATTACGATAGTTTACACTGTATAAAAAATAAAATTTCTTAATATCCCCTTAGTGCTGGAAATTATTTCAAAATCTATACGTGATGCATGCTTTCCGTTACTATTTAGCCCCACCAGTGGCTGAGAGCTTGTGCTCTCGAAGCTGGTAGACGGGAAATGCTGGGTTCGATCCCACTCGCGCCCGTCGGCCTAATCGTTCGGAGTTTTCGTGGTTTTCTTCGAGCCGTCGATTTATACATGCGTAAATACTGGTTAGGTTCCCTTAGAAAGGCCCCTCACGAAGGGCACTCCCCCTGGGTCTATATCCCAAGTGTAAATAATAGGCCGTCAATAATCAACCCAACTCAACTCAACCCGTTGCTATTTAATATTGCGACGTCGCCTCAAATCACAAAATAATATTTTTATGGAAAATATTGATTTTGTTATTACACATACTTTCTATATATATATATATATATATGTGTATATATATATATATATATATATATATATAACTCATTTTATTTTGTAAAATTTAGAGTAATATTTTCTTCTATTTCTCTCTCTAGAGGAAATGCTGATATGTCGATTATTACAATTCATTTTTCAATTTGTGAACCTATTGTTCCGAGTTGTATGACAGTGATGTATTATCTCATCAATAAATAGACGGCAATTTATTGAACGTGAAATTCGGATAAATTATTTCAAATGTTCTATATGAAATTTAAGGCTGTAGATAATCTAGAAAGTAAATACAGCGAGTTGCTATATTTTCATTTCCGATTCATGAAACTTTTGGGGCGATCTGACATAAAAAAATTCTGACCTATATGTAAAAATATAAATTATTATTGCATATATTTTTACTTAAAAAACGGTTTAATATAAGTATTTAATATGGACAAAATGAACTAAAATGTAACTGTTTCCATAAAATTTAAAAACATATAAAATTTGACCAAAATGAAAAGCAAAATAAGTTTATGTAATTTCAATTAAATATTGTAAGTAATTATTTCGAATTGTAATTATAGGATTTGTTTTCTTGTAGGTTTTTAAGAGGGACGTGTTTTGTCATGGTTAACCTGCAATCATGTTTAGTATTGCGACGTAGCCGGAAATAAAAAAAAAATATATTTTTATGGAAAATATTGAATTTGTTATTTCGGATATTTTCTATAAATATATATATATATATTATTTTGTAAAATTTAGAGTACTCCTTTCTTCTGTTTCTTTCAAGAGGAAATGCTGACATGTCGATTATTACAATTTATTTTTCAATTTGTGGACCTATTTTTACGAGTTGCATGACAGTGACGTATTATCTCGTCTATAAATAGACGGCTATTTATTGAACGTGAAATTCGGATAAATTATTTCAAATGTTCTATATGAAATGTTCTTTAGATAAGCTAGAAAGTAAATAAAGTTATTTGCTATATTTTCATTTCCGATACATGAAACTTTTGGGGCAACTTGAGATAAGAAATTTCGGACCTATATGTAAAAATATAAATTATTAATGCATATATTTTTTTTATTTAAACAATGTTTTAATATAAGTATTTAATATGGACAAAATGAAATAAAATGTAACTGTTTCAATAAGATTTAAAAAACATGTAAAATTTGACAAAAATGAAAAAAAAAAAATAAGTTTTTGAAATATTTAAAATAAATGTTGTAAATAATTATTTCGAGCTGTAAATACAGGATATTTTTCCTTGTAGGTTTTTATGGGGGACGTGTTTTGTCATGGTTAACCTGCAATCATGTTTAGTATTACGACGTAGCCTGAAAAATAAATAACCTTTTTATGGAAAATATTGAATTTGTTATTACGGATATTTTCTATAAAAAAAAACATTTTATTTTGTACAATTTACAGTACCCTCTTCTTCTCTTTCTCTCAAAAGGAAATGCTGTCCTGTTGATTGTTACAAGTTATTTTTCAATTTGTGGATCTATTTTGGAGATGTGTGTGACAGTGATATTATTATCTCATCAATAATTAGACAGCTTTTTATTTATCGTGAAATTTGGATAAAATGTTCTATATGAAATCTAACACTTTAGATAAGCTACACTGTAAAAAAAAAAAAAAAAAAAAAAAAAAAAAAAAAAAAAAAAAAATCCTGAAAAAGACAGAAATTGTACTGGCAATCGGGACGCCAGTACTATTTCCGTATTTTAACGGAAAAAAATCCGTAAATTCCATGATTTCTGAAATATCCGTTTTCAAATTTCCGTTTTATAACAGATCTTCCATATATATATATATTTAATTATGTCGTTAAAATAAACTTTATAGAAACCGCCCCCCTCCCCCCAAAAAGGTACTTCAAGGACAATCTTATACATTTCTGCTTCTTATTAGGGTTTCGTTTATCTCACAAAACGCTATTACTCCAGCTCCCAATTACTCTCCTATTACTCCATATCTGTCACAGAGCTGTTCTCAGAAACTGTAACTTACGGAGTTGAAACTTTGTGTGTGAACACATAGCTGGTGCTCAATACCAGCTATGAAGAGCTAAAAATATTAACATTTGAAAAATTCGTATTATTTTAATAAATAGAGATATCAAACCAAAATTCTAACAGCCTTTTCCTATTAAATTTAAACATTTTTCGTTATAGCAGATGCCAAAAATTAAAAATCCACGATGAAATTCTTTCTACAATAAATAACTTTCTATCAGACGATTTCCACGTGAAAAATGAAAATGAAATAAAAAAGTTTCACTAATTCAAAAAAAGATAAATATGAAATAAAATTGACTGCCGTCATAGTGATAATAAAATTGAAAATTTCTAAGATTTCTTAATAATACAAGGAGTATGAGTATGTGTATGTACACAAAGCAGATTAATATCACGTCATTAGAGAATTAAACAGAAAATCTGTCGTCACATTGGAAGTTTAACAAATTTTTCAAATGTTTCCGAATATTACAAAGTGAGTATCAATATGAGTAAAAGAGAATAGTAAATATATGTGTTTGAGAAACATATTGAATCGTGATAAAAATCCGATTATGGAAATATTCGCATATTTTAACATTTTGCAGGTGTACAACATGTTTAATTTTGAAATTATTATTTTTTAAATATCGCATTTAGTCCGCATGGCAGATATATTTATGTCGGAATATAATAGCGGGTTTCGCCCGCTATCGGGCTCGTTTAGATGTTCGTAAAAACGAAAAATAGACCTGTAAATTTTTACTTTATAAAAAACATGACTTTTTTCTGTTGCTAAATGAAGTGTATTTGGATTTATTAAAGAAAGAATAAAGTGTTTTGAAAGGAATATTAAACGAAACCCTTTTGAGCGATCTTCGATCACGCTTACCCATTTGTTTTTTGTTTTTGTTTTTCTCTGAGGGAGTTATACAGAAAATAACCAACCCTTGCCACGATGAGAATCGAACCCCAAATATTCCGTGTACTAAATTGGCGCTTTAGACCACTATGCCACGACTGGGTGTACGCCGATTTCTCAAATGCTGTTGCTTATTTTAATCTCTTTTTATGATGTAAATATTTGAAGGTACTATGGATTTTTTTTTCGAGTTTCAATCGTGAAATATTTTAAATATTTTCTTTTCATAATTTTCAATATTTTCTTTCATTATTTGATGCCTTATAACGGATAAATTTTAACTTATTATGTATTATATGAGTAAAACACTGTATTAAGAGTATTAATTGCTTCTTTTTTGCAATAGTACCAATATTTTCTTTTTTCGATCATATACTTTTTAAAATTATTTGGTCTGATGATCTATTTATCAATTCCAATGAAAACAATAATTATCTTAAGCAGACGTATTTATTGCATGCTATTAAAATAAATTTTCGTTATCTCTTATTAAAAAAAAACTTATGTAATTAAACAATTTTATAATAAATTACATTATTATACGTGAGCTATGCTGAGAACTTTTGTGTGCGGTTCTGTTAAACTGAATAGTTTTAAAAATATTAAAACAAAAAATTAATTTTTAAGGACAATTTCGAAATTAATGATCTTGAGATAGATAAGTTTAAATTTGGACTTTTTGATCTAGTTTAATTTATAAAATGATAAGCTAAAGTAATATATTATAAAGTTCATTTTATAAAAATAAAGAAAAAAATATTAACTATTTTTATAAATTTAAGTAAAAAATTATCAACTTTATAAAATTATAATTTATAAAATAATAAATTTTAGTTTAATTCATAAATTTATAAGCCAAATCAGTTTAGTTTAATGTCAATTTAGATAGAGATAACTTGCAGAGATATTATGTTATGAAACCTTTAAATAATTCAACATTGCCTCATGTCAGAAAAGTTAAAAAATATATTTTTTTTTAATTAGGGGGAAAAAATACTAATTTTCAAGCATTATGAAGAAAAGAAAAGCAGATTTAAAAAATAATATGTTTTTGTAACTTATAAAAATAAAATAAATTTCTAAATATTTCATCAAAAAATATAAATATTACTATTATTTTCACAAACAATTACCATCCAGACATGGCCCAGGTTAGAATGGGACAGCGTATAGGGCTGGGAGGGGCTGGATCCTTGAAGAACTCTAGTAAATACAACAATCTTAATTTGCATTTCAAACAAGGCGATTTCTGTACGCAAACCTCTAAACGTTATTTACGGAAATTGACTGTTTTGGAAGAAATACGGACATTGTACTGGTGATGTGAAATCACATATAGTTTTAAATTAGCTATTTTTTACTTTAATAAATTTCCCTTTCTGTAATTCCTTTATTAAAGTTTTGATACATTTTATTTAAGCTCTTTGCGTTCTTATTCAGAACAAATAAAAGAATTAGATCAGCTTTTCTGCTCCCACGCAAATTCTCATCTTTAGTCCTGACGTGCGATCAAACGCTTAAATCCGATAAAAACAAAAACTAAAAGAAATATTTCGGCCTCCAAATTAACTCTGCTCCTTTCATGTACGTTATGTCTTTTTCAATATGCAGCTGTTTCTTTGTGAATCATAAAAGGATGTTCTGCAGTCCTTATTTTGTCTATCTAGGAACTTCTTATGGGATGCGAAAATTCTTCAGTAACGTAATTATTGGCGGTGTTTAATCTTGTTAAAAATTGCTAGTCTGGCTTACAGTTATCCATATGTTCCTATTAACGGATATTTTCTGATGCATGTACTCTCGCCAAATTTATGATGCCAGAAAAAATGTAAACGAAGAAATTTACAGCGTATGTGTATCAGCATTCCCTCTCTGATTGCCAGCCTGAAAACATGTAGATTGTGAGTCTATTGTACGAACATTAAGGCACCACCCACTCGCCTATTTTATGCTCCTGTTCTTGTCCTTGTTATTAAAAGTTCTTCGAAATCTTCATAGATGCATTCGACTCAATCTTTCTTCCAGAAAGGGATTATTTTTATTTTTCAAAAAGAACCTGCATTATGTATTTCCCACTATTTATTTTCAAGATAACTTTTCACGGCTAACTAAAGTCATCATCACTACAGTACTGTTTTGAAAGAAATACGGAAAAAACCATTAAATTTACGAAAAACTTTCTGCATATTTATAGATTTGAAATCTCCTTTACGGAACTAATCTTATTTACGGAAATTGTACTGCTGTTTTGAAAAAATGAAACTTCTCCGTAAAATTTTACGGAAAATCTCTTGTCACAGATTTTTTTATAGAGTGTAGCAAGTAAGTACAGCGAGTTGCTATATTTTCGTTTCCGGTTAATGAAACTTTTGGCGTGATTTGACATACGAAAATTCTGACCTATATGTAAAAATATAAATTCTTATTGCATATAAGTTTAATTTAAACAATGTTTTAATATAAGTATTTAATATGGACAATGAAATAAACTGTAACTATTTCCATAAGATTTAAAAACATATAAAATTTGACAAAAATGAAAAAAATAACTTTTTGTAATATTTAAAATAAATGTTGTAAATAATCATTTTGAGCTGTAAATGCACGATATTTTTGGACGTGTTTTGTCAGGGTTAATCTGCAAATCTTATGTTTTGTATGGCAGTACAGTATGATTTCTGATGAAATTTCATGTTTAGTATTTTTAGATTTTCAATGAATACATAAACAAAATAAAATAAAAGTAATAATGCAAAACAATAGTCCTAATAACTTAAAAAGTAAACATTACATGAGAAATTTACAGTCTCTAAAAAAGCAAATAAAAATCACCACGTACATGTTACGTAAAATATCGGTAGCACTTGTCTAAATGAAATTATCTTATGGCAATATGAATAAAATTGTTTTATCGAAATGTCCAGGATTTCATGTCACAACTGGATTAATTTTATTATTTAATCTTCTACTATGGGACTCTGCCCCTTGTTCGTCAACTCCTGTATCTATTCCGCAGGCTCTACAAACACTCTAATTTGCTCGTCTTTCAAACAAATACCCGGTTACGGAACATTGAATGATAGTATCATAACCAGTGATCATAACCTATATTTTGGTTGCCATTATTTTCCCTTTTACTGTGCAATTTTTCGATTCCCAAGGCCACATCCACCGCTGTTCCATCAGGAGGCGGTTGTTTGCGTAATTAATTAAGTAAGATATAACACACATTCAAAAATCAGCATATAAAATATATTAAGTAAAAAAATTCCGTTATCTCCCGGACTTTTATAAAAAATGTTTCAATTTTTTTACTCTCATTATAAATAATGTTTTCTTTTAGATGCTATAAGAAACTAGTTTTAAATATGACTTTTTGTGTATATTGTATTAAATATCACGTAATTTTCCACATTAAATGCATTAATAATTTAATAATTTTAAAGTTTTCTTTTTCTTTTATAATTTTCACTTGCAAATAGTTTTTCCATTGAAACATGAAATCATTTCCGTTTTTATTCTTTTATTTTAATCTGGCAATAGTATTTAAAATAATAACATTCTGGTAATGTGAATTTAATCTCTGTCGAGATAAGGACATTTTAATAAAAATTGAATTAAAAAATGGACAAATATAAAAAAAATGATTGGACACTCCACATTGCAATCTTGTCCACTATATGAATGCATAACATGGTTAAATTGCGTTGCATAATGTTTTTATGCACAAAAGCATTTTGAACTGAACTCATTTGACGGATTCAACATTAAATAGTCCTCAAAAGAATTCCTCTATTTAAAAACGGTCTGCTTCAGCGTATTTACCATACATTTATCAATAAAACCACTAGTTTCATATTTTTGTATGGAAAAATTTTCTTTAAATATAAGCCGATAAAATACTCTGGTTACAATAAATTCAATTACGACAGCGACAGCAGCAGCGTTATTTAATTTTTTAATAGAAATATATATATATATATATATATATATATTACATTTCGATAAATTGCACACTTATCAATAATTTGTAAATACATTGAAAAATAGTACTATGAACTCACATGGAATAATAGACTGATTTCAAATTTTGTTTTCTGATATTCCTTATAGTAATTTAATAACTTTCGTAATAATTATGCTTTAGATTATATTTAATGCAACCTAAACATAAATAAAAGCATAAAAATCCCACTTTTAGATAAATTTTTCTTTCGTTAAAACTTCTGTCAGAAACATAAATTTAATTTCGGTAAGAAATAAGATGTAATGAAATATAAATTTTTACAGATTATTTATAGAAGGAAGTTGACAGGTCAATTTCTCAAGTATGTGATTAAGCGTTCCAAAGTATCTCAATAAATATGTCAAAAAATGCTGTTAATAAGAACTATAACAGAATTTGAAAAATGTTACGTTTATCGTATTTTTTATGTATTTTTGTAGTTATAAATATATAACATCTCGGACCACTTAATAGAAAATAAAAATTCGCAGAATTGTTTTTAATAATTTCATATAAGTTTAAAAGAGAAATAGATGATATACGTCTACAAATTAATTTGGTTATTGATTTCCTTAAACTTAAAAATAAGCTTTTATACAAAAATGCTTTTCGTGTTATTTTATGTAAAAAATAATTTAATCCAATGTATTTTTTCGTTAAATTAATGCATACATTTAAAAAAAAATAACTGAATAGAAAAACAATACTTCACATTAAGCTGCAAGAGAGGAATATGTGAGACACCATTTCCAATATGTATTTCTCGAAAACATGTTTAATACATTCTAAAATAGAAACATTTTTTTTTTTTATCGACACGCAACACAGTTGATTTCAATATACTATTAAATGTCCTCTTGAAAAAAAAAAAGAGATACAAAAACAAAGTGTGTAGTGAAACTTCAGTAGAGTAAAAGAAAAGGGGAAATTAGATTAAAAATATATGATCAGGCTAAAACGACATCTTACTTTTGACTAAATTTTAGCGGTCTATAACGGGTAATGGTCTAATTGGTTTGATTTAGACCAGAAGTTGAAGCGCCATTAAATATATCTATACTGTAAACTATGCAGGTTCTATGTTTAAAAATAATTTTTTTTTTCAGTTTTTCAATTTATTTATTTATTACACATATTTATATTATTACACATATTTTAAGTTACTAAAAGTTTTATGTTATTGTGTGTAATATAATTTATATAAAAAAAACTATTTCCTACAATTAAACTATTTCTGGCTATGATAGGTGCAATTTTATGGCTTGCTTTCCGACTCATTTTCTGCTGGGACAAAACAGGATATTCTATGGGTATGTGGAATGGAAAAGGATATTCGAAAATAATGGCTAGACAGCCTGCAAATAATATTTTAAGAAAAAGCTGTTTAAGCTATACATATGAAAGCGATTATTTTTTATATATATAAAGTTGATAAAGAGTTGACCTACATTTATATATTTCTCAAACTGAAATGAAGATAATGATAATTTAGTGTTAAATATTAAATCAATGGATTTACATTTAAAATAATTTTTCCTTGGTTAAATTTAAAAATGAAATATATTATGCCTTTTTAATAATGAAATTACCAAGGCGGGTCATTTATGACACAATACGTGATTTTTCGCTCGTATCACTGTTGTTTTTCAAAATAAAACTTGAATATTTTTTTTATTATTTTCTTCAAAAGTCAGTTAAAAATCATTTTCTTAATCATGAGCAAACCTTATTATGTGACTGCATCACCCATTTAAAACATGAATAATATCATTGAATCCCATGGATCAGCTATGACCGACATAAGAAGATCTAGGTAAACAAAAAACACGGTAATAAAATATAAACTTTACCATGTCCTGCATGATTAACTTATCAAGCAGTTTCACATCACCATTGGGATAATACCGCATGATTTGACATTTAAAAATCAACATAGTAATAAAAACGCGAAAAAAAATTAGATAATTAGAATGCTATTATGGCACAAAATGCACAGTATGTATGCGGAGTTACATAAAAGTCTGTTGTAAATTCTCAGTGCACAAACAATCATTCAGTATAATGTGCCCCAAAAATGACTGGTAGAATTTGAAAGTCAAACAAAAAGAGAGACTGCGGTAGAAATGTATGGTTTGCGGCCTTATGTTTGGGAAACCTGGGAATTTTATCCCACCACTTTGTAAATTTAGTTAACATTTTCGCCAAAAGATGGCACTGCAGGTATGCGAGAGCTGCAAAGAAATTGAATCCGTCACATCTTCATCCAGAATTTTGCTAAGCAAACTGTTAGTGAGTGCTTTTGAAAGATTATACACCATTGATATCATCGTTGTTTAATTTTTTTGCAAAAGGTGTTGCAACATTTACATACAGACTTTTATTTTCCCAATTTTGCAGTGCCACCTTCTGGCAAAAGTTTTAACTGAATTTGCATATTTGTGGGATGAAATTCCTTGTTTTCCCAAGCCTAAGGCCGCAAACGAAACATTTCAATCGAGTTCCGTTTATTTTATTGACTTTCAAAATCCATCATTCATTTTTGAGACACACTGTATGTGGATTTAAATTACTATCTCACTTCATCAATTGCACTTGGATTGCCTAAATGCGGCAAATGTTGGGTTTTACTTTATTCTTACATATATGTATGTCGCGTTTCATTAATTACACGTAATCATCTATTGGTGTTGTTTTGTACTAAACTTGTTTATTAATAAAACTTTCCGTACATATTAATAAATGTTCTATTTGGTGTGTGTGATATATGTGTATATGATAAAATATGTATTGTCAGAACACCGAAGAAAAAATGAAACTATTGGTCATTGACTGGTGTTGTTTATATATATATATTTATTAATTAAAATTAATTTAAAATTTTACATTTACATTTATATTTAATACTGCCAACAAATATTTATATTTTACATTTATATTTAATCCTTATGGCAACAAATAGTGGAATTGTAATAAAATACGATAAAATAAATTACTTATAACATGCCAGATCATTAAATATTAACGAGTTATTTAATGAAAATTGAATTAATTAAATTATCTCTTTCAATAATTAAAAAAACAATATTTGAAAAAGACACTTGGTCACAATTAATTGTTTTTAACTATGCAAAAATAATTTAAGGCTTCTCCTGTATTTTTATGTATGTATATATATATATATATATATATATATATATTATTTTATTAATACACTGATTTTATATCTGACTTCTTATATCTTTAGAAAATATTATATGGAATTATCTTCTTTTCTTTATTGAATAATAAAATAAGTGCCATTTAATAAATGAAGAAATTTTTTATATAAGGCAATTCTACTCAATTTGAAATAACTGTGATATATCACGTTTTATACATGTTATTTCTGTGGCAAATGTTTCTTTAAAGGACATTTCATACTTTCTTTTCCTGAGATGACTTTTTCATTCATCTGAGTTATGTTCGACATTATATTCCTTGTAACAGCAGAAGTTACTGGATCTGAAGTACTTATTCTCCCCTTGTGACATTAAATCGTTTTTCGTGTTTTTAACTGGCGCCAGTAGAATACTAAATAACAGACAGTCTTATAATTTTCTCTTCAAACAGTTTTCCAGTACATAGAAGAAATATTAAAGTTATATATGTAATAATAAAACAAAAATTCCCTTCTTTTCGCCATTTTCTTAGTCCTTATTCCAAATTATCACCATTCTATTAAATTACTAAATGTTATCTATTTTATTATTTTTAATATTTATCTGTCTTTTATTTATATCTTAAATCCCCTGTTTGATTTAATTCCATATCTTATTCAAAATATTCTTTAAATCCCTATTCTAAAAATAATTCTAAATTGCAAAAACTTCCTAAAAAGCATTTAATTAAATTCCTTTTATTGAGACTGTGAAATTTATTCTTTCAGAACATTTTTCTTTACATTATTTTTATTTTATTATTTTCAGATATCGTTCGATTTGTCCCATCATTCCCTGCGTTCGCGCGCTTATTTTTTTCTCCAAAATTCATCCGATTCTTGTAATGAGTTCTTACTTGTACGTCAGGTTAGGCCGCCCTTAATCTAATTTCTTAGCCATTGATGTTTAAGTTTTTCGGCGCTCTCTTATTGGCCACACCCCTTTTTCCACTCTATTGGTTGGTAATGTTTGCGCGTTCGTGTTCTTACAGCATTTTTTTTTTTAGTATAAAACATACTGCTCGGGCGAAGACCGCCAGAATTTTGCTCTATTTTGGTTGTTAAAATAATATGCGGCTCCAGTGACCCCCATTCTCCAATTCAACATTGTTTTTCCCGTTGTACATAGTGGGTCATCTAAGAACATTGTGTTCCATCTTGTATATAGAGTGTAGCTAAGGTATGGTAGTGTCTTCAGTGTCTGTTACCTATTGAATGTGAACATCGTACTCCCGTGCTGACAAATTATTACTCTGCATTATGTAAACGGATGACGTTGCTACGAATAAAGATATTGATGCTCTTACAATAAGCCTTCTCCTAGAACTACTGCTCGGGTATGTGTGTCGATTATTCGGTGGAGTTTCTTCAGTACCTGGTTTCGGCGAATCAATGGCCATACTTATTACTTAATGGTGGGACGACTGCGTAAATTTCATGGTGGCTACCCCATAATAAGAAAACCGGTAGTCACTAATGACATTATTTATTACCTGCAATTTATCGTAATATATATATACATATATATATATATATATATATATATATATATATATATATATATATATATATATATATATATATATATATATATAATATTCTTAGCGTACATATATAATAATTTAAACGCACATAATTTAATATAAAATAAATGTAAATCCAACAATTTTAGACACGTTTTACTAAAAAGTATTGTTAATACACAACTTAAATAAAATACTACAGAAGTGGATATTGGGACGAGAGAAACATCATCTGAGTGAGTTATTTTACATTTATATGAAATCATCACCTATACATTGATAATTACTTGTTTTAAAATTACCCCACCTGTGGCTATGACTTTATGATCTAAAAGATGAAAAATGAGGTATGCTGGGTTCGAACCCATGTTGCGCTCATCGGCATAACTGTTCGGCGCTTTCCGTCGTTCTCTTTGAGTATTGCCATGATTACGGGTAAGGTTGGTTGGTGGGATGTGGGCACTAAAGTCATCTCTGGCACACGAGAAATACGTGTTAGGATCCCTTAGAATACCCCTCCCTCCACAGGGTTCAATACTCCTCTTTTTTTTATTTTCCTGCGCTTACATGTACATCCGTAACCAAACACCACACCACTAATTTTGAAATGAATATTATGATTAATTTAATTGTCAAAAGAAAGTTTTACTTTGTATATTTCAAAACTCAACTTTTCAGACATCTTTCTTGTATATATGGTTCAAATGGATTTTACATGGGTTTTTCATGACCGAAAATTTTGAAATTATTTTAAAAGACATAGTTTGGGTCAATAAACCTTGATGTGTCCTTTAAAAAAGAGTGTAGTTTTGAAGGAAATATCCGCCTCAATGCTTTATATATATATATATATATATATATATATATATATATATATATATATATATATATATATATATATATATATATATATATATAATGTGGTATTCTGTCTACACTTTATTACTAATTATCTCTTAGATCTAATTAGAATGTTACAAGAACTTGATATGTTTTTTGAAATTCAAAGATATTATATATATATATTTTAATTTATTAAATTAAAATTAAAATAAAATAATTAATGATTTTTATTTATATGTATATCATAATTTTTTTTCTACATTTTTTAAAATGTTGTAATCTATTTAGTTAAATAAAAATAACTGTAACTGTAGGTTACAATTTATGATCTGAAGGATTCTCTATTTAACTGTGAATTTAACCTCTTATTTTGGATACAACTTTGTACATGTGCTCACAATATACTAAATATCTTGGGATATTATTAATATAAGTAATATATATATTTTTTAATTTTTTTAATTCTTTTTCACACTCCTTTTTAAATTGTATGTATAATTTATAATATTCCATTGTAAAGGTCTTGTTATTCAATATTGTTTCAGCGATTGTTCGGGCAAGATATGACACTATATTTAGCAAAAGCTGGTGTCATATACAGAAAACAATCGTTCTTTGCTTATAAATGTGATTTTCTTGCCCTTGAAAAAGTAAATTACTTTATAAGCTTTTATTTGTGTATATACTCGTGTGGTTTATATTTCATTCCTTATTTTCTATTTATTTATTTTTTTTTTCTTCTTCTTAATTTGAATTAATAATGTTACTTTTATTAGGACTACAATTTTAATTTGTAAATTGACAGGGCTCTTTGGTATCGGGATTTCAGTGTATGTGGTCAGTTTCTTATGTTTCAATGGTTAAATTTTACTTAAAGTTTTATATATATATATATATCTATATATATATATATTGAACTCTACCCTTTCCTGGATTAGGTTAGAAATTAATGTATACGAATGATTATAAGCCAACATTTAAAGTTATTATATTTTTAATTATTATAAGAAATAGGTATCTGTATTTATTTAATCTACAATGCTAACAAGACCAATAACAATTTTGTGTGTCATTTTTTAGAAAATAAAATGTTTGTGCAGCAAAATTTTTCTATCTTGTTACTGTTTAAATCTGAAATTAGGTTATCTAAATGGTCATATGCGAACTATTTCTAAGCATTATAAGAAATATGGTATATATGTGATTTTATCTAATCTACAGTGTTAATGCATAAATAAATTTTATCTAATCAATCAAAATATTCATTTTATAATTTAATAAATTTATAAATTAAACTTTTTTTCTTAACATTTGTAACCTCTGTTACTACATTTATATTCATTATAAGGAATTTTTTTAAACGCTTAACTGAGGGCACTATTGGTTTCTGTTTTACAAATTATATTTAGAATATATATAACATATTTTTTTTAATTATTCCTAATAGGAATCAAATGTAAACCACTAACTTCAAACGCTTAGGTAGCGTATATTCTCTTTGCAATTTCTGTTAGTAACTTCTGTTTCTCCAACTTTACATTTAAATGTGATTTCAAAGATAAAATTTTTATGTACATTATGTAACAATAAGTAAATTAAAATTACATTTTTCTGCATTTTTTATGAAGCTGATTGATATAAGAAAATATTTTCTTAAATGTATCCTTTTTGAATGCAAACTCTGTCTGTTATTTGTAGCAGAGTCCTCAATAAAAAATACCAACTTAAAAGCTCTGATATTAATTATTATTTTTCTTTTATAATAGACTAAAAATTTTTTAAAGCATTCCTCAAAGTATTTAAATAATAAATATTTTATATTATATCAGGATATCTGTGTATTCTGTTCCGTCTGAAAATTTCTCATTGTAGTCGAATTTCAGAAATATTGTCAAGCATATTGAAATGTTGTTATACAAATCCCATGCATTAGGAAAATTTTTAGATCTAGTTTACAAGAATATATATACTAGTATATATACTAATATACATAAAATAATTTAATGCTGTAGTAATTAATTATTTCCCTTGATAATGTCCGTCGATGATATTCTATATACGTGTAAGATTAATTTCAAACAAGCATAAAATTCTATTTATGCTGCTTGCACAAAATTTTGTCCAACATTTCGTTCGAATTAACATAGAACAGAAAGTTAAGAGAGAGAAAATATATAAGATTTGGAAATGCAATAGAGAAATGAATGAAGACTCTTATAATATCTTAAGAAAATTTTTTAAGTAAATGCGAGTGAAGATAAAATAATTTTCTATATTTTGTTAAAGAAATATATGCAGACTTATATATGCTTAAAATATACCACACTTTTAGATACATACATTGCCATATATACAGAATAATGTAGTGTATGATACTTAAAAATAATGTTGCTATTTAATTTTCTAAAAGTAAAATTAGAATATAAAAATACAAAACATTAACAATCAATGGCGGTTTTCAATTTATTTATTTTATTTATTATTTATTTTTTTAACATTTCAAAGGATTCCAAGGAATGACATCTTACGTAACAGATTTTATAAGTTACTTTTCTTTCAATAAAGATTACTGTAATCCTCTTTTCTTTCTGTATCTGTCTATATATGTGTGTGTATATTAATGCATGATTTATTAACTTATTTCTTTTTCTGACAAATCCTATTTGAAACTTAATACTTTAAATAAAAAAAATATTTTTTTAAAGCTTTATGGAATATAAAATGTCATATTCAAGAAAAAAGTCTAATAACAGATTTTTTTTAAATTATAACAATTATACTAAGCTATCGCAAAAGTAAAAAAATAAAATAAAAAAATAAAATAAATGCAGTAGAGCGTCGATTATTCACACTCAAATAAATCGAAAGTCCCTTTATCCGTCCCTGTATAAATCTCTTCTTCTACTTTTTTTAATTCTTACGACAGAATACTAATTTATTACAGGAACGAAAGAAAAAATATAAAAACAACAAATGAATTTACTTGAAAAAATAGAAATCCTCGTGCTTAACACTTAATCGTGTTTAACTTTCCTAGCCTGCATAGGTCTAATCGATCCATTCTAAAATTTAAAAATATATTTGATGATAGCTTCCATAGGTTTAATTGCGAATAAATTGCTACGTCTTATATTTTAAGTACTCATCAAATAGCTAAATTTGTTTAGTTTATAACTTTTTCAGACTGGAAAAAATTATTTTTTTTTAATCAAAAATTAAAAAATGACATTTTACCAGTCTGTGTCTAACCAACCCATGCTTTTAATATGCATAAAAATACGTAAAATAAATTTAGTATTTTTGAATGTTATCCATTTTTAATAATGATTGATAGACGGAATTACGATACTGATATATTTATGTAACTTGTTTGGTATGTTTTTCAATTTTATTGTGCAATACGGCCCATAGTCGGCGTGGTTTTACGTCATGCGGCCGGAGTGGGCATGACCGGAAGAGCCATCCCCAGTGGAGTTGAGTTATTTTCTTCTGGATGTTTTGATTTAGATTTTCTCATGCTATAGTATGGGGTTTAATACATGAGTTGCTTTTTGCTGAAAGTTGTGTTGTAAAAAGCTGAATATATTGGTCACTGTTTTCTGCTGCTGGTTGACTTGTTTTTTGCTGAATGTTAAGTTGCAGAAGGGTGAATGTTTTTTTGTTTGTTTGTTTGTTTGTTTTCTCGTGCTATTGTACAGTTTTAAATGGTTGAGGTGTTTTTCTCCTGCTAGTTCAGTTGTTTTTTGCTGAATGTCCCATATATCAGAAACTATTAGTTCACCTGAACGAGGAAGGTGCAAAGAATGTGGTCCAATGAGAAGTCGAAAAATTAAAACGAAGTGTCCTTCATGCTTAGCTTTGCTTTGTCAGGATCATGTTAATGTGTACTCTAAATCTTGTTTCTTATAATAGAATTATCAAGAATAATGGAAATAAAAAATATGTGTAATACAAAAGAATCTATTCTTTCCCAAGCTTTACAATCCCTAACAGCACTTATACAAACAAGGGATTGTATGGAACAGGGGTAAGCAATAAAAAAAGGGGGGGGGGTTATAAATGATGTAAAATAGGTTGTCTCTATTAATGACCACAATGTTATATGTAATAAAGTTACATAAAAATATTTGTTATGACCTAGAATAAATATAAACCATAGCGTGAACTCCTGTTGCAACCTGAATATTTCACAACAGTATACTTTAGGTTACTGTCAGTGAGCAGTGCGCTTTCATTTGTACCGTTATCTAAATCTTTGCGTATATGAACTGGACTCGATCCCCGTTAGGTTCTTGTAATCAAAATATAAATTTATTAAAATTATACATATTTTTATTATAAATATGCAAGGAAAAATTTTTATATTTAGGAGCTATGTAAAAAGTAAAAGATTATTTCTAATTACAATTAATGGCCGATATACAAAATACAATTAACCGAACGTCCATTTATCTGAATCTCTATCAATCTATAATTCTTTTTTTTTATTATTCTTATGACAAAAATTCATAATATTCTTCTTTCTTACAGGATGAAATGGGAGTAAAAAACGTTCTATAAAATAACAACTGAAATTATCTGATAAAATAGAGTGTCATGCTTAAACAGTCAATCGTGTTTAAGCTCAAAGCATTAGATTGTTAATCAAAACCAATTTTAGAGAAATGCCAGTGAGTTAATTTCAAAGTTTTTGAAAAAAGGGCTGCATCCTCTTCGCCAGCTCATATTTTTATTATAAATATGCAAGGCAAAAATTTTTATATTTAGGAGCTATATCAAAAGCAAAAGGTTATTTCTAATTACAATAAATGGCCGATATACAAAATACAATTAACCGAACGTCCATTTATCTGAATCTCTATCAATCTATAATTCTTTTTTCTTTATTCTTATGACAAAAATTCAGAATATTCTTTTTTCTTACAGGATGAAATGGGAGTAAAAAACGTTCTATAAAATAACAACTGAAATTACCTGATAAAATAGTCTCATGCTTAAACAGTTAATCGTGTTTAAGCTCAAAGCGTTAGACTGTTAATCGAAACAAAGTTTACAAAAATGCCAGTGAGTTAATTTGAAAGATTTTGAAAAAAGGGCTGCATCCTCTTCGCCAGCTCATTTTAACACGAATAATCTTGTTATTGTCTATCAATGGTTAAGAGAAATGGAAATTTGGCTTCATGTACTTTACTGTCAAAGTAAAGAGGGTACTACTGCTTTAATAACAATGAACATGAAAAGAAAAGAAGCCTTGACTAGGAAAATCTACCTTATTAAAATCCGTGTGCATATCTATCGATGTAACCTCAAAAATTCGGTAACCACAGGGCGCAGGGCTACTGAATTCGGCACACAAGTTGCTGGTAGAGGGCCCATAAACGATTGGGGCAAAATATTCGAAAATTTTAAATATATATATATATATATATATATATATATATGCTCAATAAAGATTAAAAATAAACTAAACTAAAAATGAAAATAAAAATAAGTGGCGGGGGTAAGATAATTCTATTGTTGGTTCAGTGTATGTTAAGCATACGTTTTCAGTCGTGTTGTTGTTTTTGGCGTTGGGTCTGGTGGGGGAATGTTCGTGACATGGTTTCATTTGTTTTCATGCATTTGATTTATGCTTCACGACATTCTGGCCGAAACCCACTGCAACTACTGTATAATAGTTTGTTGTGCTTGTAATTAGTTGGAAACATCGCTGTGCTTTTTAAAATGCCCACTGCTGATGAGGCCACAGCTTTTTTGTTGTTTTTCTTGGTTTTTTCTTGTTCAGATTATATCTGTTTATTTTTTATGTTTGTTATTTATTCCTAGTTTAATTATGGTACGGAATTCTGGGTCTGCCGAATACATTTAATACATAATGTGCTATATATATATATAATGTTTTTGGCGAATTTTTGACTTTTTTTATGTTCCACCCGTAATCGCGCGAGTTCTAACCAGTTCTAAATGTTTACTGCAATGTGAGATATACATGTATGAATTATTATTTTCTACTTTAATATTATTCTGAACTTTATTATTGTTATTTCTTTTCTGTATCATATTATTATATTATTCTTTTTCTGTATTACATAGCTTAACGGTAACATAACGGTAATTGCATTTCTTATTATTTTATCGGTATGCAATTGGAAAAGATCGTAAAGTAATTGGACGTCATGTGACATAATCGGTTTGAAGAGGTAGTATGCGGAGAGAGGTGTGTGTCCAGCGGCATGTTGCGAATGTGCAGTTGTGTAATTATGATTTTTTTGTGTATGTTTTGTATAATTAAATGTTGTTTCTTTTAAAAGTAATTTGTTAAATCATTGGAAACCCCTAGACGACCTGCCTACATACATATTACGTACGTCACGCTGCAATACTATCAAGCTGTAGCGGGTATTACGATAATTATGTTACTTCGGACGCAAATAATTAGAGATAATTTAATTGCGCTTAATTATTACCTTTATTAAAAATAAAGAAAAACATTTTATCACAAACATCAACAAAACTTTTTATTCTATTTATTCCCTTATTCCAAAGATATCGTTTTATCGTCTGCTGCCATAGAAACAGGATAAATTAAGTTTCATTAAAAAATGCACAGTAGTTGAAAAAAAAAATTCCATATCGAATAGTTATTGGACAATTCAACACTTTAACAGGGGAATTTTTATTTCTCATTCAGATATTTTAAAGTTGTTTGTTTGTTTGTACTGATTTTTATTTTTAAATTTGGTTTTATAATTAAATTCATGAACTCTCGTGCGCGTTGAGCGGATTAAACGGCTAGTATTTATTAACATAGAGGTTTTCATAACATATGTAATATTGACAGCATGAACTCCTATTGCAACTTGAATAGTTGTGTGCACATTAATGATGCATTTAATATACTTTATGATACAGACTCGATCCCGCCAGATTCTGAAAAGCGGAGTATAAATTTTTAAAACTAGTAAATCTGTAGGTCTCAACGTCAGGTCTGAAAGTCATTATTTTTTAATCTCCCTTTTCATATTATTTAGCATCTTACAATTCGCTATTATTTTTTTTATGTTACATACATATTTATAGGCATGTAATACTTCGTCGATTTCAGAAATTAGAAGCGCTATATCAAACACGATTTATGCAATGATATTCCGAAATTCTTATGAACTTCTTATTCTTGGAATGTTTTAGATAAAAAAAATGCATTTCTTATTTTGATATTCTTTGAAATAGGGTTGCTAAGCAACTAATAAAATAAAGAGGAAAGAAAATAAATGCATTTTAAGATTTCTCAAAAATAGGAAAATAAAATATTTTATGTTTCCCGAACAGTTGCAAAAATTTTTCCAATAACTTAAACAACTAATTTCTAAATGCTAATAGATGTATCGGCAAATTTTCAAAGCTATTGCATATATTTAAGACCTCCATATGGAAAATTTAGTATCCGTAATTTTACGTTTAAATCCATTATTCATATATGCGATTTTCATTTAAGTTAAAAATGAAATTTGAAAATCGTCTGCATTCCCATAGAAAAGCATTATGACCTAAAAAGAAATGTTCTATATTTTTCGAACGAATGAACCAAATGTAACTAAAAACTATACAGCTAATTCCGGGTGCCTCACAACATACCCACTAAAAGTCAACTTAATAGGACGATTTTACGGCAGTTATCGCAGAACAAATAGACAGACAAACAGACGGAAACCAAAAACTTTTCGCGTCTCCACAGTCAGCATTCACTGACGTTTTGGCAATTATACATCTATTTATTGTAAGTGTGGAAGACAAAATATTTTATATTAAGGTATATATTAAGAAATTAGATTAAAAAAAGAAAAGTATTTTTTCTTAATATAAAGTGTATCATCTCTGGAAAATATATACGTTATTTTAGTTTAAGAGATACAGTTTGTCTGCAAAATAAAGTATGTAGTAATCATTTAGTGAATAGCATATTTAAATTAACAATATGATACTCAAAATCGAAAAAATAGCGTTTAATCTGCTTTTTATAATACAATTTTTAAAAAAAATACAACGTTTCGTTCGATATTTTTTCGCGTTGCTTATAATTTATACTAATATAGAAAGAACGTTTTTTTTTCTTTAATTTCTCTGGTTAACGTACATTGTTTATATAAACGTTCATATAAAATATCCAATATTTTAAGAAATACAAAAATACAACATTCCATATACATTTTAACTAAAAAATGCTGAATTCAAAGAAATTGTCTATTTTGTATATCTTAGATGACATTTTCATTCATATAAGTTATGTTTCACATTATATCGCTTGTAACAGAGAAAGTTTTCCCATCTCAGAACGTTATTTTCCCATTGTGACATTCCATTGTGTAAATTCCTTTTTGTATTTCACAGAAGAAGAATAGTGAATGATAGATAATCATTTCGTTTTCTATTTGATGTTTCTCATTCTTTTGTAAACCATTATTAAATCTTAAATGTATACATTAAAAAAGTTTTGATTAAAACAATGAAATATTACCGAGCAAAGTTTGAAATAAAAATTTATTTATACACTGTGTTCGTTTAAATTATGTTTCACCATAAACATTTCAAATATCATCACGTGCAATACTTAAATATATATATATATCTTTTTTTCTACTAATAATTTGAATTAAGTAATCTTAGCAGATATATTGCAGATGAAAATTGAAAGAAATTTCAGTTGATATTTGAATTACGAATGTACATCTAATATATATTTCTGAAGAAAGAACAATAAATGCTTTAAATGAGATGCAGTAAATAATTTTTAGTGGTTAAGCATTTATTATATAAAAAGGATGTCGTTGAATTGTTTATCCGAATAAAAAAAAAACTGTTTAATGAAGTAAAATATATTTTAATTTAAGAAAGAATATTTAAAATTTTATTACCTTTTAAACAGAACTTTTCATTTCAGATTTTGTTTTCTGTTTTTTACGTTAAATGCGAAATACTTTCTCGTCTTTGTATAAATAGAAGGATATATATACAAAAGTAAAACATGCGTCAAATTAGGAATGGCTTATATAGTTAGCAAATTCGTGGAGGTTTTATATTGCTTACAATTATTCCAGCCTGAATTTCGACACACATACAACAAAATAAAAATTACTTCATGATTTACTATATTTGCGACAGAGTAACAATACAATATACTGTAGTAACATGCTAACATTGAATCATTAAATTACTTTTCGGGCTTACATTTGTACAAAAAATTCCAGCGAATTTTATAATACATTGTTTATATTAAGATTGTTAATGTATGGAAATTAATGTGATGCTGTCGCAGTTCAATTTAAGCATATACAAAAATGTTTTCAACGCCAGAAATTTGTCACTAATTGCAAACTAGTTATGGTAGCATTGTGTGCACCTTCGTTAGTCCAGAAAAAATGAAATTTCAGGCTTACAGTTGTAGAAAAAATTCCAGCAAATTTTATAATACATTGTTTATATTTAAGATTGATAATGTATGGAAATAAATGTGATGCTGTCGCAGTTCAATTTAAGCATATACAACAATGTTTTCAGCGCCAGAACTTTGTCAGTAATTTGCAAACTAGTTATGGTAACATTGAGTGCACCTTCATCTATCCAAAAATGATGGAATTTTGCCCATATATATATGGAGTAGAAACAGATGCGACCGATAGGTATACACCCAGAAAAAGGAATTGATTAAAACAACAAAACCTGTTTTGTTGAGTACATTTTGGTTGTTTTAGTCAAATTTTTAGTTCAAGTAAAAAAATTGGTTTTGTTGCTTGGACAAAAAAATATTGTTAACACTCGTACAAAATTTTAACAAAATTTCACCAATTTTACTTGAACTAACAAAATTTGTTTCTTTTAATTTTACAATATTTTTGTAATTCCAGCAAAATTTGTTATTTTTGAAAAATTTAAATTCTTGTGTAGTAGTCATATTTTTCTTACGTAACTTGATTTATTTGACTTATATAGCTATATAATTACATGATTAACATAATTTTGGGGTAATTAAAACATTTTTTCACTGGGACGGACAAAGGTAGTTTTAAAAATCCCCCTGTCCCATTTATTACCGTCTTCTATCTTTGCAAGAAGAAAGAATTGGATTCATGAAAATTTTCGATTTCCGGTTGTCCTGAACGCGATTTCGCTGTTTTTATCTCAAGAACTAATGCACGGAATTTAATAAAACCTTTTATTCAGTTACTTTCTGATATAAATTGTTGCTGATTACTTTTTACTTTAAATCGCGCAACAGATGGCGCTACTATGTTGCATTTTTCGTGATTTCTGCAATAGCTCTATCTCATTTTCAGCAGTCAAATACTCCTGTAATCTTTGAATAATAACAAAGAAATTTTTATCCTGCTTTTTACAGGCGTAATTCACTGCTGAAAATGAATAAAAAATTAACTATGTGTTGCCGTATGCTGTGCTTTGTACTGTCGTCTCATGTTTGCCGCAGAAATTTGCGTGCTCCTTATGACATTCCATCTTGTGCTGCGATTCCAGCCGTTCCGAAATATATAAGAGTGAGAAATGCCGAACTCAGATATCGTTCCTGGTAGCGCAGTCGTAAAGCGTCAGGCTGCTGTTCTGAGGACCCGGGATCGACTCCCGGCATGGGCAATTTTCATTCTCTCGGTTTGCGTTTGAATAAAAGTCGGATAAATTTCACTTGTTATTGTTCAAGGTTTACAAGCGTAATTCACTGTTAAAAATTAGTTGAAATTGCATATGTACATTGGTTCATTTAACAAATGTTTTTGTAGTATAAACAAAACAAGTTCGTAATATAACATATTTTATTGATTAAACAAACAAAATATAGTTAGTTGAAAAAAGAAAATAGATTGTTAAAATAACACATAGCATATATCTATGTAACAAAAATAATTTTGTTAATTCAAGTAACATTGAACCATTTTACTTGAATTAACAAAACATTTTTTTGCTGACGATACAAAATTTTTTTTTTGGAATTGCAAAAAAAAATCAACAATATTTTTTTTTGTTGATTCAAACGAAATTTCCATTGACCCATATTTAAACAAAAAGTTTCGTTGGGGCAAACAAATTTTTGTTGATTCAACAAAACTTTTTTCTGTGTGTATTGTCAAATAGAACTACAGGAATTTACAGGGGGCAGCCAATGGAAAATTGCATAGAAAAATAACTAAAATCGTAAAATTATTGCTAATTGTGACTTCAATATGCCTCCATTGTCAGATATTAAGAGATATTTTATAAAAACCACTTATTCTTAATTTATACTAACATATGTTTTAATATTACAAATTTCTTTACCTTTGCAATTCCATATAGCGTCTATATGCAATTACTAAATCAATAAACCTGGCCCTCGAATCACCTTCTCCTCCATAAACATGGGTATAATTTCAACATTCATTGCACAGATGACGGTGCACTGAATAATACCAAAACCAGTCTGCACTTAGTTCAAATGTTCATTTACAGTGTTTAAAATGCTGTTTTTACTGCCTTTGTTATTAATGAAATTTTATCTTAAACATAAATTTCAAATGCACCTAAATGTGATCAAAACATTTACTGAATCATTAAGCAGTATCACAAAATTTAGAATTTATTTATTCTAGAAGAATTTGTTTTCATCAGTTTTCATTTGTTTCAATCATTTATTATTTTTTTTTAACTTATGTAGAACAAATTGTGCCATAGTAATCTTCTTATATTTTCTGAGAAGTAAATCTATTTTCTGAAAATCAAATATATTTTCTTTAAAACTAACACACTACAAGATTCATATTTCACAATAATACAATGTAAAAAAATTAAAGAACCTTTGCCTTTTACAGAGTTAGAAGATTAAACAGCAAGCTTTGTTAAGAAAATATGTCAAGTTTTATAATATTACGAAACGATAGAGGATAATATTCTTCATCTTATTACTTTTATTCATTCTTTAAAAAATATAAGGTTAATAGATACAAAAATAGAAAAGAGTGCGGAAGCGGTTTTCGAGTTTTTAATAAACACTTCAAAGGATTCTAAGCAAAGACATATTGTTTAACAGGATTTTACAGACCGCTGTTCTTTCACTTCAGATTAGTGTAATCCTCTTAACATTAAGGATAAATATGTCAGCTTAAAAAGAAAACTATGTGTTCTTTAAATATCTGTAGGGTGGCCATAAGTAAAATATAAATGTTTAGAGCTCAAATATAAAAAAAATCATGCCAAGTAGTTTCACGTCGGGTCATTATGATCAATTTTTTTTTCGCAATATCTACAGGAAAATTTGCATTTCATTTACAAATTATTTGTACGGGAGTTTCTCACATTATCAGTATTTTTTTTTTCTTTTTAGATCATTTAATTATTCAATCTTCTTTAATATAATAATCCGAAGATAATGTCCTAATCGGCACTTGAGTCTAAGTAACTTTTCAGATTTATTCATGAACTGTTTTTAATCTTCTGCATTAACGCAAATTTTCTCATAGTTCTAAAAATAGGACAGCACACAAGCGAACTCTATATAAATATTTTGAATATTTTAATTCAAGCTAAAAACGATTTATTACTCAATAGTCATTTAACGATATATTTGCCTTTATCGCAATTTTAAATTAATGTTGGATATTTTTATTATATTTTAAAAATTGTAATTTTTGCAGTTTTTACAAGTTTTTCAAAGTTTGGAGCTTGAAGAAAAACACACATATGAATTTTTTGAGGTATTACTCCAGTTTTTATACCAGTAAAAGAACATTATCACAAAAAACTATCTAGGAGATAAATTTTCCTTGCATTTTCGACTGTCTTGAAAATATAACGATAGTACAATCCACTAATACCCAACCCCTATCAGTAAGTAATGGAGATATACGTTTCTTTCTCTGTTACATTCCAAACATTGCTTTATCTGACACAACTGCATGCGCCGAACACTCTGTGTGACAGATGCACATCAAATTCATTTCTTTTCCCGTTTCTTAACACCTACCAACATAGTTGAAAAGTGTTTATGAATTCGGCTTTTCTATATGCTGTATGTCTGCGTCTGTCTGTGCTCTAACTCGCGTACATATAATCGTATTGCCATGAAAATGATATATGTTAATGAGGTTTACTATGACATGTTCGCTTTTGAAAATGAAATATGTAGTGTTTATAGTCAAATTACATGGACACTCAAAAGATTTTTAAATTATGGTCTATGAGGTAAAATCATTTGCGATGAATTTTAATAATGTGACACTATTTCAAACATATTTAAAATTATATATATATCTCAGGTTATACTACAAGACTCTTGCTATATAATATCATTCAACGTTAGTTTAAAGGAACACACAGAATAATTCGGTTAGAGTGCTGTCCAAGAACAATAATTGCTGCATATGCGTTTTATGCTGTGGTACGTTTTTTAATTAAACTACATTATTGTCTATTCCTTGGTATGTATATTTTGCATAGATGACATACAGGGCAGCACATAAGATCTCGAGTACATTGCCGTTTATTCATGGAAATTGCTTTTGCTTTGATGTGGATTTATATTGAATATTATTTGTTAATGCATTTGAAACAGGATTAGTTGCTTCATGGAAGCTCAGTTTGCTCTTTAATGATAATAGTCTGACCCGGCTTGAGTTTCGAAGGCATATTAGCCTATTTAGCATGTTTGCCTATTTAGAACGTTCTATTTCAAGGAAACCATTTGGCAGAAAATCGTGTATTCAACAAGTTAATGAATTTTTTTTAAAAGCTTAAAGATGAACATATTATTGCCAAGACCCATAATTTTGATAAAGAAGTTACCAGTTAAAAACATATGAAGCAAAACCAACAACTATTTGTAAAAATGTAACGTAGGACTGTGTCTAACATGTTTTCTATAACGAATAGCAGCGGATCTAAATAATATTGATCAAACTAATAAAAGTTTGGTAAGTTTTTAAATTTTATTTTATTTGCAGACATAGGCACAGAGAAACACATATTTAACGTTAAAAAAAAAAAAAAAAAAAAAAAAAAAAAAAAAAAAAAAAATGCTCCGTATGATATGGGTTTAGTGATATCCTCAATAGCTCAGTACTGAGCTGTAAAAAAGGATTATAGTCACTTCAATTGAACGTTATAATTCAAAAAATGATGAATTTTCAATTTTTTTATTGACTCTAAATAATAACATGAACAGAGAATGCGTACAAGGTGTTTTTTACATGAAAAGTTGACTTTATCTGATAATATCAGGAATAGAAGCGGGAAATGTCTATGATTTTAAGGACGACAACTTTAATTGCAGTTAATGAGAAACTAAGGTAAAGCCAGGAGAGTTGACGCGGTCGGAGAGATTGCGCACATAGAGGTTCAGCGGAAAGGAGTAGAGTGAGAGCGCAGAGACTCCAGGTAGTTGTACAACAACAGTAGTGGAGTGTCTACTTGAAAGTGCACTTTGATTGCTTTGAGCGTCTAAGATAAAGTATTGCTATTTTGTTTTGTTTTCCCAAAGTAAGTGCTTGAATTTTCATAGCTATTCATCAGAATTTCTATACAATGTCAATAGTACAAAATATTTTAAATTTAAACGATTTCTCATAAGCTACTAATCAAGACTAACAATGTGAACATCAACGGTTCGTTTTAGTAGCGGTTTTGTTTAATTAAAAGGCCGCGCAATCTCTCCTACCGAAATTGGAGAGTTTGCGCATCTGCTACTTAGGAGAGATGGCGCATTGTTCCCATTAGTTTATATGCTAAGAGAGATTACGCAGCTTATTGGTAAATTTGCATAAAAGAATGAAAAACGAAAACGGACTAATTTTAAGTTAAACGTGTTATTAAGTTACATAATTTTATTTTGTAATCTTATCTGGACTAGTTTTTTCTGATTCTTTAATTTTTTTCCTTTAATTAAAATTTTTTAATCGTTTTTAAAATTATTTCCTTTTTCTGATTCTTTACGCATTAGGTTGAAATATTCACTCCCAATACATTAAAATTTGTTCACAAAAACCTTACAGCAATGGCATTTATGTGTAATTATTATTGTTAACAATTTAATTGTAGTTATTATTAGTAACAATCTCTCTTACCCATGTGCGCAATCACACTAACCCTGTAAGGAGAGATTACGCAAAATAACTTTCTTGGTTTTATTACAACTGTTCTATTAAATTGCAACATAACAACAAAATAGCAATGGAAATGCATAAAAAACAAATGAAGTAAAAATTATTCATGTATAGTTTAGCAAAAAAATAATATTTAGATTTTTTATTGCTATTCTTTTGAACTGTGCGCAGACTATCCTAGCTTTACCTTATATCATATTGAATGAAATGATCGTTTACTGCGGCATTTTTTTTGTAAGAAGAATAAAAGACTTCTAGAAATTAAAGAAAAATAAAGAGATCTCTTGTTTCTAAAAATATAATATGAAAATATTTATTAAATGTGTATTAATAATAATCTTGCCAATTCTAATTTCTCAGTTTAAATTTTATGCACTAATGATAATCTTGTGAATTCTAATTTCTCATTTTAAATTTTAGGTGCGTTCGTAATTATATAAATATGTATCACCTACAGTCGTCGTCTGATCCGTTCATCTGTCCGTCTGTAACAGTGCAAAACTACTCAACCGAACGGTTTGAGAAATTTTGTCATTTAAAATTTTATGTAAATCCAATCAAAACTTTCAAAGGTATTAATAAAATGTTTCTTCATTCTTTGAAGTCCAATCATACGTAATTAATTCAATGATATCCCATGATAGGTAATGATTCTAAGTTGTCATGGTGATTAATCATATTTAATATGGAGTCATATTATTTCTGTTTTACTGAAATTAAAAACCTAATTTCTTTACTAAAATTGTTTAATTATAGCAATCGTATAATATACCCACAGTTTTGAGTATAGATGTTTCCGGAGAAATATATATTAAACTAGCTGACCCGCTCGGCGTTGCCCGAGCCCTTGTAATAAACTTAAATCTCTTAAAAAACGGAACTCTGGCCACGGTCTACGATGGCTTCGGAACCGTATACCAGGCATGCTCGTAAAAAAAAAAAAAAAAAAAAAAAAAAAAAGTACTGTCCGCCATTGCTGTTGTACGTGTTTTTGTGAGCTCCGTTTTGTAGAGTCTGTTATATGGTAATTATTCATCCAGAGTTGTATATACTGATGTAATCTTTAACATATTGACTTATATGAATAATGTATAACTTTTGTTTATTTAATGAATTGTTTTTCTCTTAAACTAACACTTTAAAAATTTCTTCTTGTCGTGGCACTTCCGCCATTGACTGTTTCCATGATCTAATTTGTCAGAGTTGCTTATTATCCGACTTTTCTAATATTTTAATTAATTAACATTTTATATTTAAGTTGTTACTTCCCTTAGCTGTGTTTCCTGTAAACCTTGTCCTTGTAGTAGTTGTATTCTGGTTATTTTAATGAATTTTACTTACCGGTGGGCGTTTCACTGTTTACTTTTGATCGCCATCGTGGGGTGAAGCTGTGTTGAGTTGTTATTGTGCTGTTTCGCTTTGTAATTAATTATTAGTTGCTTAGGGCGTTGCTAGTTGCGTAGCTGTTTGCGTTTTCGCTTTTCTGTGCCTTTGTATCTGCTGTGTAGTTTGTATGCTTATTCGTGCTTTTGCGTTGCTATGGTGATGTGGAGTAGTGTGGGTGTGTTTTAGAGTGCCCTTATCTTTGAGTGATTTTCGTTGCTAAGTATTCTTTTGGGAGTTTGTTTTGTTTTTCGGGTTGCTATCGTTGGTTGCTATAGTAAATTTGTTTGTCTTAGTATTTGGAGTAGTCAAGTTGAAGGCAACGGTTTTCAGTTTGTTTATTTTTGGAGTTGGTTACTAGGCGTATAGTTCTTTGGTGTTTTTGGTTCTGGGTGACTGGTTGGTTGTTTGGAAATCTTTGTATCTGCTGTGTAGTTTGTATGCCTACTCGCGCTTAGACGTTGCTATGGTGATGTGGCGTAGTGTGGTTGTGTTTTAGAGTGCGTTTATTTTTGAGTGATTTTCATTGCTAAGTATTCTTTTGCGAGTTTGTTTTGGCTCTTCGGGTTGCTATCGTTGGTTGCTATAGTAAATTTGTTTGTCTTAGTATTTGGAGTGGTCAAGTTGTAGGCAACAGTTGTCGGTTTGTTTATTTTGTGAGTTGGCTGCTAGGCTTATAATTCCCTGATGTTTTTTGTTTTTGGGTGACTGGTTGATTGATTGGTGGTGTCTTGGGCTATTTCTTGGTGTGTTGCTACTGTACAGAGTTTTGGACATGGAGGATGTGGAGAAGTGGATTGAGGAGGTGGAGAGTGAGGACTTTCCTATGGCTGTGAGCAAATTGCATTCAAAAATTTATAGTTTTCTGGAGAATAAAAAATTGAGGAATGACAAAGTGCCTACTACAGCTTGCGCGTTGGTTAAGAGAGTTCAGGATTATATTTTGTGTCGTGCAATTCAGATTTTTAAAGTAAATGTTCAGTTTGAGACTAGAATTAGGGAGATGAATAACCATGGGAAAGTTTTGGAGGATATAGCCAACAAGATAGCTGCAGCACCTGAGAGTCAGCGTTTGGAGCTAGTATCGGAGATACAGCGGGTTCGGCCAGTTAGAGAAGATCATTCGGTTGTTATTTCACTGGTGGAGGAGGATCAGGACGTGGATGAGTTAAAGAGAGAAATTAAGGAGGTGTTTAAGGAAGAGGGTAATGTGCAGATGCCTGGTGATGTTATTGTAACAAGATCAAAACAGATCGTGGTAAACATGAAAAATAAGAAAGAGACGGAAAAACTTAGGGATCTCATTGTAAGTAAAGATGGTTTGAAGGATCGAACAAGAGTGAATATTCCGAGACGACGTCGTGAGAGGGTTTTGATACTTAGCGTGGACCCAGAAGTTGAGGAGGAGGAAGTAACAAGGTCGGTGCGTGGAGTGTTGAGTGACTCAATTAGGGAAGGTAGTGTGTCGAGTGAGATAGTAAAGAAGTTGAAAAGTCCCCTTTTGGACGAGTCGTCAAAGAAGTTACTGAGGGAGTTATATGAAGATATTAACTTGGACTTTGAAGTGATAAAACAAATTAAAACTGGAAATGGAAAGATTAATTGGTTATTGGATGTGGATAATATTGGAAAAGAGCGCCTTCTGGCAAGGAAAAGGTTGTGTATTGATTTCGAAAGGTACCGGGTGGTAGAGTTTGTCTCTATTGCGAGGTGCTTCAAATGTCAGGCATTCGGGCATTATTCTGGGAGTTGTAAAGGCGAGATGCACTGTGCTAAGTGCGCAGGTGACCATTTTCATAAAGATTGTAAGGAAAATACAGAGAAATGTTATAACTGTTATATAAGTGATGATAAAGACGATTGTTCGCATAGGGCAGACAGTGTGGATTGCCCGTCCTATAAGGCTTACAGAGAGAGGCTAATCCCGAGTCGGAGCTAAGGGCCCCGCTCGGAACGTGGAGTGCCAGGGCCTAAAGTTCCTTCAAATTAATCTTAATCACTGCAGGGATGCGAGTGATTCTTTGACTGAATATGTGATTAATAATGGTGTTGATATAATTCTTTGTCAAGATATTTATATTTTTAGGAACAGGGCTGCGGGTATTCCTGTTGAATGGCCTATTTATTTTTCTATTAACTATAACGCTGCAATAATAATTACTAACCCTGATTACATCAGTTTGCAAACTCTGTGTCTGGACAATAGTGTCTTTATTTCACTTAACGTCCAGAATAGAGTTTTATTCATTGGCTCCCAGTACTCCGCTCCTTCTGGAGATTTGGATAGAGATTTGTCAGCTTGGTCATCTATTTTCTTTGACTTGGATGATGTTGTGATCGGAGGTGATTTCAATGCTCCACTCCTAACTCTTGGTTATATAAGAGAAAATGAGCGTTCGGAAGAACTGATGGAACATCTTATGTCTTATAGTTTAAGTATTCTAAATGATCCAGAGGCCCCTCATACTTTTGTTCAGGGTCAATCATCAGGTAGACCTGATTTAACATTAGCTGGTCTTAACATATGTGAACATCTAGACGGTTGGACAGTGGATGATAAAACATTCTCTTATAGCGATCACCGTTATATCAACTTTTCATTAGATTTTGTTCCATTATTAAAATCAAATCTTAGATATAAAACAAAGAACAAAAGCTTGAAGAAATTTGGAAGTTATATCGATGAAAATATGAAAATATGGAAGAATAATATTTTACTGGTAAAAACACAGAATCAACTGGATGAATGGACGGAAAGATTTAGTAGTAAACTGGAAAATATACTGAGCAAATGTTTTAAGAAGGGCAAATTGACACATAGACCTACGATAACTTGGTACTCTGAGGAAATAAGGAAAGAAAGACGGAGACTTAATGCTCTGTACAAAAGATATAATAAGAATAGAGATATTGAGGAGTATGCTGCTGCGTATAAAAGTGCTAGACAGAAATATAAAAAATTGACCTGGGAAGCAAGAAAACAAGCATGGCATAAGTATTGTGAGAATACTTCGGAGGCTTTTGGCAATTTGTATAAATTTGTAAATAATAAATCACTTAGGCATACTGATTTTATACATACTCGTTTGGAAAATTCCACTCCTTTAGCGACCTATGACGATGTTGCGAGGGACCTGATGGAAGAGCATTTTGCTGTTTCAAGTAGTCAGAATCCAACTTATGAATTTGTTTCCATACGGGACTATTCAAATGACGTGGGTTTTAATGGAACTAATCGTAGAGAATTGAACTATGTCATGAAACAACAGGCAAATGGGAAAGCCCCAGGACCGGATAATTTAGATGCTATAATAGTTAAGTACTTATGTACTAATTATACTTCTTTAATTATAGCATTGTTTAACAAATGTTTATCATTAGGACATTTCCCTAGGGTTTGGAAGGCTGGAACAGTGATTTTCTTTCGTAAGCGTAACAAGGATTCTGCCTCTCCAAGAGCCTATCGGCCGATTACACTTCTGTCAATATTGGGAAAATTGTTGGAAAGGATAATAAAGATCAGAGTAATGACGAGTATAGAAGCTGTGAAATATATTGATAACTCTCAACATGGATTCAGGCAGGGTAGAAGCACGATTACCGCTGTTCAGGATCTAAGGAATATTTCAAGAGAAATTCTGCAAGTTAATAAATACTGTGCCTTGGCCTCATTGGACGTCCAAGGGGCTTTTGATAATATTACTTGGGAAGTTTTGTCACAAATTATTGAGGATCTACCAATTCCTGATTTTCTAAAATCGATTTTGAAGAATTATATCTCACACAGGCAGATCGGCCTAATGCTTGCAGAGGGAATGGCTTGGTTTACTCTTTCGAAGGGTTGTCCTCAGGGATCATATATCGGCCCTTTGTTGTGGTTAATAGTTGCGAATCAGATAATTAAAAGATATAAGTTTAATGAAAAATACATTGTTTCGTACGCTGATGATTTTGTTGTTCTCGAAGGTGCTGACAGTCGTCGATCTTTGGAGCATAATATAAATAATGCAATTTCTGAATTTAAAAATATTTGTGATACTCTGTTACTTACATTGAGTCCTGGCAAGACTGTATCAATGCTTCTGGGTGGTTTTACATTGCCAAACAGACGCCCCATTTTTAAATTGGGGCAGAATACTATTCCCGTTAGTCCCGTTAGTTAATAAATACTGTGCCTTGGCCTCATTGGACGTCCAAGGGGCTTTTGATAATATTACTTGGGAAGTTTTGTCACAAACAAATTTGTCGTACGCTGATGATTTTGTTGTTCTCGAAGGTGCTGACAGTCGTCGATCTTTGGAGCATAATATAAATAATGCAATTTCTGAATTTAAAAATATTTGTGATACTCTGTTACTTACATTGAGTCCTGGCAAGACTGTATCAATGCTTCTGGGTGGTTTTACATTGCCAAACAGACGCCCCATTTTTAAATTGGGGCAGAATACTATTCCCGTTACGGACTCTGTGGAGTATTTGGGTTTTGTTCTTGATGCACGTTTCAATTGGAGTGACCATTTTGAATATATAAGAGAAAAAATTAGCAACTCGGCAATTAATATTACACGTACAGGATGCAGAGAAAAAGGTCTAGGGACAGATTAAAAAAAAATTTGGTACACTAGCGTCATTGAAAAGCAGATTATATATGGTTGGGAAGCTTGGTTCCCAGATTTAAAATCTCATAGTATACGTCGTTTGAGTTCATGTCAAAGAGCTGGTCTCTTTTCCATAATTAGAGCTTATAGAAATACGTCCACTGAGGCTCATTGTGTTTTGGCCGGTGTTCCCCCAATCTACATAAAATTACGTAATTATTTTGAAAAATATCAAGTAATGAAAGGAGAAAAAACAATATGTTACCGTGATGTGGTTCTTGAAAGTAAGAAAATTGAACAAAAAATTTACACTTTTGATTATTCTAATTATTATCTACAGAGTAATATTAAAATTATAAAGTCAGTAACAGATACTGTCCCAGCTTCAAATTATCCTATTGTGTACACAGATGGTTCAAAGATGGAGGAAGGTACTGCGGCGGCTTTCACGGTATTTTATAATAATCGGTTTATTTATGATTACAGGATTTTTTTGCATAAATTCAATACAATTTATCAGGCTGAATTAAGTGCTATCTTGATGGCAGTAAAGTGGTTTTTATCATCGAGTTTTAATATAGTAATTTTATATACTGATAGCTTTTCTTCAGTCAAGTCTATACAGAATGCATTTCCGACAAATGAAATAATACATCAGATTTTTCTGAGCATGGATAGACATAAGGAGAAAGAGATAAGAATTGGATGGATAAAGGCTCATGTTGGTCTGGAAGGAAATGAAAGAGCTGACGGTTTGGCAAAGAGTGTTATAGAAAATAATATTTTTGATGAAGAAATAATTTTGCCATTCCCTGTGTCATTGTTGAAGCGAATCTGTTCAAGTAATATCTTGGAAATATGGCAAAATCAATGGAATAATTCTACAGTGGGTAGAGATACATATACAATTTTTAATAAAGTCAGTGTGGAGTTTGTTTGTCACAGTCAGGTCGTTCAATATTTCTGTACTGGCCATGGGAGTTTCCCATCTCACTTATTTAAGATTGGTAAAAGGGCTAATGATTTGTGTGACTGTGGGGAGAGAGGGAATGTTATACACTTCTTATTTGGTAGATGTCCACTGATGCCAAAATCATTTAGATTTGATTCCAACAGTACATTAAGAAAGAATATGAAAAATTTTCTGTTTTCAACCAGTAATTACAGAGACTTGTGTGATATCTACAATGCATTAAATGAAAGATTTTCGTTCATAAGATATAAGTTTTAGAACATAACTTAACAGTGCTATGTTTCCTTGCGGATTCTTTCAGGGTGGATGTAGAAGAACTTTGTGTCTACAGTTGTGTTGAATCTGCTTGTAATAACATAATCCAGTGGTTTTGCAATGGCTTTTATGGATGTGCATCTGAACAGTTTCCTTATATGTTGCAGCTTGGAACTTTGAAGCAGTTACTTTCATGTTATGATTTGGAGAGTTCGGATGAACTTTTCGAAATACAGTAATTTGGGTGGCTGGACTTTTTTTGGCAACACTTCAGTTATGTGTATTATACATTTTCGTCTATGTTTAGTTGAATATATAAAAAAAATAATGATATTAATAATGATAATAATAGTGTGGGTTATATGGGTTATTAAGTAGGTTTTATTGTAGGTTAAACAGTCATTTGTAACCAGTATTGACTATAAAGTTGTTTACTTTTTTGAATTTTTAGTGTTATTCTTTAGTTAAGGTAATTATTTTTTTTTACCATTTCTTATTTATTGTAGTCTTTGTTTTTATTGGCATGTGCCAGTAACATTCTGTAATATGTTGAAGATGTGCATTATGTTTAAATTATTGTCCGTATTTGCTATGATTGTCCTTGCGGCAGTGTTTTCTCTGGGTGCTAGTGGGGTTTTTTCCCCCGGGACATTAACTCCTTATACTTTGCGGTGGGAGTCCCGGGTGGGTGTCTTCAGGCATGCTCGTACTCTCTAGAAAATCTTTTATTTCCCCCTACCACCGCCAGGGGAGCATTCTGTTCTAAACAAACCTCTTTCCGAACGAACTTCTGAGACAGGTCCCCGCTGCCTACGTTACTGTATAGTAGGCGCACTACAAAATTGAGCTGGTTTCGAGAAGATTGGAACATTATTAACCCAGTTATTGCAATAAGGCACAGTTACAGAAAATAACCTTGAGTGAGGTGCCGAAGGGAGGAGATGTTCGAGTGTCCTTCAGAAAATGACTAATTAGGAGGCCCACTATGCATGCATAAATATTCATTCGTTTTGTTAAGCTAGGAACTTAATTACAAAGTTGGCTTAAACTCTTATTTGTAAATAGTGGTAACCGCTACTCATAAATTTAATTTAATGTTATAAAGAGTGACTATTAAGTTAAATATAATGTTTGGAATCACTTGCGTTGAAATCGGAAAGATAGTTGCTGATATATAGAAACGGGGCATAGTTAGAGAAAAACCTTGAATGAGGGGCCGGGGGGGGAGGGTTGTTCAAGTACCCTTCAGCAAATGACTAATTAAGAGGAGCACTATGCATCTTTCGAAATTCGTTCGTTTGCTTAAGCTAGGAACGTAATTACAAATTTGGCTTAAACTATTATTCGGAAATAGTGGTAACCGCTACTCATAAATTTAGTTTAATGTTATAAAGAGTGACTATTAAGTTAATTATAATGTTTGAAATCACTTGCGTTGAAATCGGAAAGATAGTTGCTGAAAAAACCTTGAAGGACGGTCCGGGAGGGGTGGGGGGGATTGTTCAAGTGGCCGTCAGCAAATAACTAATTAGGAGGATCACAAAACATCTTTAATGATTGATTCATTTGCTTAAGCTAGGAAATTAATTTGAAATTTGGCTTACTACTTTTACACTACTATTCGGAAATTCTGGTAACTGTTTTCTAGAAATACACCTTGAAGCTTAAATGTAGACCCTTGTCCCTCTTAATTCCCGCAAATATAAAAAAGAATCTGTTAAATAAAGTTTTCTGTATTAAAAATCTCCATCATAATAATAAATGTCATGTAAAAAAAAAAAAAAAAAAAAAAAAAAAAAAAAAAAAAAAAAAAAACTTAAACCCGACTAATTGTCATGAAGAAAAATATGCCTGCAAAATATTTCAATCAGTGGGACGTATGTGTAATTTTTCATGTACAGGTTGCGTGACATTAGCATGGCTCCTCTACGCTAACTTTAATCCATGTTGACACTATTTAGTTAGAAATCCTTATTTATGCATCGCTACTCTGGTTTATTTAATTACTTCTGTGAAGAATCTATGCAACCAACCAGTGAACCAACCAACCCAAGAGAATAAAAGCGTATTTTTAATGAGAAATCTTTGTGCATTTTAATTAATATTTCAGAAAGTAATTAAAATATTAAAATTCTGAAGTAATGGTGCAACAGGAGAGGGTTTGGACTACCTAAATCTAAATTTCCAGCCTTCTAGGTGGGCCAGATTTTCCTAGCCATCGCCAACAGACAGACACACAGACACACAGACACACAGAGCGAAACTTTCTTTTATTAGTTTAGATAGAAAAATTGTCTAAATACAAATTTCAAGTTCTGAAATTTTTCAAGCTACGCTTAAGTTTCCCGTTGCAGTTTTGAGTAATTGTCAACAAAATATAAAATGTAAAATTAATTATATATTACGGACATTAATCATATCATAATATCAGACGATATACTTCATCTCACTGAAATAATAGCAGTACGAATGCATTCACATTTGACGCACAATTTGAACTTATTTTTCTTGTTTCCCAGTAAAATTTCCTTATTCCGGATTTTTTTTTTTTTTTATAGAGATTTTTGTTCCACTGGTTGACATTCTATAATTTTATTTAACATAAATTTTTATCACAATTTTCCAATTCTATATTTCTTAACATGATTGTAGCTTAAAAAATCATCACTTAATATATCCAGAAATAAAATAATAATATTATTACTAAAATAATAAAGATATTACGTAATGAAGGATAAATAATTTAAAATAATATTAGAATAATTATAGAATTTAGAATAATGCATAAACTTCATACGGGATTTTTAAATATGATATTACTTTAAAGGGGATTGAAAATTTTTTTCTCATTATTTGGAATATGACATTATTTTAGCTGTTGATGTCATCTTCATAATAATCATTTATTTCCCTTCAAGAGAAAATTTATTTGTATAAAGAATATATACAACGCATGATTAATAGACTTGTATTACATTTCATTGTTTTAAAAGGGCTATATTTGAAAACAATCTACACGCTCATAGACAATTTCTACAAAAATAAAAGATTTTTTTGTTAATTATTATTTTTACGAAAGTACCGGAAAATCCGTTAAAAACGTATAATTGTACAAATTAAAGACTCCCTTTTTTTCAGGTCATGAAAATATCAGTATATATTTCATAAAATAATTAGAGTAAATATAAACGTTACAATTTAGATATTATGTATAACCTTTCCTTTAAATTAAAAGACAAGACTTAAAGACTTAACTAAAACAGCAGTTGATTACATTTATCTCAGTTTATCTATTCACAATAAATTTCTTAACTAAAATTTTCATGCTTTAATAAATATATATACGCATTTCTTACTATATTTCAAGGAACACTAAACATATTAAAATACGTAGCTACATAGAATGAAAATGCATTCTAATCATTTTAATGAAAAATGTAACAAAATTATAAGTAACAGAATACACACTCACATATGTATATATGTATATATTGAAGTCACAATGTAATTTCCTACACTTTATTTTCTTTATCTAATACTAAATATATAGTGCGCTTTACAAAAGAAGTGTCATTAGTTTAAGCTGTGGCCAGCTATTTAGCAACGAAAACATAATTATGTGGTCTTGCACTATGACGATTTTTCTAAAACAACGCTTATAATAGTTAATTACATGCTATGTGTAGGTTTTTATAATTAATTAAGAGAGAGTGAGTTCACCGACACACATTTATAGCATATTTTACTAGACACATATGACAGATTGACTAAACTTAATTATAAAAATAATGTAGTATCTCTTTTTACTTTACCGTTCTTTAAATCATCTTTCGGTCTGCTGCATAAGTTTGCTATTTGATTTCTTTAACCGTATAATATAATTATACGTATTATGGTTATACGCAATCTCTTCGGAATTTAATTTTGGCTGGATATATATAAATTTATATATATGTAATATAATATAAATATAAATATACATTTATATATATGTAAATTCGTTAATATTTTCGATAAAGCTTTTGTTTTGAAAAATATTACTTATTGTAAAAGACAAGAGGAATTATGAAAAAGTGGGATTGCAAAGATGAATTATTGTATACAAAATCTCATATTACTCCAACATGTATGTTTTTCTTGATTTTTGAAACAGATTTATTTTATTATAAATATTAAAACTATTGGAAATGGAAAAATATAAATAAAATAAATCTTATTTAAAGATAATTAAGTATTTTTCCAGCACCAATAAAAATAAGCTGTTAATATCCATTTATATTTTTATGTTTTCAATATTTTTAAGACATAAACGGAAATCATTATGTAGAAAAAAATAATGGTTTCTTAGTATTTATTGTTTTTTTAAGCGATAATGAATTTAACGACACATTTTTATTGATATTACCATTAAGTTCTAATTAATGAGTATTAACTAAGATTATCTAATGAAATGAGAAAATAATTAAGTGTAATTAACGTGTAATGGTTATCTGCGTGGTGTGCAAAAAGCCTGGGTTTTTTCCCTTCATATTTAAAGAATGTAATTATCTCCAAAGGATGTATTATAATAATATTTTTATGTCATTTATTAATGGGTTTAAATAAATGGATTTTTTTTAAATTTTGTAATGTTATAAATATTTGCAAAATTTTTAAATCGTTCTTAAAATAAAAATTGGTATTGTTAAGTTTTAAAAATACTTTTTACACATTTTCATTATATATATATATATATATATATATATATTAAAATACGTAACGGCGTGTAAGTAATTACGAACATTTTAAGAGATAGCTATATTATAACCCAAAACCATGTCCATAATCATGCTGACATCCCACTACCGGAAGCGATTTTTTTTAGATTTTCATTATAAATGTATATTTTGAAATACATAGCAAATTTTAATTACAATCATTTTAAATGATATTTGTATTAAAATGAAAATCAATGTCCATTATCTTTTCGATTCCACATTGAAAAAAGGAAAAACCTGACCAATAGTTTTCAATTTCACTGAATTTCAATATTTATACCGTTGAATCAAGAAGAAAATATATTTTCAAATTCAATTTGTCAAAACTGTATCTAAACTTACAGATTTTTATGGTTTTTTTTTTTTTTTTTTTTTTTTTTTTTTAAATCAATATCTGTTGAAATTCTTTTAAATATGATGTACCCATCTGTGCTCAGAAAACAGTATACATAGTTAAGCATTTGTCTGTGTCTAATATTACATAAAAAAACTAAAACTATAAGTTATAAATAAATTAAACTGGTCTTCCGACCTATAAAAGGAGCAAAATTTTACTTCCCTATTCCTGTTTTTTAGGAATTCAACTAATTTTATTAAAGCACATGAAACTTAAATAAATGGTACCGGATGATAGAAAATTCCAGATTATTGAATTTTGATAGGATTTAAAATATATAGTCAGCCATCGCTAAGTTAACTACAACTACTAAGTTAACAACTTCTTCACACGAAATTCAATATTTTGCCAAGGATTGCCAAAGTTTGTGGGAATTTGACGGAGTGTGCGTACATGACTATGTAGTTATAATCGTATGAGAGTTTGCATAATAAGTACAAAAATGAAAGAACATTTGCGAGAAAACACATTCAATAAAAATAAAACATTAAACACGTTCATGCAGAAATAACTTATTTTTTATCTGTATTCTACTTTCAAAATGTCAGCAACACTAAAATTCCAAAATGCTGCATCTAAGCAATTTTCTTTAAGATCGAAGCAAAACCAAACAAAAAAAGCTTTGGAATCCTTCTATCAAAGCCGAAAACATAATGGAAAATACTTTTGTTTCTCTAATTTTATTTTCATAATTTCTGGATATGAAATCTTTAGGAAGTGGTAATTTTGAGACAAAACAGCCGACGAAACTGGACAACGAACCCGGTCGAAAACTAGTTATGTCAGGTACGCAAGCTTAGACATATCTAAATCGGTTCCACAAATACGAGTTATCACATCACGGAAATAATATATATATATATATATATATATATATATATATATATCTTTAACAACCCATCTGTCTATATATACACACATACACACACACGCATATATATATATATAGAGAGAGAGAGAGAGGGGGGTTGGAAAAAATGTGAAAGCGCCAAAACAGATAAAAAAACATATTACCATGCCTAATACGGTACAGGAAAATCAATGGCATTCAGAACAGCTTGCGCATCATCAACATTGAAGAACACATCATCAACATTGAGGAACAAACATTGTACCATGGGATGGACATGATCGGCCAAAGTGGTCACATAAACTTTGCTAGTAATGTGACTTTGCAGAGTAATCATGAGGTCCATGGAATACCACGATATGGCTGCCCAAATCATGATTTAACACCCACCATGTTTGCCCTCTTGGCAGGAAGCAGTCTGCATCATAGGCGTGCGACAGCGTTCACAAGACGTAAATTCGACCAGAGGTAGGAAACATTGTGAAACAAGACACATCCGACCAAATGACTGTATTCCGTTGCTCCATAGTCTAGTTTTGAATGGCTTCAGAACCACACATTTCTCTTACAGGCATTTGCATTACTGATCAGTGGTTTTGGAATTTTAGCTCGCCTTGAAAATCTCTGCTTCTGGAGCTCCCTTCTAATTGTTTATGAGACACTTCGTGAGCCCGACATTCAGTTCAGCAGTGAATTTTGCAGCTGTCATCTTCTTATTTTTTATCAAAATCATCTTCAATGACCATCTATCACGATCATCTAACACACAATTTAGTCCGCGTTGTGACTTAGCGGATGATGTTTTCCTTCTTTTGCTGTATGCGGTATAAATTTTCGATACGATTCCTCTTGAAACATGGAACACTTCGGCTACCTAGGTAAGAGATGCTCCCAACATACGAGCACCAACAATTTGTCTATGTTTGAATTCACTTAGCTCAGACATAATGCACTCAAAACTAAATACAAATTCAAATTCAAATTCAACCAAGCAGGGAGGCCTACCATATGGCTTAAACTTTATAAGCCCCGCTAAGCGGATTTATTAAAAAAAGTTACAAATGGAGGCATTTCGCTATTAGGCTTTCACATAATTAAAGCAAATTATCATATTCTTCAGCAATCCAAAGCTCTTCTAATCGTCTAATTGGTCTGCAACTGCCATATTTTGAAAAATAAGTTTTTTTTTTTCAAAATCTTAATTATTTCACCCTTAATATGTTCTATTGTAAATTTGCTCTTTTTAGCACAACACTGTATGGATAACGACTGACACTCTAAAAATATTGAGGACATTGTACAGGTAGCGTTAGTGGGTAAATACAACAGCTACATTTAAAGTCTTGGCTAGAATCAACATTTACGTTCAAGCATACATTTCACGTGCTGTTTCCATATTTTTGTCCAACCCCTGTATATATATATATATATATAGTTAAATAATCAATACTTATACGGGCTGTAATTCTGGGGTCTGGAGGTCAATATCGATAAAATTACGCCAATATTTTGTGGAATTACTTTTCTCCGTACGGCTGCAATAAGTAGCTTATTTATTTTCATAATGGATGCTCCCTAAAATTAAATAAAATATATAAAGCGCAATTTTAACTGATATCAAATTGAACTACGAAGTTAAACACTGAAATAATTAGAATAAAAGTAGTTGCTGTAAATAGTGAAATCGAAATACACTTCTTCGGCTATTCACCTTTGGCATGCGGCTAATGAAAAGGTCTATCTCTTTTAATAAATTTCAAAACTTTAGATTAATACATAATTCATATTTTGTCATAAAAATACTTTCTGGCTTGTTAGTGGGCAACCAAAATGCATATATTAAATATGAAGAATTTATTACAGTTTTCAAATAAAAATTATTTTTCCTATATTCTGTATATAGGATGCATTATGTTATTTATCCTGCGATGCCCAGATTGGTTTGTTTAATTATTTTAAAACAGTGAGTATTCAAGTCACAAAATTTTTAATTTGTACATGAAATTTATAATAAAAAGCATAAAAGACATATGCAGTTTCTTGTTTGTAAGTAAATATTTCTACTATATTCTACTACTTTTTTAACTACTTTTTTCATTACTACTACTTTTTTAACATGCATTCAATACAGATTTAAAAAAACATAACATGAATGTTATTGGAAACATTAAATTATTTACTAAAATATAAATAAATCAGTATTCATTAACAAATTTCTTTGACGGTTTCGTAATATATTTCATTTTTTGGAATTTTGTACGTGGAAAGATAAAACGGGACCAATATAACAGTGCTTTTTTGTCCGTACGTCTGTCAAGACTGTTTTATTTTCTGGGGTGGCTATCAATTTGAATTCAATAACAAGTAGTGGAAGGGGGCACGTTTGAAATTTTTTTTAGAAAATCAAATTATTTCTTACTTGAATTATATTTATTGCCTTTTAAATATCACATGAGAAAAACAGAGTATTTCTTCATCATATGAACCAAATATTTAATGTTTTGTCCCGCAGTGGCGCGGACGGTTAAGCTCGGTTCTCGTAAGATCACCGAAAGCTAGCAGCATCGACCAAGGTCAGTGTTTGGGAGGGTGACAACCTCTCTCGACTTCCGCTGCTGTGGGACCGTGTACGTTAATGGGAGCTGGTGCACGTAAAATCTGTTCGTGGCTCCAATGTCCTCCAAGTTTAGTATAAGCGTTACCTCTGGAGGTGTCAATCCAGGTGCAGGTCTCTCATCTGGAATTGGTTCAAAATTAGGAGACCAGCTCTAGAAGTCCAACCTCTCTTGAGGCTCTGGCACCCCTTGTTTCAGAGAAGTGCCTTGGCACTTTCTCTGACACGCCAACAACAACAACAACATTTAATGTTTTCCAAATAAATTAAATACTCTGTGAGACTTTAAAAAGCTTAGAGAATTCTGTTCAAACCTACTACAATTAGGGGTACCTTTGAACAAACTAGGGGAACCTTTGAGAAAATATTTTTTATGAAAAACTGCATGTCATTAAGAAATATAAAATATTCGGAATAGAATTAACTACATTTTATTGAAATTACTATTTTTTTATTATTTAATTATTAGCTTTTTTCTATGAAACACATTAAAATATCACACAACATAAAGAAAAGTTCATTAATAAAAATATAAACCCTTATGCAACTATGCAAAGCTTCAAAATTTATTTTGTCATATTTAAACCTATAATCAACATTTAATCTTGTAGGGTGAGTAGACATTTTTAATTAAAATAGGCTACATGAAAAGATAAAAATTTGGCTAAAACTAAAGCTAAACTGAATATTTTTATTTAAAGTATTTCATGAAGTATACAAAGCCCTACACAATATAATATAAGGGAAGATCGGGTAGCCCCGTACACTTGGACAAAATGCAAATAAAAAACAAATGAATGAAATTTCCGTCTTTATTTTATACTTAAAATAAAATTACGAACTTCTTTAATGATTTTAATTCGACATTGTTAATATAATATTGAACTATTTAACGAAATATACTGAAAAAAGTTTGGCCTTATTTTTTTGGCGTCACAAGAAATGGCGGGTAGCCCCGGACATATCAATCAATAGTATCCCAACCGTTGTTTGGTCTTACAAACATCACAATTATAATAAAAATACGATGCATCTATATAAACACAATCTTAATGTCTAATAAAGATCATCTAAAATAACATCTAATTAATTTATTTAATCTTTCTTAATAACCTGCATAAAGTTTGACTGGAGCAGCGAAAATTTATTGACGAAAACAAACCACTCATTCACAACTAACTTACTCGGCGCCCACGTCGCAATTAAACTGTATTTGTTTCGACTCTAGAGGGCGTTCATTTACAAAAACTATTTATTTACGCAACACTTTGAACTTCTTAGAAATTGAAATGTCCGCGGTTACCCGACTTTGCTCTACATTTTAAATCATAATAAAATTTATATATGTTTAAAAATGAAAATAAATCCAAATATATGACAATTCAAGAATTTCTCATGTTAAAAAAAAAAAAAAAAAAAAAAAAAAAAAAAAAAAAAAAAACTTGACAAAAAAAGTGATATTTCTACACGTAATATGTAGTAGTTGGTAGCCCTGTATCAGCACAACTTTCATATTAAGTGTAATAATTCTTAATTAATCTCTTAATTTTCACATTTTCTAAACAAAATCTAAAAATAATTATATTTAGATGCATCCATAACTGTTTACTTCATAGTTTTAATTGTTGAATGGTGCCTCAACTTTTCTGTTCAATGTGCCCCATGACATGGTGTTTTGCATTACAACTATTTACTCAATTAGGCTTAAGAATTTGAATAAAACAAAGCTTATAAGCTAAAACTAACATCTTTATTTAAATATTGAACAATCAAATAAAATTTTAGGTATACAATATTGTCAATAAAAAGCTTACAACTTTATTTTGTTAAGTTCAGATTGAAGAAAGAGAAAAAAACATACCTTGCATAGACAGTAGTGTGCGTGCAAAATATTAAAGCTATATATCCTTGTTGCATTGAAGCAGCAGTAATGTCCTGTAAGCTATATTTCAAAAATGTAATTTATTTCAAGGAAAATATTTACAGTGTTCAAAGTTGCCCCAGTTCAAACTTGCCCCCCTCTCCCCTAATAATATCCACGCCCACATTGTTTTGTAAAATGTTCGAGTGTTTAACTGAACTTTATGGTATTAAACAACGTTTTTCCATACAAAATCGCTATCTAAACCCATTAGATTCATATATTATTGGCATACATTATTAAAATTTAGGCACGAATGCAGGTCGTATAGCACAAATAACGGAAAAAATTCAAAAATTATCAATTTATAAATCTATTTTGATTTATTACACGACAACCTCTTCTGACCGTCTGTCTGTAAAGTTCGCTTATTTCTTTCAACGTTTGAACATAGGAAGTTGAAATTAATGTCAAATAATAAGATTCACGTTCCCATTGTCTTAAAAAAACCGAACTTTTAACTTAATGCGTAAAAGGTTATGGCTTTAACCCTTTCCGGCACAGTGGTCCCACTCCGGGCACACCTAATTTTAATTCCAAACTTGTATATGGCACCAAAAATATTTTAATAAAATTTTGTTTCTACAATGAAAGCTTAAAATAAGGAGTTCTTATTTTCTAATAAAATCGTTTGTAAATCCCGGTGTCGGTCAGCATTTTCTCATTTTACGAGCAGACTTTGTCTGTGCCGGAAAGGTTAAAACTAAGTTTTACAGACAAACCAGCTATCAGAACCTGTTGAATATTCCCCGTTGAATTATATTTAAAAAAATTGCATCATGGAAGATCTTACAGCACATATAAAGAAAGAACTCAGAAAATCGGTATTTTTTTTAAATCTATGACGTTTTATTACAGGAAAAACTCGTCTGCCTGTTTAATCATTTTCTTCAGAAACGTCTACAAGTATCAAGGTGAAATTAATATCAAATAATAAGGTCCACAGCCCTATGGTTTTGTAAATATCTCAAGCTTCTTATACAATAAAAAGTTACGGCGTTCCAAAAAAAAAAATCATACAATCCCACTCTTAATATTTATAAGGTACTTCCTGTTGATCTAGAATCTTAAATTTTGGTACGAAGCAAGGCCGTTTAGCGTTATAGAGACATAACGCATATCTTAAAGTGGATCACAGACCCCAAGAGAGAAATTATTACAAACACAGCTGGTTAAGAGTTAATAGATAACAAATGGACAATATATTACAGCTACAGATGTAATGTCATAGTATTGATGTCATAGTATTACAGGTAATAACAGATAATAGATTACAGCTTTACGGTTCGAGAAACAAGACGAATTTAGGTATGAGAAGCATTTATAATTTTTCTATCTATGTCAAGAAACTAGGTATTTACTATAAGCTTTACGCTGATATGACATAATGATAAGGGACTCTCAAGGCGTGACTGCGACTTGCACTTGTCCTGTTTTTTTAACACGAAAAATACTTTTGGTGTTCTATTCATTTTGCTCGATGAAACTTAATAATTATTATTAGATAATATATTAACATATCGCTGAGTATTTTATTGTGATAATTCATTTTAATACCAACTATCTATGTATGTAAAATTTGTACTATGTATATATGTGTTCATCAAACATGTAGCTCTCATCCGAAGTAAATGCAAATAACAATAATTCGGTAGGAAAGCAAGAACTATTCAAATTTTCAGCAGTGGAATCTATATATATATTTATATATGTTTTTCTTTTTGAGGTATTGTATGTAACAGTCACACATAACCAAAGATAAAAATATTAATCCCATTTAATTTGTCCCTTAAAATATAAATAAATATTTATTCACAAATAAAGTCTTTTGATATTCGATACTTGAAAAACTGTATATATGAAAAGAAATGTCAAAAGTTCGGAGTACCATTTGGAACACAATATTTATGTAAATAATAACGAAATTTTCCTTTTAAAATATTGCATGACTACATGATTAGTGTCACAATACAACTCACTTTCAAACAAGTAAAAATTGTAAATATTCTTATCGTATCAAATTATCACAAGAGGAACAAAGATATGAATGTGACGTTGGAATTAGGCCAAACAAAGTAAGACTTACACAGAAATACTTTTCACAGAATGCTTTAGAAAAGAACCATGATGAATTGCGAAACTTCACATCGGAACAATCAGAGCAAGAAATTTAAACACAATAAGTAGACAGATATTTTATATGTACAAAGACCAAAAATAGTTTATGTAACGAAGCCTTAACATCCTGAAAAATGAGTCGTTTGTATGCGTCCTTTTGCTTCGTCTTGAATAAAGTATTTTGCCAGAAATAGAATAAAAGACGAATAAATGGTATTTATTTCATCTGCAACTCCATATGAAATAAATAACATCAAATAAATCATCAAATAAATATTTCAAATATAAACATGTCATTTATTTTTTTAATTAATGAGAAATGTACAGATAAGTTTTAAGCGTATTTTTGTAATTTTCACTTAATTACAATATATGAATTTTAATTCAATTCGTTTATTACTTTAAAATTCAAATAAAGTTTTATGGAGAAATAATATGTTTAAACCTCTGATACTTGGAAGGTTCAAAAGAGGAATACATCTAAAACGTTGAGCATACGCAGTGTTACGAAAGCAACATTTAAGAAAGTAATAAGTAAATTCTTATTCTTATTATTTTTTGGTAATATGTTCGTAGTTACCATAAATTTCATTTTCAAATAAATAAATAATCTTCTAAAGAATTAAATAATTTAAATAAACGGTATAATCGTATAGGAATTATATCATAAGGAACCGACACATGACAGAGACTGTGTGTAAATTAAACAGTATAAAACTTACCAAAATGTAATTTTCACACAAATCTTTAGAAAAAGTCCATATTGAATTGTAAAATTTGACACCGAAAAACCAGTATAAGAAATATAAATGTTTTAATCGTAAAATATTATCTCAAGAAGAACAGACACATGATGAGGATGTATTTAAATCAAACAAAATATATGACCAAAAAAAATCTATTCAGACAACGTTTTAGAATATGTCAATGATGAATTGTAAAAGTTCACACCAAAGCAATCGGAACAATAAATTTCAGCATAATATGTGAACGGATATCTTAACCCTCTGACCGCCGAGCAAAAGTGCAATATTGTAACGTTATTTTCTATGTAATTTTCTTTAATATGCTAAAAAAAACATGATATTTCAAACATGATATAACACAATCTATGAAACGGTTTTAAAGTTTTAAAACCTTTATTTTCATTTTACACATTTTTTAGTAATGAGTAAGAAATTGTGACTCATTTTAAATCTTTTCATGTTTTAAATTTCAAACATGATATACAAAACTTAATTATGTATATAATCCTTAAGACTATTAATTCTTACTTAATGTTTTAAAACTACATTATATTTGTAGAATTATATTAATTTAAATAATGCTAATATTGCATTGAAACCTTCACCAAATGAACAAATCAGTTCAGGAGCCAAAACAAATGTTTAACTGATGAGAAATTATGAGAAATTTTTATGTTCCTTTTCGTAAAGTCCCATATATGATAAAAATACTAGAAAACGGTTATATGATTAAGTGAGATTTATTTTTTAAATATGTTTCTCTATATAAATTCATCCTAAATATTATTTCAAAATTTTAAGAAAGCATTTATGCAGATATTAAAATTTTTGAACTAGGTTTCAGAGAGGACTCCCCAACTTTGAAATGACATAACTGCAAAACAGTGAGAGACAGACGGGTGGAACATGTGGTATGTTGGACAAAATGGTCTAAAATTTGTTATACCCCGGTTTGCAGAAATAGTTCCAATATACGCTAATAGGTGACAGCACAGGCACAATCAACTTTAAATAGTACTCAGAAGTACAGAAATTTCATTCGTGAGTCTGTTTCATTGCTGATACGTGTAAAGGAGTTGTATCGAATTTGTTATTACACTAAAATTGAAGAGCATCATTGTCGTATTCGTTAGAGATACGTGTTTTTATTGATTTATTGATCACCGATTACATCGAACTTCGACAATGACAAAGCAAAGCTTTAAAAAAATTAATATTAAAAAGTTTTCAGACCAGAAAACAGTTAGTAATTTATTCAACAAGTGTGAACGGACAGGCAATGTGGCCGATGATTTACCCGAAAATTGGTGTACAGCCGATCAGTCATGACACCTCAAAATGCGTAAGCAGTCGAAGAAATTGTTAAACGTAGTCCTCGGAAATCCATCAGACGTGCCGTTGCAGAAGCGGGATTCTCAAACACCACTATGTACAGGCCTGAAGCAGTATCCATATCAAATACCGCGCCAAAAAGCGATCACAAATAACAGCGCTGTGACAAAGAGACGACATAAGAAATGAATTATTCCAGATGATTGATGACAGTAAAATTTATTTCGACTGCGTATGTTTCTGCGATTTGGCCAATTTTTATTTCTAGGGATTTGTAAATAAACAAAACTGGCGAATATGGGACACTGAAAACACGTTTGTGTGTCTTGCAAAACCACTGTACTCGGAAAAATTAGAATCTGGGATGGACTAGTAAAGTGATCATTGGACACTTTTACACGAGGGAAACGATTAACTCATTCCGATATATCGAAATTTTACAGCGATTTGTTTCCATATTTCAAGCTCTAGAGGATGCATCAGAGAATTCATGGTTTATGCAGGATGGGGCCCGACCACACCGCACTACTGCAGTATTTGAGTTCCTTGAGGTAACCATCCTTCAGTGACCGAGCCATTGCTCTCAATTATTCCCGAGTGACAGGCACTGCTGTGGATTTGTCCCCATATTCCACTGATTTCTATCCATGTGACTTCTTCTTGTGGGACTACTCGAAAGACAATGTTTACTCTAAGAATCTTCAAACGTAGGAACAGCTTGAAAAATCATCTGTGAGTTATGTGCACGTCGCAACGAGTGACTTCGTTTGTTTCATGTTATTGCTAAGAAAGATGACCATATCGAAAAAATTGCAATGTCATTTGACCTTTGTTCACGATGCCCAGTTTCAGACACTATTTCAGAGACACTGACTCTGAAATTACTCTGTGACTGCAGCTCCCTCTGATGTCCTATATTGGAACTATTTCTGCAAACCTGTGTATAACAAAATCCAGACCTGACTGTCCAAAACACCACTTGTTACACATTCCGTCTCTCACTGTTTCACAGTTATGTCATTTCAAATTTGCGGAGTGCTTCCTGAAACACCTTGTATTTTAAACATGTGCTTATGTAAGAGTTTTAAAAATTCCGTTCTACGTTTCCATTTTTCAAAATTTGAATTAAATTTTACACTTTCAAAATTATATTTCAATTGAGTAATTATAAATAAAACAAAAATATTTATTAGGCCTGATTTCAAATTCAAATGTAAAACAACTGCCTAATATTTTCTGCACAAATACTGAAACAATTTCAATAATATTTGAAAAACATTTTGCGTACCAAAATAATAAATTGATTGTTATTAAAGAAATAAAATACACCACACTAGTTCTGAAATTTTGGAAACAAATCAAAATAACATGTAAAACAGCTGGCATTTATGTACTTTTTATTGAGAACTAATGAAGCGATTTCAGTAATCTCTTATAGTTTTAACAGTCCCAAAACGCTAAATTTATTGTTCTGTGATAAATTTTAAAAGAAATTAAATCGTTCATTTTTGAAAATGCATGTAATACAGTATTTTCTGAATGAATTATTTCATTTTTATTTTATTTTTTGCTCTACGATCAATTTGAAAAGTGGCTAATAACAAAACGACCAAAAATGTATTAAAATCGTTTGAATAGTGCTTGAAAAAATTTACATCATGTCAACAATTTTCCATAAAATAAATTGTTATTAACATAATATTTTAGAATAGTAATATCTATGCTCTTAAAAATATTTTTTGAAAACATGAGTATAGTGTCTATAAATTTCACTTTTAAACAAATAAGTAATCTACTAAAGAAGGAAAGAATTCTTGCAATTTTTCTAATTGTACAAAATTATATCATAAGAAACTGACGGATAAATAAACTGGGTATAAATCCAACAATAAAAAGCTTAAACAACATTTAAAACTAAACAAAATTTCGCACAACATACTGATTTTACACAAATTTTAAACAACAATTTCAACAATTTTACAATTTCACACAAATTTTACACAACAATTTTAGCAATTTTACAATTTTACACAACACACAAATTTTACACAAAACACTTCAAACAACATAAAAGCAATATAAAATTTACAACAATATTTGTGATAGAAATTACTTGCAAAGCTGTTGAATCCTTAAAATAATAACGTATTTTTTTAATTAAAAAAATATATATTTATCATATCAAATTATTTCAAGAAAAACAAAGAAACAAATTCAAACTGTGTATTTAGGCCAAATGCAGTGTGATTTTGGTAAAAACGCTGGTTAATGAAACGAAAAACTATCACACCGGAACAAGCAGAGCAAGAATTTTAGACATTAAAGCCGCACAGATATTTTTATTATCATAAATGGCATATACTTTAAGCAAGGGATTCTTACTGTTCTAAAAAATTATAAATTCTTATTGCTTACTTTGGTTACGTCTGAAAATAAATACACGGTAAAAAGTTACGCGATTAATTGATATTTATTATAGTACATATCTCTGTATAACTTGAGAACAATATTCTTTTTCACTGTTTAAGAACGGGAATTGCACTGAAATTATTATTCTTGTAATATTAATTTTAAATATGAGCTAATATAACTATTCAATGGACATTCTGTCTAATCTCATTTTTAATATCTCAAATTATTTGATAATGAATATCAGTTACCTCCTACAATATATGTACATTTATGACAGGTAAATATATTAAATTCAGTAAAATATTGTTGTGGGTAAGTAATTTTATTTAATGTGGAAGTTTTGGACTAAGATAAACAGATTTATCAGTTCTAGAGAAATTTTCAGAATCATTCTATAGTAGGCCAAACAAGGACCAAACTGCAGATTCTTCATTGAAATCATGTCAAACATTTCAGAGGGTGTAGTTGTCTCATTGTTATACAGTAAACATGTAAATAATAATGAATAATGGGATATTCATGCATCAATGAAGGAGAAAACTTCATGAAAGAACGATTGTTTCACATTGAGGTACGATTCATGTATGTTCCGTGGTTTATCACAACGGTTGCAGAATCTTCTTTTATCAACGTTTACAGGCTCTAGAATATATATTTCTTGACACTTTTTTTATCTGATGAAATGTCATGTTATAATTTATCCAATGAAAATCTGTTATTCTCAATTGTGATCTCCATTTTTCTATTACAGCTTACATACCACACTAAGTTAAACAACACTAATATGTTTAGGCTTCCAAACAGAGCCATTTAAAAGATTGAGATAATGAATTCTATCACTTTTCCTTTCCTGTAGATGAGTTAGGAAGAGTAGAACATAAATGTAGTATCATGAGGAATTGATTTAGCTTGGGTTATTACCGTGCATTTTTTTTTTGTATCTTGCTATTGATCCGAGCTAATTACAACTAAAGCCTTACTAGTTTTTAAAATGTTAATGCTGCTGTTTCTATTTTGAGTTGTATATAAATATATTTTACAAATTTGCAATTTAATACAATTTTATTTACCTACGACAACACTTTTTTTTTCTTTCATACCTGTATCCTACAAACATATGCCGTAAAATCCACTGTATCAATCAAAATTTTACAGTTGTTCATTTATACACTTGCTCAGTTGTACTGCTGCATTATAATGTATGTTTGACAATCATACACTTTTCTATTTTTGTTTCTAAATTCTGAGAAAAATTAAAATTTTCGCACATAATATGGTCTATGCGCGTGATTTTATTTTTATTTAGGCACATATAATTTGTAACCATATCGTTATTTGAAATATAACGATGAACTGAACTAATTTTATATCTTATTACTTGAAATGTGAACTGATGAGATATTCATTAATGATGAAAGAAATATAAAGAACTCTGGAAGATCACAGTGAGGTATCGAAAATCTGTGAATTTCATTAGTAATTAAATCTGAATTTCCTTATTACCCTAGAAGTAATAGAATTTTTTAATAGAGTTAAAGATTGATGAATGTCAGAAATTTCTCATTAATATTTTGATAAAAAAATTAATGATTGCATGTTACTCAACGATAATTACTGCCATGTCTGAAAAATTCGACACGCGTTTTCATTTAACAAAAACAGGTGTAAGTAGTCAAGTGATTAAAGCATAAATGATTGAATGTTATTTGAAGAAATTATGTTTTTGTGTAATACAACCACGAGTATAAATACTAAGATCTTATTATTATAAATGACAATTATGAATTATTTTTATAAATTTCTTTTAAATTCTGTGTTCTGAATGTATTTTTTGATTTCTCTACGAATTTTCTAAGTAAAGTATTATTTAAAAAAATGGTTCTGAAGAATATAAATACAATATGTATTTATAATAAGAATATATAATAAGAATATATATATATATATATATATATATATATATATATATATATATATATATATATATATATGCTTTTAATTAAAGATATGCTTTTAATTATGTTTTATAAACAATATGCTTCGATTTCAAAATTATCTGAGATATTCTATATATCTTATTAATTAGTTTAAATGTACCAGATTTTCGAAAATATATGTTTTAAAATTTTCAGAAACTGAATAATTACATTTGTTATCCACTAGTCAATAATAATAATAATAAATTTATTTTGTGAAATACTAAGAACAAGGGCATCTGTATGATATTATTATTATTTGTTTAGGTATTTATGTACAAAAAGGAGCGTAGCAGTTATACTATTTTATAGCTATTAGTTCATGAATGATTTATATCAAGGACATTAACATAAATTCAAATATTTAAATGATATATTTACATGTAAATTATGAAATGAAAGCATTAAGCTGTCGTCACAGAAATATTTATATAATATTATATATATATATATATATATATATATATATTCATAAGTGTATTTTCATAAACTAAATATTTATGTTTGTTATTCATTAATAAATAATAATAATAATAAATATCTTTTGTGAAATAATACGAACAATGGCATCTGTAAGAAATTATTATTATTTGTTTAGGTATTTAGGTACAAAAAAGAGCTCAGCAGTTATAATATTGTATAGCTATTTGTTCATTAATGATTTATAGCAAGGACATGAACATAAATACAAATATTTAAATGATACATTTACATGTAAATCATGAAATGAAAGCATTAAGCTGTCGTCGCAGAAATATTTATATTGCAGAAAGTATTTTTTTTCTGAAATATATTAATATTAATTTTCTATATAAATGTTTTTAAATAAAACTACTTCTTAAGTTTATATCTTTTAGATACTTTGTTAACATGTCTGAGCAGAATTTATTACATTTTCTTATCATATTTATCTTTAATAAATTCAGATTATCTATATTTGGAATACTAAAGGAAAATAATTTGAATAATGGATGTTTGAAAAGATTTTAAATATTTGGAAATGATACATAAAAAGAATATTCTACATTGTCACTAAAATCCTTTTTATTCAATATTTTTATGATAGCCTTTAAGCTCACTTTAAGTACTCATCGTATAATAAAAGATAAATGACAAAATATTGTATCTGGGATTTATTACCGAAATATAGTAAGTTTTATGTTCATAAAAGCATAAACTGCATTTTTAAGGAATAAAGTGTAAATTATATTGTTAAAAAATGTCTGTTTTACATTTTCTACTTTTTTAAACAATTATTTTATTATTAATGAGAGTAGGTATACTCAAATTATACTTAAAGTATAATCAAAATAAATCGACAACCATTATTGACAGAAATAATAATGTTAAAAGTAGAATAAATACATTTTTTATAAAAACATACTAGTGTAGTAATTCTTATTTATAATCCTTCAGTTCCTGAAGTATTTATTTGACTCATAACTATGAAATGGGTATAGTTCTCCAATCTAAGTTTAAAAGGTCTTTATTACTTACTCAACTAAACAAAGACAACGATGAGAATATTGAATACTATAATGTATTGTACACAGAAATTTCAATTCACTAGAATTGCACTATAAATTCCTTATTTAACATATATCGGATCATCCATCTTCATAATTGGATAACAAACTATGGAAAAACAACTTATTTCTCGCTCTCTTTTTATCTATCTTGTAAAAATTTTGCAGTATCACGTACCTATAAATTAAATCATCGAATTTGTATTAAAATGGCTATTGGTGCATAGATGGGTATTATTTAATTATGATTTTATATGATGGGTGTTATTTAATTTTTTGTCCCACACTAGTATTAATTGTTTTAAACAAAATGTCGTTCACAAAAATAAACTCTTGACATTCCACTTTATTATTAAAAACAACTTTTGAAAAAAAAAAAAAAAAAAAACTTCACACGTTGCGATATATTTTTCGTGGCTGTGCTTTTGAAATGAGGACATATCGACAATTTAACACTAACAACAGTCAATTAAAACAGTTTACAAGGGTGGTAACGCCAAGGGTCAACAACAAGCTTATTTTTTAAGTGTAAAACAGACACCTCCAAGTGTTCAACTGCATGTCCTGTAATTCATTCAAAAATGATTCTAAAATATTTATCCTTGTCAGAAAACACAATGTTCACCAAATACTAACAAATAAATATACTGAATGACTCTCAGTATTTATTTATTTGGAGAATTGAAATCAACTTCTTTCAAGTGCTCAATGTCTGGTGCAAATTAACTTTTTTCGCTGACAACAGAATTTCATTCTATTTTAAGATTAACAGAAGTTAAGATTAACAGATTAAGTGCTGAACAGAAAATCCAACTCTCTTATTTTTTATACACATCCTTGGTTAATACGAGATTTTATATATATAAAGAAATAAAACTCTCATATGAAATATCTCTAAGCAAAAGGTAAATGGAATAATAACATTATGATGCGTTATTAACAGTTATATTATGCATATATTTGTGTACTAATTGTGTAATTACATACTTGGGTTTTAACGATAATTGCAGTCTCTATAGAATGATCATATACAGGGCTACACAAGAGATTTCATAAGTATTACGCCCGATGGGAGTGAATTACTTAAGGGTAATTTTTAATTGTATTACACATTTTTTTGCTGAACTATATTTATTAGACTAATATAAGTTTGTGTAATATAAATAAATTCATCTACAGGGCTACGCAAAGAACAAAATATATTGTTGTTTTCGCTTGCCAATTGTTGGACGTGAGTTTTAAGTTGCCTGATGCGTTTTTTACCTGAATTAAATTTTAGCTTAATATGTGATGTATACAAAAGTTCTTAGATAATGTACAGGGCTGAACAAAGGATTTCGAGAGCATTTCTATCGATAAGCGAAAATTGTTAAATGTGAATTTTCTAACTGAACTAAATTTCATGCTATCTATTATATAACAAAATCTACAGATCATATACAGGGCTGTACAGAATAATTCGATTTCTTTTCTTTTTCTTTCTTTTACAATGGAAGGTAATTTTGAAAACTGTATTTTACAATGTGGCGTGTTTCCTAAACTGTTCACTTACATATCTTCTTTTACCTTATTTAACAGTTCATTTTCGTTACACTTTTCTGGATGTATTGGAAAGTGTTTCATAATCTATGCTGGACAGATGATTTTTCGTTCTTGTTTAAAAGTTTACAAGGGTCTCACCAAGGGGTGCATTTGTGTGTAATAAATGAAAAGTGCGGACACATTCTTAATGTTCGGATTCAATTACTATATATTTATATTTTTTAATTAACTTTAATTTCTGTACTTGGACTTATATATGTTAATTTATATGTCAATTATAAAACATTTTAATTACATTTTTGTACTTAATGAGAATAAGTTTTCCATTTACTATTTTACATTATACTAATGTAATAATTGTTCAATAAAATAATACGTAACTCGTGCCTTAAAGTATGAATGCTGTTTACAAAAAGGAATTTTGTGATTTTTTAAGGTGTTGAAAGTTTACTTAAATCACATTTTACTACTTTATTAGCGATTTTCTACAGTGAAAGATAATTGGTATTGTAAAAAAATATATAAATTTTAATATATACAAATATTCTTTTTGAAAAATTAATTATTATAAAAAAAAACTTTACATATATATATTTTTTTACTGTAATATACAAAATATTTAAAGAGTAACGATAAACTATTTTTAATTATTAAATATTATAAAACACATATTTATGTGGTAAAAGAAAATATATATCAGATAGCTAAATATAATTTTGAATATTAACAAACTACATCAATCATACTGTTAAACTCTAATTGCGGGTCAGAATGATTGGATTTTTTTATATTCAATAGTACCACAATTTTAAAAATATATTCTTTGTTGTACATTTATCTTGGAAATTTCCAAATAGAATTGTATGGTACAGATCATTTTTCAAAAAAGTTGCAGGAATAGAGTACAAGATGTAGTGCGCTTTGCCGTATAGAACTCTATAACTAGTCAAACAGTTAATAAACAGCGGAAGGATATATTAAGTAAATTCCATTCACAAAAATGTTCATTTTCTGAAAAATATATCAGTTATATATTAAAGAAACCCTAAGGAAGTGAGTTACTTTTCCAAATGAGGAAACGTTTGTGGAATATTTCATTATATTTAGAATCTTTGAAAATATGTACAGATATCCATACAATTATTAAAAATTATTAAATTTGTTAATTTTTAAATTAAAAAAGAATGAAAAACCCTGCACCAGGCTAAATTGCAAAACACTTTACAACACCAACAGATTATTATAAAGAAATTATATTTTTCTTGCAATAAAATAAGATGTCTAATAAGCAACCCAGCTAGAAAAAGTTTGCAAAAAAAGTGCAAAAAAAAAGTGCACAAAATCCGAGCGTATTTGGCACCTCTACTTGTGTATAAAAAGTGTAAACTGAATTGTGCACAAAAAGTGCAAACTGAATTGTGCACAAAAAGTGCATAATCAGAGGTGCCAAATACGCTCAGATTTTGTGCACTTTTTTTTTGCACTTTTTCTGCATACGAAATAATCCGTAAATTTTGCAGTTTTTATGCACAATCAGAGGTGCCAAATACGCTCAGATTTTGTACACTTTTTCTGCATACGAAATAATCCCTGAATTTTGCAGTGTTTATGCACAATCAGAGGTGCCAAATACGCTCAGATTTTGTGCACTTTTTATTTTACACATTTTTTGCATACCAAATAATTCCTAAATTGTGCATTTTTTATGCATAATCAGAGTCTCTGATTATGCATAAAAAATGCACAATTTAGGATATTTTTGGCATGCAAAAAATGTGTAAAATATAAAGTGCACAAAATCTGAGCGTATATGGCACCTCAGATTTTGTGCATTTCTTCAAGTAGATTTTTTGCATACCGAACATTTTAAGCATATATTTAAATCAAGATTCAGCTTACTATGAAATTTACAGCTATCAATGTATAATAAACCCACTTTTGGAAAGATGCATAATTATACATAGGATTATGAACAATAATTTTATCAGACATGGTACAAGTTCACCAACATGCGGAAAAAGATAATAAGCTTAAATTTAAATATGTAAATTTTATAATTAAATATAACACAGCATACAGTAAAAAACATGTCCAATATTGTTAAAACCCAATAAGAGAAAATTATTACACTTACTTGAAAAGAGCTGCACTAAATTCTAGTTATTAGTTGAAAATGTTTTAACTAATGTATTTGAACTTAGAAAAAGGCATTAAAAAAAAATCAACTTTACTTATTTTTGTTTATTTACACAAGTGCGATCAGCTTTTTCTCATCATTTCACTTCCAATCCAGTCATTGAAAATTTTGATTGTTGCAACTGGATGCAATCAATTTTTTTTTGGAAGAAGAGCTTTGATAGACGACTGCTAAAATCTAGCTGCTGTTGGGAAAATGTGAAAGAAACCACAGCACACAAAAAAATATGACCATTGCAGTACAGCTGCTGCATTTATTTGAAATCACAACATAAATAATAAACTAATGGTACTCTGTTCCGGTAATGTATGTATACAGTAAATGTTCCGGACTTAAATTTTCTTGCTTTTAGATTTAAACAAAATAAATTCTGACAGTCTGACAGTCACATTGTGGAGGTGTATCTTTGGATGATTTACTTTTATCACATCAATTTCAAGCTGTATCCTGTTTGTTTCCTGTGTAAAAAAAAAAAAAAAAATAAATAAATCATGCAAAAATATGCAAACTGAACTACTTTACAGACATTACATAAATATAAGAATTCAATATTAGATTTTATTAAGTAGTTTGTTTTTCTACAGGAAAAAATAATAGTTAAAATTCACTTATTTTCATGTGTAATATATGGACAAACTGGAAAATGTTGTTCATATAAACAATTTCTCAAATCTCAAACTTGAAATTTACTATCTATACTATTAAAAATGCATGTGTGTAACTATGTATCTATATTAACCTCAAAGGCTCAGACTGTTGGGTGCAGAGCTGAGAAATTATTAATAAAGTTGCATAATAGGAAGGACCATAAGAAAAAAAATCCAAAATTTTAATTAGATTTTTTTTTGTTATGTGAATTTTGTTTATGTTTTGTGATTTTTGCTCAGCCAATTTATATTCAGAGTCGCTAGAGGAAAGGGGGGAAGGGAAGAAGTAGTTGTCAGAAGAAATATATAAAATTTAGGAAGCTTGAACAGTATTTTTTTTTAATGTTTGTGTGTGAATGTGAACGAAAAATTTGATTTTCAATTAATTTTTAAATAAAAGATCATTTTTACATAGTGTTATCATTTGATGTTTTTCAAAGGGTGCTGCACCCTGCCCTTTTCCTTTAAACTTGCCGATGCACCCTGTCCATTTTAGATAATGATATTGTAAAAGCGCCCTGCTCGTTTTCCCCCCAATAGCTTCTTTTTGTATCTTCTACATATTTTTTAATATTTGGCTTTTTCCTCTCATACCTCCCCCCCACCCTAAAAAAAACAGATGCAACAACTGCATATTGTATTTCTTTTAAATGCTAAAAAGATGTAAATTAACAACATAATACAAATATAACTTTTATTAGGTTGTTCGACATGTTTTGACTCACTCCGGGTCATTTTCAAAAACATTTTGAACATTTTCCAAATCTCAAACTAGAAATTTACTCTAGATTAATTTTAACACAATTATTCAAATTCTTGGCCCGGACATTTTTTGTCCAGTTGGAAAATTACAACTAGTGATGCACAGAATATTTGGTATGTATTCGGCCATACTACAAATATTTAATTAGGCTGAAAATAGGTCGCACTCTGCCTAACCAAATATCAAACTATTCAGTTTTGCTGAATATCTTTATATATGGTCCAACCAAACAGGCTTTTAAAAATATTTTCAAAAAATTTAGTTAAATTTTATTTTTAACTGTTAATAAATAAAGATATCCCGGAAAATTAAGAAGTAGAATTATATTCAAATAAGAGAGATTACTTGTACATTTATGTATTTCCTGTTTGAAAAGTAACAACTAAGAAAATTAACTGTTAATGATGACATTCATAAGAACTAATAATGCATAAATGTAAGATCGTGAACATTGTTTTCTTTTTCAAAACTGAGTGTTTCTAAACAAACATAATGGAACATAATGTGCAGCTTTCAGGGTAAAGGTGAAAATAAGCACTCGCCAGTCGCCATTCATCGATTAAACTTTAAAAACTGGCCAAATGCAGGATTTCCTGATTGCCCTTTTTCCCTAAATTTTGCGATTTTTCAGCATCCATTCGACGAAATTCGTAATTTTTATGTACCCGTTTGAAGAAATTCATGGCTTTTATGTGCCCGTTCCCAGAAATTTACGATTTTCTGTGCATAATCAACAAAATTCATGATTTTTTACACAGCAATCGATAATTTTCATGATTTTTACGCATTCGATCGATGAAATTCATGATTTTTAGACGTTCGATCGATAAAATACATGATTTTTACATGCTCAGTTGATAAAATTAATTTTTTTACACGCCCGGTCAACAAATTTCATTATTTTTATGCGTTCGGTCGATAAAATACATGATTTTTACACGCTCGGTTGATAAAATTAATTATTTTTACACGCCCGGTCAATGAATTTCATTATTTTTACATGCTTGGTCAATAAAAATTCCTGATTTTTACATGCTCGGTCGATAAAATTCATAATTTTTACACGCTCGGCCGATAAAAATCATGATTTTTACACGCTTAGTCGATAAAATTAATGATTTTTTCACACTCGGTCGATAAAATTCATGATTTTTTTCACAATCGGTCGATAAAATTCATGATTTTTTCCACACTCAGTCGATAAAATTCATGATTTTTTCACACTCGGTCGATAAAATTATTTTTACATGCCTGGTCAACGAATTTCATTATTTTTACATGCTCGGTCAATAAAAATTCCTGATTTTTACATGCTCGGTCGATAAAATTCATAATTTTTACACGCTCGGTCGATAAAATTCATGATTTTTACACGCTTGGTCGATAAAATTCATGATTTTTCACACTCGGTCGATAAAATTCATGATTTTTTCACGCTCAGTCGATAAAATTAATTATTTTTACACGCCCAGTCAACGAATTTCATTATTTTTACTCGTTCGGTCGATAAAATACATGATTTTTACATGCTCGGTTAATAAAATTAATTATTTTTACATGCCCGGTCAACAAATTTCATTATTTTTACGCGTTTGATCAATGAAATTCATGATTTTTACAAGTTCAATCTACAAAATTAAGGATTTTTACGCGTTCGATCTACGAAATTCAGGATTTTTATGCGGTCGATCGACGAAATTCAGGATTTTTACGCGGTCGATCGACGAAATTCAGGATTTTTTAGAGTGTCAACAATACTCCAGATTGTAAAACATGCAATGGGGAGTTATGAGATGAAAAAAAAAAGCAAAATATTAATTGGTTATTTTTTTAAACCAAAAACATTGGGAAGGAGGTGTCCATTAATGGCATATCTACATAGCTGCAACCTTGGCATAATCGTAATTGTGAGGGCCGCAAGATAACAAGAAGATAACAAAATTCCTAAACAGCGTAATTAAACTGGACACTGTAATAAAATATAATGTAATAAGATTTATTAAATTATAAAATAATACTTACATGAGATGTATCAACAAGTCTGTTCAACCACATTTTACTAGCAGCTAAGCTTCCACTCTGGAAGAGAAGAAAATCAATAACAACCCAATACAAAATGGCTTATAACTGAATATAAGAACATTTTATAAATTTATTTTAATTCACAGAAGAAGCTACAAAGCTTAATTAATCAAAGTTTAACTAAATTAATTAAAAAAGTTTTAAGACTATACTCTTTTTAAGTTATAACTCAAAGCTAAAGCACAGTTTGTTTTTTTCTGTAAAGGCTTCTTGTAAAAAGGTCTGGTTCATAAAATGGCAGTATCTGTGTTAAATATTATGTAAAATTGTTTTATAATTTAACTTTTAATACTTTAGTCTGAAATATAAAAATATTAGGCCAGCCGAATATTCGGTATACTTGTGGGCTGAATATTCAGTATTCGGCCAAAATCGCTATTCAGTGCATCCTTAGTTTATAGTAATTTAAATTTACTTTATAAGCTTTTAAAATTTTCGTAATTACATTTTAAAAGTTACAGATTACTAACTAATATGCTAAAACATATGTATCAACAATTATACATCCCAAGAAGGAAATCCATATACTGCGATATTTTTTAAAATTCCTTTAGATTCCGGTTTCAGAGGTTTTATCAAATAAATACTTGACAAAGTTGATTACATAGTTAAATATTATGTACTTTATGATTAAAATAAGTTGGCTATTATTTACTTTGTGGAGGAGGAAGAGGGGAAGGGGAACAAAAAGTATGTTTACCTCCTGTGAACAAAAACAGCATTTTGGCCTTGAATGAGGGTTCCTGCAGTGGAGTTCCCCCCCCCCCCCCCCCCCAACAAATTTTGACAAACAAAATCAAAGCATATTTTTATATATTTTAAATAATTTTTTAGTTTACTTTCAATTAATAACTCCAAAATAATATTCATCCACAATTACTTATTACAAACACATTATTTAATTTTACTGAATAATTTATTTATATTTAATAATAGAAGTTAAAATGTTTTGATTTAACTTGGTTATTAGGGTGGGTCGAAAAAAACGAAATTTATATAATCGAAACGTAATAGTGCGGAAAAGTTGCCATTGGTAATAAGGAATAAATTCGCAAAATATTACACCAAATGGTTAATATCTTTTAAATATCTTTTACCGCCGCAAAGAGGGCAAATTAAAAAAAAAAACGCATTTTTTTTTTAATTATATTATCCAACTATACCAATACAATTTCTAATAGAATGCAAAAGCTACATCAAGATGTTAGTAATGTTCCAATAAAATGTCATTATGGTGAAATTATTTCTATTACCGCCGCAGGGGCAGCCAAAATTTTGAAAAAAAACGGCAAAAATTTCAATTTTCCGTTTTTTACTTTTTTTCAAATTCATATTATATGTCTACTATTAAAAAAATTTACATTATATCTAGTAATACCTAATAAATTTCTAGTAATTTTGATGATCGGGATTGCCAACCAAGGGCGAGAGGGGCCCACCCCTCTTAAATTTTGGAAAAAAGGGCTTTTTGAAGAAATTTTCGCGATTTTATGGTAAATTTAAGGATTTTTTTAGTAGGGGCGACCTTTTACATAAATTCCCCCTCAATTTTCACTTTTTCTCCCCCCTCCCAACAAAAAATCTCTAAAAAATTCCGGAAAATCCCCAAAATCACTTCAAAAAACACATTTCTCTCAAATTTAGGGGGGGGGGCGGGCCTCTCTCGTCCCTGGTTCGCAATGCTCATGATCAAAATTACTACACATTTATAAGTTATTACAAGCTATAATGTAAATTTATTTAATTCTAGACATATAATAAAAATTAAAAACTTTAAAAACGAAAAATTGAAATTTTTGCCGTTTTTTTTTCAAAATTTTGACTGCCTCTGCAGCGGTAATAGAAATGATTTCGACCCGATTGATTATGTCAGAAACTAAACAGATGTTTTGATTTATCACTCAAGGTCAGAAATCTCATTTTTTAAATCAAAATATTTTTACTTTCATTATTAAATATAAATAAATTAGTCAATAAAATTAAGTGGGGGGAGGGGGCTTCAAAAAGTATGTTTACCTCCTGTGAACCAAAAAAAAAGAGCTAGTTTTGGCCTTGAATGAGGGTTCCTGCAGTAGAGTTCCCCCACCCCCCAACAAATTTTGACAAACAAAATCAAAGCACATTTTATATATTTTAAATAATTTTTTAGTTTACTTTCAATTAATAATTCCAAAATAATATCCATCCACATTTACTTATTATAAACACATTATTTAATTTTATTGAATCATTTATTTATATTTAATAATAGAAGTTAAAATGTTTTGATTTAACTTGGTTATTAGGGTGGGTCGAAAAAACTGAAATTTATATAATCGAAACGTAATAGTGCGGAAAAGTTGCCATTGGTAATAAGGAATAAATTCACAAAATATTACACCAAATGGTTAATATCTTTTAAATATCTTTTACCGCCGCAAAGAGGGCAAAATTAAAAAAAAAATCGCTTTTTTTTTTTTAATTATTTAACCATACCAATACAATTTCTAATAGAATGCAAAAGCTACATCAAGATGTTAGTAATGTTCCAATGAAATGTCATTATGGTGAAATTATTTCTATTACCGCCACAGAAGCAGCCAAAATTTTGAAAAAAAACGGCAAAAATTTCAATTTTCCGTGTTTTACTTATTTTCAAATTCATATTATATGTCTACTATTAAAAAAATTTACATTATATCTAGTAATAACTAATAAATGTCTAGTAATTTTGATGATGGGGTTGCCAACCAAGGGCGAGAGAGGCCTGCCCCTGTTAAATTTTTGAAAAAAGGGCTTTTTGAAGAAATTTTTGCGATTTTATGGTAAATTTAAGGATTTTTTTAATAGGGAGGAAATCTTACATAAATTCTCCCTCAATTTTCACTTTTTCTCCCCCCTCCCAACAAAAAATCTCTAAAAAGTTCCGGAAAATCCCCAAAATCACTTCAAAAAACCCCTTTCTCTCAAATTTAGGGGAGGGGGGGTGGGGGGGGGGGCTCTCTCGCCCCTGGTTGGCAATGCTCATGATCAAAATTACTACACATTTATAAGTTATTACAAGCTATAATGTAAATTTATTTAATTCTAGACATATAATAAAAATTAAAAACGCAAAATTGAAATTTTTGCCAGTTTTTTTTCAAAATTTTGACTGCCTCTGCAGCGGAAATAGAAATGATTTCGACCCGATTGATTATGTCAGAAACTAAACAAATGTTTTGATTTATCACTCAAGGTCAGAAATCACATTTTTTAAATCAAAATATTTTTATTCATTATTAAATATAAATAAATTAGTGAATAAAATTAAGGGGGGGGGGCTTCAAAAAGTATGTTTACCTCCTGTGAACCAAAAAAAAAAAGAGCTAGTTTTGGCCTTGAATGAGGGTTCCTGCAGTAGAGTTCCCCCCCCCCCCCCAACAAATTTTGACAAACAAAATCAAAGCATATTTTATATATTTTAAATAATTTTTTAGTTTACTTTCAATTAATAATTCCAAAATAATATTCATCCACATTTACTTATTATAAACACATTATTTAATTTTATTGAATCATTTATTTATATTTAATAATAGAAGTTAAAATGTTTTGATTTAACTTGGTTATTAGGGTGGGTCGAAAAAACCGAAATTTATATAATCGAAGCGTAATAGTGCGGAAAAGTTGCCATTGGTAATAAGGAATAAATTCGCAAAATATTACACCAAATGGTTAATATCTTTTAAATATCATTTACCGCCGCAAAGAGGGCAAATTAAAAAAAAAACGCATTTTTTTTTAATTATATTATCCAACTATACCAATACAATTTCTAATAGAATGCAAAAGCTACATCAAGATGTTAGTAATGTTCCAATAAAATGTCATTATGGTGAAATTATTTCTATTACCGCCGCAGGGGCAGCCAAAATTTTGAAAAAAAACGGCAAAAATTTCAATTTTCCGTTTTTTACTTTTTTTCAAATTCATATTATATGTCTACTATTAAAAAAAATTTACATTATATCTAGTAATACCTAATAAATTTCTAGTAATTTTGATGATCGGGATTGCCAACCAAGGGCGAGAGGGGCCCACCCCTCTTAAATTTTGGAAAAAAGGGCTTTTTGAAGAAATTTTCGCGATTTTATGGTAAATTTAAGGATTTTTTTAGTAGGGGCGACCTTTTACATAAATTCCCCCTCAATTTTCACTTTTTCTCCCCCCTCCCAACAAAAAATCTCTAAAAAATTCCGGAAAATCCCCAAAATCACTTCAAAAAACACATTTCTCTCAAATTTAGGGGGGGGGGGCGGGCCTCTCTCGTCCCTGGTTCGCAATGCTCATGATCAAAATTACTACACATTTATAAGTTATTACAAGCTATAATGTAAATTTATTTAATTCTAGACATATAATAAAAATTAAAAACTTTAAAAACGAAAAATTGAAATTTTTGCCGTTTTTTTTTCAAAATTTTGACTGCCTCTGCAGCGGTAATAGAAATGATTTCGACCCGATTGATTATGTCAGAAACTAAACAGATGTTTTGATTTATCACTCAAGGTCAGAAATCTCATTTTTTAAATCAAAATATTTTTACTTTCATTATTAAATATAAATAAATTAGTCAATAAAATTAAGTGGGGGGGGAGGGGGCTTCAAAAAGTATGTTTACCTCCTGTGAACCAAAAAAAAAGAGCTAGTTTTGGCCTTGAATGAGGGTTCCTGCAGTAGAGTTCCCCCACCCCCCAACAAATTTTGACAAACAAAATCAAAGCACATTTTATATATTTTAAATAATTTTTTAGTTTACTTTCAATTAATAATTCCAAAATAATATCCATCCACATTTACTTATTATAAACACATTATTTAATTTTATTGAATCATTTATTTATATTTAATAATAGAAGTTAAAATGTTTTGATTTAACTTGGTTATTAGGGTGGGTCGAAAAAACTGAAATTTATATAATCGAAACGTAATAGTGCGGAAAAGTTGCCATTGGTAATAAGGAATAAATTCACAAAATATTACACCAAATGGTTAATATCTTTTAAATATCTTTTACCGCCGCAAAGAGGGCAAAATTTAAAAAAAAATCGCTTTTTTTTTTTTTTTAATTATTTAACCATACCAATACAATTTCTAATAGAATGCAAAAGCTACATCAAGATGTTAGTAATGTTCCAATGAAATGTCATTATGGTGAAATTATTTCTATTACCGCCACAGAAGCAGCCAAAATTTTGAAAAAAAACGGCAAAAATTTCAATTTTCCGTGTTTTACTTATTTTCAAATTCATATTATATGTCTACTATTAAAAAAATTTACATTATATCTAGTAATAACTAATAAATGTCTAGTAATTTTGATGATGGGGTTGCCAACCAAGGGCGAGAGAGGCCTGCCCCTGTTAAATTTTTGAAAAAAGGGCTTTTTGAAGAAATTTTTGCGATTTTATGGTAAATTTAAGGATTTTTTTAATAGGGAGGAAATCTTACATAAATTCTCCCTCAATTTTCACTTTTTCTCCCCCCTCCCAACAAAAAATCTCTAAAAAGTTCCGGGAAATCCCCAAAATCACTTCAAAAAACCCCTTTCTCTCAAATTTAGGGGAGGGGGGGTGGGGGGGGGCCCTCTCTCGCCCCCGGTTGGCAATGCTCATGATCAAAATTACTACACATTTATAAGTTATTACAAGCTATAATGTAAATTTATTTAATTCTAGACATATAATAAAAATTAAAAACGCAAAATTGAAATTTTTGCCGGTTTTTTTTCAAAATTTTGACTGCCTCTGCAGCGGTAATAGAAATGATTTCGACCCGATTGATTATGTCAGAAACTAAACAAATGTTTTGATTTATCACTCAAGGTCAGAAATCACATTTTTTAAATCAAAATATTTTTATTCATTATTAAATATAAATAAATTAGTGAATAAAATTAAGGGGGGGGGGGGCTTCAAAAAGTATGTTTACCTCCTGTGAACCAAAAAAAAAAAGAGCTAGTTTTGGCCTTGAATGAGGGTTCCTGCAGTAGAGTTACCCCCCCCCCCCAACAAATTTTGACAAACAAAATCAAAGCATATTTTATATATTTTAAATAATTTTTTAGTTTACTTTCAATTAATAATTCCAAAATAATATTCATCCACATTTACTTATTATAAACACATTATTTAATTTTACTGAATCATTTATTTATATTTAATAATAGAAGTTAAAATGTTTTGATTTAACTTGGTTATTAGGGTGGGTCGAAAAAACCGAAATTTATATAATCGAAGCGTAATAGTGCGGAAAAGTTGCCATTGGTAATAAGGAATAAATTCACAAAATATTACACCAAATGGTTAATATCTTTTAAATATCTTTTACCGCTGCAAAGAGGGCAAAGTTTAAAAAAATCGCTTTTTTTTTTTTTTTTTTTAATTAAATTATCCAACCATACCAATACAATTTCTAATAGAATCATCAAGATGTTAGTAATGTTCCAATAAAAAGTCATTATGGTGAAATTATTTCTATTACAGCCGCAGGGGCAGCCAAAATTTTGAAAAAAACGGCAAAAATTTCAATTTTCCGTTTTTTACTTTTTTTCAAATTCATATTATATGTCTACTATTAAAAAAAATTACATTATATCTAGTAATAACTAATAAATGTCTAGTAATTTTGATGATGGGGTTGCCAACCAAGGGCGAGAGGGGCCTGCCCCTGTTAAATTTTGGAAAAAAGGGCTTTTTGAAGAAATTTTTGCGATTTTATGGTAAATTTAAGGATTTTTTTAATAGGGGGGAAATCTTACATAAATTCTCCCTCAATTTTCACTTTTTCTCCCCCCTCCCAACAAAAAACTCTAAAAAGTTCCGGAAAATCCCGAAAATCACTTCAAAAAACCCCTTTCTTTCAAATTTAGGGCGGGGGGGCGGGCCTCTCTCGCCCCTGGTTCGCAATGCTCATGATCAAAATTACTACACATTTATAAGTTATTACAAGCTATAATGTAAATTTATTTAATTCTAGACATATAATAAAAATTAAAAACTCTAGAAAAAACGAAAAATTGAAATTTTTGCCGGTTTTTTCAAAATTTTGAGGGTAATAGAAATTCAGCGGTAATAGAAATGATTTCGACCCACCCTATTGATTATGTCAGAAACTAAACAAATGTTTTGATTTTTCGCTCAAGGTCAGAAATCTCATTTTTTAAATTAAAATATTTTAACTTTCGTTATTAAATATAAATGAATTAGTCAATAAAATTAAGTGGGGGGGGGGGGCTTCAAAAAGTATGTTTACCTCCTGTGAACAAAAAAAAGAGCTAGTTTTGGCCTTGAATGAGGGTTCCTGCAGCAGAGTTCCCCCCCCGACCCCCAACAAATTTTGACAAACAAAATCAAAGCATATTTTTATATATTTTAAATAATTTTTTAGTTTATTTTCAATTAATTCGAAAATAATTTTCAATAATAAAAGTTAAAATGTTTTGATTTAACTTGGTTATGTTAGAAACAAAACAAATGTTTTGATTTAACTGGGAGTTATGTCAGAAACAAAACAAATGTTTTGATATAACTGGGTTATGTCAGAAACAAAACAAATGTTTTGATTTAACTGGGTTATGTCAGAATCATTGTTCGAAATTAGCAGTCAGTCGTCAAATGCAACTACATAGCATTTGACGACTACAAAATTGTTCCCGGGAGTTAAATTTGATGCCGAACCCCTTTTTAACACTTATTTTTTGTTTAACTTAGCCAATCACTCGCTTTTGAAAATTTGGTCTGACACCAAACATAAATTCTAATGCGAGACAGTTTGAGAGCGAGTTTTAGCAGAGTGTGCAAATCCAAATGAATACATTAATTTATGCAAACTTCTAAACTTTATATTGAACCTGCCATTTAGCACTGCTGAATGTTAAAAGGGATTTAGTCAGTTTAATTTAATAAAAAATGATATACATAACCGTTTATCCACTGATATTGCTAATGATTTATTAATGATAAAACTGTGTGGACCCAATTTAGCAGATTTTTGTCCAGATAAAGCTATAAATCCCTGTGAAATGATGTAGCTGAAGGACGGTTAAGAAATCCTGATTTTATTATCTAACTTTATTAAAATTAGTGGGTATTGTTTGACTTTCATCTGTGCACTCTACATGCAGTCAAGCATTGTTAGCATTAAATTGCTTAACCCTTTATATCCTGAATTAATTTTCCAGCTACTTTTTAAATGCTCAGAATCCTCGATTATTTCCACCAGTTATTATTATTATTTTTTTTTGTAAAGTTTTTTTTATCTAATCATAGCATTTTTGAGATTCAATTAGGTGAAAATTTCTCATTTGATAAACCGGTGGTAACAGATTAAAAATTCTGTAAAAGACTCTCGTCGCGAAGGGGTTAAAGTGGTACTTATAAGTACCGTCAGGATAAAAAGGGTTAATGAGGATTTTTGCTTAACATGAATTGATAATGCAGTCCCAACATATAAGATGGTACTATTATTTTAATGGTTAACACACACACAAATATGGTCCTTTTAGATTTCATTTTAATTAATTTTAATTAATTAACAATTTTTTTTTTTTGCTAAATTTAAGTAATTATCAACAACGGATAAAATTTTGTTTAACATGGTTAAGTGCCTTTTTCTATTAACCCCTTAACTGCCACGTGAGTATATATACGCCTTTAGAAAACATATTCTTCTTTTACAGGTTTGGCAAACCCGCGTGCCAATAAGGCATTTTTCATTACCAGTTCCGTATTTAGCTCACGGTAACATCTGTATTTTGTTATCACTATGCCAGAAAAGTTATCTTCAGCTTATTTATTCGCAGAATTCTCTGATAAAAAAAGATATTGGGGGGTCTTGTCAGATTTCGTTGGCAGTTAAGGGGTTAAATTTGAAAATGTAGTATTAACTAAAAAAGCTTTATCAGTTTTACAGTTGCTTCAATAATTATAATATTGTAGATTATGAACTTCAATAATTTAAATAAAAACAAAATATTCACAATTTTCTGTAAAATAGCATATAGCGATACAGTTATGTGAATTTTAGAAATTGCAACTAGAAATTTTTATTAGACGCCTAAGATAGTTACAGTAAGCATCACTTCACACCTACCTTTCATTACCCAATTTCTATCACTGGTCAGAAACAAAACAAACGTTTTGATATATTGCCTGCGGTCAGCCATCTCATTTTTTAATTCAAAACATTTTAACTTATATTATTAAATATAAATAAATTAGCCAATAAAATTAAATAATGTGTTTATAATAAGTAAATATGGATGAAAGGAAATGAGAAACAAAACAAATATGTCTTGATTTAAAAAACAAGATGGCACACAGCAGGTTAATCACAAAGCTGTTCCTTTATTACTTTATGCAGTTTAACCCTTAATTGCTGTCACAAAAACTGTTGCATACATACTGTGAGTGGTTTTGGTTTCCAAGACCGCTTGATTGAAAGATTAATAAAAAGCTCGAATAACTAATAAGATACTGCTTCTGTTCTAAACTTTATGTAGGGGAGACCGGTACACAGTGGACCACTTTTTCAGTTAACATTTTTTTTTCTCTCTAACAGACTGACCGATCTGTATGAAAATATTTTTGAATATTCCTTAAACCTTCTTACATCCATCATAATTTTCTCACAACATAGTTTTCAATACATTTTTCAAAAAAAAAAAAAAAAAAATATATACACTTGTGAAGTGGACCAGTGTACCCCGGAAGCGGGGTACAGTGGTCCACCCACCGGGGTACAGTGGACCACTATTAGGTATTATCTAAAATACAATATAAATCTATTTTTCATTAATCTAATTATTTTTTGTTGCCCGTTCACCCACAAAATAACACAGTAATATAAATTTTGAAGCAAAAACAAAAAAAATTATATTTTGAAAATAATAACTGATTAATACAGGAACTATTGCAATTTAGTTGAAGTTATTACTTAAGTACAAAAAAATCAGCTCACATTAAAATTTGCGAATTAAATTCTTAAGTACTTATGAGTAAGATTGAGCCTGGAATTTTCAAGAAATAATTTTGGGTCTGAGAGCAACATTATGAAATCATGGACATCAACAGCAGATTCATCTACAGTTTCAGAAGAAATAAACTGATTTCCATTCAATTTGCGTCTCATAAATCTTACTTGAATAAAATCATCAACAATTAGACTACAGTTATATTTATCAAAGGCAGTAAATACAAAACAAAATATTTCTTACTATGTTAAATAAATTGTTATTTTTATTTGTTTACTTTATTTTACAGTTAAATCTACTTTAAAACAATCTTTCTTTATAGAAAATAAGCAATTATTAAATATTTTGAACATTCTGCATTACAGGAGCAGAGTGGATTGTGGACCACTGTGCCCCAGGAGTGGGTGGTCCACTGTACCCCATGTTGAAGTTCAATAAATAATCATATTAATATTGTTCATAGCTTTCTTTTAAACATATTAACTTTAAAGTAAAATAAAAACAAGTATCTTAGCTTTGGTCATATATTACAGATACAAAGGACAGTCAATTCTCAAATACTCATCATACATTACATGCAGATAGATTTTAAAAAACAAATTTTGAAGGGAAAACTTGCGGGTATGTACAAACAAAACAAAAACACAATTTGATTTATTTTTTTTTCTTAGAAGGACAGTAATTACTTGAACTTCATTTTTATAAACATGGGAAGACTTATTTTACTTTCTTTAATCATTGTTGAACGCTAAATTATACTTTGTGATAATTTAAGAAGTATTTTGTTTTGTTTATTTAAGGAGTTTAAGTATCTCGTTGGAAACTTTTTAATTTCTATGGAGTTTCTAAGTAGTGTAAGGCGTCTGTATGAACCCTGCTATAGTTAAACTGAAAATCACAAGTTACTGTGAAAATTGATAAAAGCACTACCGCTAAAAGCAGCTAAAAGATTTTTTTCCCCCAAAAGCCGTAGCATTTAAGCCTAACATTTATAACTAGGATTAGGGTGGTTTTATTCCAAACAAACGTTCATTTACAATGTTTTTTAGAGAACATTACAACATAAAATTGAATAATTAACCTTTTTTCTGTAAAATAGACAACATCAGGCGAGAAAAATTGGGTTAGAATCTTGTATATACAATTCTTGTTTACGCTTGCCTCATGTATCTCGACAACAGAAGGAAAGGCACCGCGCACGCGCAGATGGAAACTAATATATCCTCGACTCCTGTCGGCCTGTCGGCCTGTCACACTGTTCAAAAAATTAGCAGTTGGAATTTTATTTAATTAGTTTTAGAATATATGCTTTATGTAATTTAGATCATTTTCACTGTCTCTGGGAGATGTAGAATACCCCAACTGTGCATTTGAGAGGGGTAAAATTATAAAATTTCAAATCTTAAAAATTTAAATAAAAAAAATAAATAAAATTTTTGAAAATTTACCGAGAAGAAAATTTTGAGATATTCCTCATTTAAGTTTGTAATTTTTAAAAACTTAAAATTTTAACAAAAGTTTTTTTTTTTTTTTATTATTAAAAAAAAATAATGTACAGTAAAATATGTGTTTTAAAGCTATATTTTTCTTTATAATATCTATATAATATATACATATGTACATACGTCCAATTCAATGAGGGGGTTACCCCCCCCCCATTGAATTATTATTAAAAAATGTTGAAAAAGAATTTAATCTTATATTATTAGTCAAATTGCAGGTCATAGAAGAACAGAAAGTGTGAAATATGTTTTATCCCCCCCAGCCCCACCTTCACATCCCTCGAGGGGGTGAGGGAGGAAAATATTGCTGGAAGGGGGGCACGAATCTGTGACGTTGAAATGTTTCTTTTTAGGTAATATTGTATTCTCATAGGAAATACGTGCACTTTTGAAAAAATTTACAGATTTGAATTGGCACCATTATGCATAGAAATAATCAAAACTTGGAATATAGAAATTTTTACATCTATAAAAAGTAAAGACTTTTGTGCATAAAAAATGCACACTTTTTGCGAACACGGAACAGGCAGTTATTTTATGCAAAAAATTTGCACAGTTTTTTAAAACAAAAAATATGCACATTTTTGTATGCATAAAAAATGCATATAATGTGCACACAAAGTGTACACTTTTTGAAATATTCAAAAATATTCACTTTTTTTGCACAAATTGTACACAATTGAAACTTTTTTGCAAAAAAAGTGCAAACATTTTCTAGCTGGGAATTTAAAAAACACAAAACTCAGTAAGAAATATTTTTGGAATTGGAAATAATCAAGGTAAGGTAATGTATGCCAATGCCTTTGTACAGCTCTGTATACGATCTATAGAATTTATACATTAAAAATTAGATAAGTTTAAAGAAGTATGTCACAGTGGAAAACGTTCTTACATCAATTAGCGATCATATACGGCCCTATCACCGCATTATTTTGAATGCATTTGTAAATGTAAAATAAAATGTGCGCATTCCTTAACATATAGAAAATATATTCCTGTGGACCTCCGTGAACCTTCTAAATTCCATTATGTTTGAAGTATAACACTGTCATTAAAATGCACAGCAAACTATTTCCCTCATATATGATACTGTAATAAAATATTTATTGCGTCCTGTAAACAGCCCATAAATGCTTATTACTCCATACTCCAGAGAAAGCATGTTGTGTTCAATCCTAATGATGTATATCAATCTCCTTATGTTTGAAATATCGTAACATTAATAAAATGTACCGCAAGCGATTTTTCCATATATTCCTATATTACCGGCATTTTTGCCTGTATACGAACTGTAATCACCATACTCTTCATCTAATAATAGGAAATTCTAAAATAAACATCAATAACATATAGAAATTACATGGCAATACGAGTTTGTATACGAGGGTGAGTATGAGAAGACAGACAAATGAACCGAATTCATACACACTTACTTTTCAACTATGCTGGAAAGTGTTGAAAAGAACTTGAGAAAATCATCTGATTCAATCCTAACAAATTCTTTAGGTTTTCATATGAAAAGACTCTAAGGAATAAACACAGCACTGTTGCAAAATCATACATAAATAATAAATGCATCAACAGAAACATTGTAATGTTTCTTATATAGAGTCTTAAATAAACATAATTAAATATACCTAAAATTATGAGTATGTAAGCTGACCTCGCATATCTTTGCTAGTGAATTATAGTTGTTCTCCATGAAGCATCACATGAGAAACAAATGAATATGAATAGATTCAATAAAAAAAAGAATTCTAGCTAAAAGTGTAATAATAATAATAATAATAAAATGAATTAATTGAAATATTATACAAATTATACGGAAGAACATATACAATAAATATTTTCAATTACCATAAAATTAAAACATGATTAATTTTAAAATATCTAAATATTATCAGTAAAATCTAGAACAAAATATATATGAAATACGTTATAAAAAATATACTGATTTACCAAACTTAATTTAAGAAGTCGAAAACTACATAACATAATTAATTTTAAAAGTATATATTTTCCAAACTTTAATTAAAAAAAGAACTATTCTAGTAAAATCAATTTTGAATAATAAAAAAAAAATTAATTCAGAAAGACTTGAGAATGTTTAAACTGCGTACATTATAATATTTGTATATATCTTTTTTAAACCCGAAGCACAATATTTTTATTAAATGTATTGAAATATTGTATATTTTTCTATGAAATATGCAAAAAAATAAATAAAATACATTCTTCTAAAGATTATATTACTTAAATGTATTTAGAAAAAGAAAATTCATAACATAATTTTTCTGCAAGCAATGAATATAGTTTTGAGATTTCTTGAAGCGGAAACATTCACAATTTTAATGCAAAATAAATCATCATATTTGAAACACTACAAATTATTATTATGTTTTTAAACAAAAAAAGTGTTAATGAATGCGGATTTTTAAATCATTTATCAGAGAAGGAATTTCTGTCATAAATGAAGTTCATCAATACATTTTTTACCATAGCTTGTTTAATAAAATCATTGAAATTCTCTGTGTAGTATTTTTTTAACTGCAGACTTTTTTAACTAATTACATATGCTAGTTGGAAATATAAAAAAAAAAATAAAAACTTTTATCTGTTTTGGCTAACGAAGAATATACTTTTTTTTACATTTTCTTTAATTTATCTTTATCAACACATTTCTTTCCTATTAGCAATTTATTGAACGTCTCACATTTTTAACAGGTTCATTAAGATTGCGAATCATAAAAAATATATTTAATTAACGATCTCTGAAACACATCATGATGAATATTTTACAATATAGACTTCAAAAACATAATATATATATATATATATAGTGCTAAAGTTTTTACACATCAACATATTGGATTTCTTTTTAGAGATATAATTGTTGACATTTTTTTTTCTTTGAAACAAAGAAAATTGTTACATTCAGATTTGTATTAAGATTTAAGCATCGTGACTTTTAACGAAATAAAAATTTTGACTTAAACGGATTTTAAAATGATTTTAAGTATTTTTCCAGTATGCAGTACAGATTAAAGTGGGTTACAATTGGTAGGAAAAATAATAATTTTTAAATGTGCATAAATTTAAACTTAAAAAAGATTGCAAACATTTAAAATATTCTTATCCGATTATGCACTGTATTATGTATATCATCAGAATCATATTTTTTTAAAAAAAATAAAACTGCTAACATTTTTTTTTTGTTTATACTTATTTTATTCCTGGCATGAGTAAGTAGTAGAGGCAGTAAAGTGGGTAGTGGTAAAAAAAAGACAATTATAATTGGCACAATTTTTTTAACTGTATTTATTTTGTTAATAGAAATGATTTTAGTAATAATAGCTACAATTTACGTTTAAAAGTAAATAATGCCCAATTTTATTATGTTAAGATTTTAAGAATTTGAGATATCAAAACGATTCAAGAAATTAATAGTACTAACTGATAAATGTTTTAGTCATTACAACCAGAATTTCCGTATAAAAATACCGGAAAGTGTGAAACAAGAATGCCTCTATAATAAAGTTTGTTTTGCAGTACATTAAATGAAATTTTAGATTATAATAAATTAAGTTAATTTGTATTAGTAAACAATAAAATACTGTGATTTATTATATAATATAACATCTATGAAAAAATTAAAATTAATATTCAAATTATTAATAAGCACATTTAAGGTCATTATAAGTAATCAAATATTTATCTCCAGTTACATATTAATATTACATATTTCAAAGTGTCAAGAGAAACTAATTACTAATTTCCTTAAAAAGTTTAATTTATTGATATGAGATGCTGAATATTTTTTAACAAACATCATTACGACAGAAAAACAAAATAAATCATTAAATTAATTAATTAATTAATTAAAATTTTGTAATAAGAGAACTAGCGGTTCGATTCGTTTATTTTTGAACCATTATTTTACCAAACAATGAATTATATATGCAATAAAATATATACAATGCATTATATACAATGCATTATCTAAAATGCATTACATTTGCAAATAAAAAGTGATAAACCTGAAGAAACTCGGAATGTAGCAAAAAAAATCCGCACTGTTCCAGAGCTGGACTGGACGACGGGCTGAAACATACGTATTTACGAAAGGATGAAAAGATTTTACATCTTAAATATATATATATATATATATATATATATCATACATTTTGACGCAAAAATATTTTTATTTATTATCTCTGTGGTCTTTTGTATTTTTGTACTTTGATTAATATCCATATTTTGTAATAGAATTTAAAAGACCGAAAAAAGATTTTTCCTTTTATCTCAGTATTTTCAAATAAATGTATATTTATACAAGCATAAAATATATTTATAAAAAAATAATAACCATTTTGCGTGTGGAATTCTTATCAAAATCTGCTTTCAATTTTCTATATATTTATTGAAATATCCTTTCATTAAAAATAATGATATATTTAAATAAATATATTTAATATAAATTACATAAAAAAGATTTATTTTATTTTTGTATATAACATAATATCAAAACATCTTTTTCTGTTTTCTTTAGTTTATCTTCATGACTTTTTTTTTTCTTGAAACGTTTTAATGAGCTTGCGATAATTTTTCTTTATTTGTTTACAGGCTCATTAACACTACATCTCATTAAAATTATTTCTTTCGCTGTTTAAATTGAAACAGGGTACAGAAAAAAAAAAACATCTAATGCATGTTGAAAGTGTATTTAATAAAATCATTAAAACTATCATTATAAAAATATGTTTTGACTCATCAACCAAATTACTTTGCATGTAACTTTTAAATGCATGTTATGAATATGTGCAATTTATTTTTTCTCTCACACTACTCACTGATAATATTTTTTTCGTAAAGTTTAACATTACACTGAAATTCAACAAAATTTCACGGTAAGTTTAAAATCAATTTTTTCCAAATTTAATCGATATAAATTATTTTTCTCTTCTAAATTTATACATTTCAAAAAAGTAATTTTTCAATTTATTGATAAAAAACAGGATATTTTATCATTTAATCTAACATTTTTATTTTCTCAGACGTATTTTTAGAACAATAAACATATTTTTAATATGTTTGTTAAATTTTTCGTGGTGGTTACTTATATAACACACAAATGACATGAATTATAACTTCATTCATTTCTTTATTTTTCACTCTGTTGATTATACGCTGAGTAGAAAGTGACAATTCATATACAAAAAATTCCAATATGAGACCCGACAGATCCCACTGTTTATGAAATAGGTGACAAGACAAGCCATTTTAAACACACAAATAGATGTTAAAAGATGTTTAAAATGTTTAAAAACTGTCTTAGTACTTTCGGCCGGCTATCGCCACCATCATTATGGAGCGAAAATTCTTACTGAAACTCCGTCTTACGCATCTGAACACCAACTTCGTTTTGAGTGGGGGGGGGGGGGGGTTCATTATTTTTTGGGTGTTACTAGAGTTGGTTTTTATGGATACTCTGAATGATAAAGTATGCAACTTTGTAAACTATGCAAAAAAGGAGGAGGTAGGGGGGGGGGGGTTCATACACTTTATCTTCTAATATTTAGGACATTAAACCAGATATTGGGTATAATGTTTGATTCTGTATCGTTGCAAACTTGATTTCCTTTACAGAAAATATCTATAGTTTTTGAAAGGTTTAAACATCTTTTAGTATCTATTTGTCTCTTTTAAATTGTCGTGTCTTGTCACCTGTCAAGTAAACAGTGGGATCTGTCTGGTCTCGTATTGTAATTTTATGAATAAAGTAAGGTGAAATTTGCATTTAGCCCTATGTGTTTTGAATTCATACTCTTTGTTATATGCGTTTTTTATTCTTATTACGTACATAAATGTTATTGTTTTAAATAAAAATAATTATTGCATTTAGCCTTTAGCAATCCCCTATCATGTAATCTAACATTTTATATGCAAATATAACAAATTATCACACCTTGTAATAATATACTACTTATTTTAATTGCTAAAACTGGTAAAATAAAAACTTTATAAACAGTAAAATCAGTTTTATATGACTGTTGACACTTTTCGGCTCCATCGGAAACATTCTCAAAACAAATAAAAATATTCTACAATTTAAATGTTTTGATAATGGCTCCGATACAGGCGAAACATGTCGACAGTCTAATAAAAATTATTTTACTATTGATAATGTTTTTATTTTACGCCTTTTAGCAATTAAAAGTGTAGTATAGCAGTTTATATATTCAAAGACGAACTTTTCGAAATGAAGTAGAATTTTATATTGCTTAGAAAAGTGTTGTTGTTTTGTATTGAAATAATGTCGTTCAGTACTATAATTTCGCAAATTATATTATAAATTCCAGATGTTTTGGCAATATACAGTAAAAATTATTTTCAAAATGAAACCTAAAAATTATAATGGAAACATAAGTAAAAATTATTCAAATAGTGAGTAATCTAAGCAATAGCATAGAGTTGCATGGGTTCGTGAGGGTCAAGTTTCTACAATAATTTCGTTAATATTCTCTCCCGTTGCTGTATTTGATCTGAACGATTTTAAAGTTTTCGAATCTCGAATGATTTATCAAATAACATTTAATGTTATTTTCACGGTATATATTTTTTTATTTAAAAAGAAATAAGTTTCGATTTTGTTAAGGAGAAAAATCGTATAAAAAACGTAATGTGATATAGCATTTATGTCATATATATATATATATCTATATATATATGTATATATAGATAATCAAATATAGATATAGTGCATAGATATAGTGAACTGCGAAAAATGACACTTTCAAATTCGAGTAAATCAATGTTTTCATTTTGTTATGCATCTTTTTTGTTTCAAATAGGACGACCCAATGGTTTCAATTCTGAAATACCAGAAATACTCAGAATATTGAAACATAGACATACTCAAAACTGAGCACATAGAGGTCAGTTCATACCCATTTTTGAAACATGGACATACTCAAAAATGATTAGAATCAGTTCAAACTCATAAATATGGACTTACTGAAATATGAGCACATGTTGTTTTATAATTGAGTGTGTGCATGTTTCCAAAAATTAGTACAAACATGTTTCAAACTTAAATAATTTTGATTCGGAGCCATTTTGACTATGCGACATACTCAGATTTGAGTATTTTTGCTCAGTTTTGAAAATGTTGTTTTTAATGTGTGTATATTGTATTATTCTATTTGTTACATTTTCTCAATATTTTATATTTATGTAGTAAATTAAATTACACAGTAAAGTCTCCATAATGGACACTCCCGAGTAGCAAACAACTCAATTTAGCCGCACTTCTCAATCCCCAACACCCGCATATTTATACATTTTTACCTGTGAATAGCGGACAACTCCGAATAGCAGACAAAATCCGCACTCTCGAGGGAGGTCTCTGTTATACGGAGGTTTTACTGCATTTTATAAATATGCGTTATTCTGTTTTCTTTGAAGAATAATGAGGATTATTCGAGTTGACACCTCTCAATAATATTGAAAGGATTAAGTTTGAGAATCAGAAGGCAAAGTATTATTAGGAATGTCTTGCATTATAGTGATGATGATATACTATTTCTTTATTCGAACTTTAATTTATATGTTGTAATAAGTTCTCAAAAGAATATTTTTATAGCATAAAACAAGATACGTAGGATTGCAATTTTTGACGGAATCAGTTACACTTATATGTATTAGGTAGAATACAGTTCACTACACCAACGAAAGTAGGCATATGTCTTGAATCTATTATCAAGAGCTTACTGTACATATTTACATATATTTTTGTATTACATAATACACATTTAAAAGTTTAATTGAGGTTTTAACTCATCATAATAGCGCTAAAATCATGTGCATATTTTTATATTTAATTCTAAATTTATTTAATCGATCAGTTTTAAATTTAAGATCAAATTTATGAATTATATTTTACACCTTAATAATCACAACATAATACTTTTCCGTCGATGTGATATTTGTATAAGATTATTATGTTTTGTTTATATTTATTGCTTCTATAAGTTTTAATTAAGATTTTTTTTATTGCATGCACAATCATTCATTTATAAATTGCAGCATTTCACACAATTTTTTCTTTAAATATTAAAATAAGTTCATTAATAAAGATTATTCCGATAAACATATTTTGTATTAATATTTTTTTTAAATATTTTTTTATTTCAAAACGGTTTAAATGATTAAAGAATATAAATTATCAACTAATGCTCGTAATAATTTTACAAATAAGTAGCTTGTAATAAATTCAATTGAATTAACTCTTGTACTTTTGCATTTTCCTTTCTTTATAACCTAAACCATATATTTTATTTACGTATTTCATAGTTTAAGTAATCACACAGCATAGATTGCTAATACTTTAAAGAAATATTTTCAGTTGTTGAAGTCTTTAGAGATTTTATTATCATGAAAAGAAAATCAGCAAATGAATAAACTGTGTCATTTATCAAATAAATCCTATTGAATTCTATTTTGATATCCTTTAAGCTAGATTAAAGCGATATTTTAAAGTTTCATGATAAATCTTGAAATATTACATTCACAATTTATTAGTATACATTGAAATTCTTTTATGTTTATGCAGATATTTAAAGTAGTAAGAAAATGTATTTATTTTGTTTACAAATGTCTGCCACTCGTGTATACCGTACAATTAACCTTTTGAAAAGCATGCTAAAATATATTAAATTTAATAGAGATAAGTGAATCAAACTATTTGTTATTTTTGTCAGTGTGAGGATTTGCATTTCAAAATATTTCATAGGATTTTTATTATAAATTATTAAATGGGTTTGGATTTAAAGTAATAGAATTTTGGTTTGTTAGTTGAATGAAAATATTGTTTGAGACACCCACTTTTGGAAGGGTTTTATTCGCAAGGAAAGATTTTTTGAGCTTATTGGATAAGGTTTTGAAAGTGGAAATTATTATTTATTATAAAACTTAAGTTTTCATAATATTTCCTTCATTTTGTTAAAAAGGGTGAATTTTAATTATCTGCACACTTATGTAACATATTTTGTTCTCAATATTTTTTTTTAAACAAATAGAATTAGTATTAAATTGAAATTTTCGAAATGTATATTGTTTAAGAATGACATTCCCAAAAACGATGGTTTCATTTTCTTAATTAATGTAAAAGTGTTTTATATTAAAAAAAAACTGTATGGAAATTTTTTTAAAGAAAATCTATAAAAGGAAAAAAAAATTAAATTTTGGTAAAGTATTTTCAGATAAATTTGATCATAAATGTTTATAATATAAGGTAAATCCCATACAAACGTTCAGAGTGTTTTAATAGGATTAGAGTTATGTATTATCTCATGCGTAATGTGTGTCTAGTGTTATAGATTATTGTTTAGAATATTAGCAGTGTTATGTTTCTATGCTTGATTATTTTTTGCTTTCTAAATAACACGTACATACATATTAAATATTCCCTATTGTGCATTAAGAAATCATATTTGCTATTTTATGAAAATGCATTTTAAAATTTGTAATATATTTATAAATTTACTTGAAAATATATTTTTTTCAAATAATCATTTTATAAATACATGCAATTCTTATCAAAATTCGCACATGTCTTTTGTTATCTAGCTTATTTTTAAAAGTTGGGGAGAATCGATTATGTAAATTATCACTGATTAAATTAGCTTGGCTGTGGAATAAAGTAATTTTTTTTTCTGTGTCATAAATATAAATTTCCGTCCTTTTTTTTCTATTTCAGCAAGCAATTCATTCATAATGATTTAACTGACGAGCATATATGATAATGCCATTTATTAATTCTGCCGATTTATAATGGCTCTGTCAATTTAAAGAAGGGTATTGATGGAATTTCAAGAATTGAAAATATTATTTTTGCGATCGTATATAATGTTATTTTTGAGGTCGTGAAATGATTTGAAAGCAACAACCATGGAAGGTTTTTTTTTTTTTTTAAGTCATCCACAAAGTAGAAAAGGAGATATTACTTGTGATGAGGAAGACAAAACATGAAGACGCAAGAACTGAAGACAACATTTTGTAAAACGAAAAAATCTTCCTTTATTTTTTATCTTGAAATCAGATTCTTCTTTGGCCAATCCATTTTCTTAAAATTGTAGAAAGAACTTTAGAAATAATCCCATTGGAATTAATACCAATGAAACATCGGTGAAACATTTCTTATCAATTTTAACGATTTTTTTAACTGGCTACGATACCACTTCACCCCATTCCAAGACACCACGCCATCCTCCCACGGCATTACAGACCTGCTGCGCAAATTATATGGGTAGGTTACAGGAACATTTTGTGTAGACAACAGAGAAAATTGCTGCAAATTCGAACGTTGTTGCCGATGCTGTGCAGGTAGAAACCAATATTTGTGCAATATTGGATGCTAATGTTGGCTAAATGTAGGCAAAATCTAAACACCCCAATACTGGGGCAATATTTTATACCAACATTGGCGCAATATTGGCTACAAATATTTTCTAAATACGGGCTAAATTTAAACACTCCAATATTGGCGTGATATTCCATACCAATACTGGCACAATATTAGCTACCAATATTGACTAAAAAAATGAAAATGTAAACACACCAATATTGGCGCAATATTTCAAGTTAATATTGACTACAAATATTGGCACAATATTGACTACAGTTATTGGCTAAATAAAGTGAAAATGTAAGCATTGCAACATTGGCTACAAATAATGGCTAAATAAGGGAATAATGTGAACACCCTAATATTGGCGCAATATTTCCCTTAAATACTGGCGCAATCATAGCTAAATAAGGGCAAAGTGTAAACTCTCCAATATTGGTGCAATATTGGCTAAATAAAGACAAAATGTAAGCATTGCAATATTGGCTACAAATATTGGCTAAATAAGGGCAGATCGTAAACACCCTAATATGGGCGCAATATTTCACATCAATACTGGCGCAATATTAGCTAACTAAGGACAAAGTGTAAACTCCCCATTATTGGCTACAAATATTAACTAAATAACGGCAAAATGTAAACACCTCAATTTTGAACCAACATTTTTTATATTGCTTAAATATCAGCAAAATGTAAACATCCCAATCATAGGGCAATATTTCTTGCCAGTATTGATATCAGTATTAGCATGAAATATTGCCCCATTATTGAAGCGTTTGCGTTTTGCGGATATTTAACCAATATAACAAATGTTGGCGCAAGTCGGTGTGTTTACATTTTTCTCTTATTTTTGCTCAAATTGCGCGAATGTTTGTAGGATTTATTGCACCAATATTGAAGTTTTCACAATTTGCATTTATTTAGCCAAATGAGGCAATATTTTCCTACCAACATTGGTGCAATATTGGCTAAAATATTGCCTAATAAGGGCAAAATTTGAACTCCCCAATATTCGGGTAATATTTCATGCCAATATTGCACCAATATTTAGCCAAGTTATAGCCAATATTGACGGTTACATATATTGGCTAAATAAGGGCAAAGCGTAAGCACCCCAATATTGTGGCAATATTTCATGCCAACATTTAAACAACATTCCCATATTACACCAAGATACAGCTAATATTTGCCCAATATTGGTTGGCTACTAGGATATAATGGTAATTGTGAAGGACTTGGCTATTTATGTTTTTGAATTTTTAACAGATTTGAGGACATTGTAAAGAGCTTTTACTAGGCAGAAAGGACCAATATTTCTTGTTTTAAAAGAATCTTTCGATCTGATGAATACAGTGTCACAAAGTTGGAATTTTTCGGTTGTCGTAAATTACGTATATGTTGAGCTCCATTCTTGTTGTCTAATACTTTATGGTACACTTGTCATGGTACACTTGTTAGTTGACATACTTTTTGTACTACTCGTAAGGTTACAACAAAGCTTCGAGGTTGGAGTATTTAAAAAAAATGAAGATATTACATAAGAATTTACCAAACTGTAAAAATGCATGGGGTGATACCACGCAGATAAATCTATGAGTGTGGAGTAATGATTATTGTGGATAAGTAAAATTTGTGAAAAATTGTATCCTTTTTGCTCTAGCGTTGCGATCGATTACTTAATGTTAGTATTAATTCGCGCAAACGATCCTTGAGTCTGAGGATGTCCAGATGAAGCAAAAATAGGGCTGATCTTTAAGCTCCTTAAGATTCTTTCGGTAACATTATTAAACACTTGTGAAGTTATTCGAGAACACAAAACAGACATTAAGGCTGCTGACGATCACATTTCGTAACATCATTAGTAAGAACATTGACCACCGCTTGAGATGTTATAACTTTAATTCGGAACAGTTCCATGTGTTTAGAAAAATAATCAAGGAATTCCAGAAAATGATAACCGTTAGAAAAAGACCTAAGAAAATTCATCAAAACTAGTTATTTGAGCATAAAATTTATGCAAATTTCTTACAGAGGTGCAAGTAAACATTTTTCGTATTTTTGGAAATTCCTGACAAATGTATAGATGTATACTTCTAATACAGAAGTGGAGCATATGTCAAATATGCAGAATTTTGAGTGTTAAAACGTGAGACATTATAATTTTGGTATAGTGAGAATCTTCTGGGTGGAAAACTTTACTTTTGATCACGAAAAGACATGTATCTGGATGAATGAAATAACTTTTATATTTAGAATCAGTAATTTCTGATGTAATTGAATATATTATTTTCATTAAAATAGGATCGTTTCTCTGCTTACAAAGAAAGGTAGATTTAGTAATTACCATATCTGGTTTTGAGATTGCTTTCTATTTTGGGGAGTTTCATCAGTAATATTATTCAGTTCCATTGTTAATATATAGATTATATCCATTGTTAATAATATAGGTTAACGCCAGGAGCATTTACATCATGAATTAATTTATTCTTTCTTCAGATATCCTGAGACTGGTGAAGGAAATCTAAATGAGACAAGTAATCCGCCAACAAATTACCTTCTCACGCCTTTAACATACTTAAATGAGAAATCATGATTGCAGTTATAAACTAATCATCTGCTTGTTAGATCGACAGGCGTGTTTATAATAATCTAGGAACGTTTATAATCCATAGATTAGCTATCATGGCAAATTGTCCATTATAAAGAAAATATTTATAGCATTGATTGATTTGACTAATGCCATGAGTTGAAGTTAAGAGCTGGATATCGTTTTCAGACCGAGAGAGTTCCGTTCTTCGCAAGATCTGGCCGTTAAGATGTTGGAATGATTACAGAGGAGATTAAAACTAAGGTAAGGATGAAATTTTGATAGGATGAAAATTTGAAGGGATGGAGCTAAGAATCGAACAAAAGAGACAGGTAAGAAGCTTTAACCAAGGTGGAAAAAATATAGGTTTAATTTTCGATCGAAGAAAATAATTTTGAAAAATAAAAAAGGGAACAAATATTCCAAAAATATGATCGTCGAAGAACATTTTTATTTATTAAAATAACCCAATTCATCCATTCTAGGGCACGTAACTCCTGCTTTTGTAATAGACGAACCTATAAAAGATAGCAGAACGGCGCATTATAATGTAACAATAATTTGAACATATACACTGCAACTGATTTGAACAAATCCACTATAACTGCTATTGGGTGTGATGGGACAGCTACAAACAATGAAGTCAATAATTGTGGGATTCCTTTAATACAAAAAGATCTAAATAGTCCACTGCAGTGTAATTTGTTTGTTACACTGTAATGAATTGCCTTTGCACCACCTGTTCTGTGATATCAACTGAAAAACAAAAGGCCCTAATGCATTTGGAGGGGTTTTAGGTAAGCTACTTGAAAATTGTAACGAACTTCCAGTAGTTAAGTTCTCTCCTATATAACACAATATTCTGAATCTTAAAATAAAAGCAGATTTGAGCACATACCAAAAATATTTCCTTGAAATTTGCACATCAATCTCAAACGGTGCATTCTCTCTAGATCTATTTTTTAAAAAATCTGGACAGTTGGATTATTCATGATGGCTTACGTTAGCAAAGCGCATTCTTCTGTTATATGTTGGAACAGAGAATCCCTGCGATAACCTTAAAACATTAACAGAGTATGTTGTGAAAGTGTATGCTCCAATCTGGTTCCAAATTTATGTGTAAATGGTTCCAAACATTTTTGGAGACTGATAAAATTTTCACGTTACCTTTGTGAGCAACATCTAAAAATAATCGACGCAGTTATTCAGAGAATCAACTACTGCGCTTACCCAAAAAACGTGTCTCTCTGTATGTTAAGTGGTAAGAGAAAACACATAACAGAGCCAGGTCTTCCCCGACTTCTGAAAGCAAGATTGGAACACATTAATGGCGTCACAAAGTTTCTGGTCCCCAAGCTCAAATTTCTTGCTGAAGATTTCATTGATATGATTCAGTGGACCGACATAACTATCACAGAGTCTCCAAAAACATGATACATAGTTGATGAGGACTTCAAAAAGTATATAAGTGAAGGAATAGAACCAAGGTGCTAGTTGCAATCTATACATTTCCCTCCTTTTTCCTGCAACACACAAGCGGTAGGAAGTTTTTTATAGCTTGTGACAGAGTCACCACTAAGTGTCTGTGGACCTGACGCAAGATAAGGCTTTATTAAAGCAATAATTGTTTCGAAAAAGATGATGCCAAAATTTGAGACAAAAAGCATTTAAAAAAAGTTACAAATCAAACTAATACAATTATTTTTTAAATTGTACCGACATAAAATTTAGTCTATGTTTGGAGCAAAGATGGTCACTAGCACTTTGCCACCATTATTTTTAAAATTGGTTCGGTAGTTCCAAAGACTACAAACAAACTAACTTTACTGCTTTATAATATTAGTATAGCTTATTAATAAAATATATAAGGTATAAATGTATAGCTTGTCATCAATTTTTTTTCACCGCACTCTAAATATATATATATATATATATATATATATATTAATATAAATATAATAATATCCATCATAAGATTTTTCATACAGGATCATATTTATAGAGTGTCCGGAATATAAAACATGTGTAAGAAATTTACGCTTTTTACAAGTATTAGTAATGCATTTATAATATTTTATGAGGAAATGAATATGTTCAAAGAGTTCATGAAATAAATCATCCATAAACTGGATAAAATTTATATTCTTACATGCAGAATATAGTTTTATCCATATCCTCTACTTTTAAAAAGTATTGAAAGATTAATAATGTCTATAAATGCCACCTGAGTCCCAGATAAATATTAATTTGTTTTCTGAATAAAAAATGTATCTTTGGAAGAAAACATCAATATTTTGGATAAGTTAATCTCAGAAAAATTTCTTTTGAGATAACGCCGATATTTTTTTTTATAGTGCAAACACATATAGAAAGACTTGAAATATAATAACAAAGTTAGAGAATAGCATTTAATTAATTTACATTAAAAAACATTCTTAATATATTTGCAAATGTTTTATTTCAGTGATTAGTGCCGATGTTAATCTTATAAAATTATTATTATTATTGATTTTTTTTTAATTAGTACAAACTTTGATACGAATATTTAAATTATATTTTTAAAATGTTATAGTTGTTTATGTGGGAAAGTAAAATAAGATTAACCACAGAAAGATAATAAAATATTATAAGACTTTTTCCTATACAATTTATTTTGTAAACGAGCACAAAATATTAATAAAAATAAGTATTATATTTTATACAAATATAAGAAATATATACATAATGTCTAAATATATACTATATATATTCCATGCGTTCATGATTTAAATGATTCATTAGTTTGATAAAACTTCATACTATTTTATGCAAAATATTATTTTACAAATACTCCCTGCTTTTAAAAAGTATTGAAAGATTAATAATGTCTATAAATGCCACCTGAGTCCCAGATAAATATTAATCTGTTTTCTGAATAAAAAATGTATCTTTGGAATAAACCATCAATATTTTGGAGAAGTTAATCTTAGAAATTTTTTTCTTTTCAGATAAGGTCGTTCAGATTTTTATTTTATTTCAATGTGCAAACATATATACCGCGAAATAAAATATAACAACAAAGATAGAGAATAGTATTTCATTAATTTTATATTTAATATACACTTATTAATAACTTAGCAAAATGTTTAAAATTTCAGTAATTCTTAAGGATGTAAGGATGTAAGGATACTTAACTAAATTATTAACAATGTTCTTTTTTATAAATTAGTATAAACTGTTATACGAACATTTAAAATAGATATTTTTTTTTTATGTTGTAGAAGTTATGTGTGGGAACGAAAAATAAGAATTATGACAGAAAGAATAAATAAAATATTCACATTTAGATTACATTGTGTTACGATACTATTATGCAATATAATTTTTTTGTTAAGGAAAATATTTTGAAAATATGCAGATAATTTAGTCTTATAAATTCTACGTAGCAGAAATACAGGGTGTGTCAGAAAAATGTATACACTTTTTGAATGAACTCCAGTTTTTATTAACATATAATTTATATTTTCCTATAGGATAATGTGGGGTAAAATGGTTTGAAAAAATGTTTTTTTTTTCGATTCTACACTCATTTTAGCTGAAAACAGATTTAAAACATTAAAGAAGTCTAACTTATTTATGCAATGAGATCATTATAATCTCAATTTAAGTATTTTCCTATATATATATATATATATATATATATATATATTATATATATAGGTATCTTTGGGTACATAGGTATCATTCATAAACTGGACAAAATTTATATTCTTACATGCAGAATATCGTTTTATCAATATCCACTACTTTTAAAAAGTATTGAAAGATTAATAATATCTATAAATGCCACCTGAGTCCCAGATACATATTAATTTGTTTTCTGAATAAAAAATGCATCTTTGGAAGAAAACATCAATATTTTGGGTAAGTTAATCTCAGAAAAATTTCTTTTGAGATAACGTCGATATTTTTTTTTTAAGTGCAAACACATATAAAAAGACTTGAAATATAATAACAAAGTTAGAGAATAGCATTGAATTAATTTACATTAAAATAACATTAATAATATATTTGCAAAAGTTTTATTTCAGTGATTCGTGCCGATGTTAATCTTATGAAATTATTAACAATGTTATTATTATTTTTTTTAAGTTAGTACAAACTTCTATACGAATATTTAAATTATATTTTTAAAATGTTATAGTTGTTTATGTGGGAAAATAAAATAAGATTAATCACAGAAAGATAATAAAATATTATAAGACTTTTTTATATATAATATATATATATAGAAAAAAACCGAAATTTATATAATCGAAACATAATAGCGCGGGAAAGTTGTCATTGGTAATAAGGAATAAATTCGCAAAATATTACACCAAATGGTTAATATCTTTTACCGCCGCAAGGGGGCCAAGGTTTCAAAAAATCGCAAAAAAAAGATTTTTTCGAAAAAAAATTAAATTATCAAACTAAAGCAATACAATTTGTAATATATTGCAACAGTTACTTCAAGATGTTAGTAATATTCTAATAAATTTTTATTGTGGTGAAATCATTTTTTTACCGCCGCAAGGGCTGTCAAAATTTTGGAAAAACGGCAAAAATTTCAATTTTCAGTTTTTTCCGATTTTCCCAATTTTTATTATTTGTCTACAATTAAATAAATTTACATTATATCTAGTAATAACTTATAAATGTCTAGTAATTTTGATCATGGTGTAGCCAACCGAGGGCGAGAGGGGCCCACCCCCTCCTAAATTTGAGAGAAAGGGTCTTTTTGAAGGGATCCTGTGAATTTTTTCGACAATTTTTAGGGATTTTTTTCAAGGGTGTTCCCAAAAGTGGAAAATAATAGGTAATTTATGTACGGGGCCACCCTACAAAGAAAAATCACCAAAATTTCACAGAAAATTTCTTAAAATTCCTTTAAAAAGACTTTTTTCTCTCAAATTTAGGGAGGAGGGCGGACCCTCCTCGCCCTTGGTTGACAATGCCCATGATAAAAATTACTAGACATAAATTATTACGAGATATAATGTAAAAAAAAAAAAAAAAAAAAAAAAAAAAAAAAAAAAAAAAAAAAAAAAACTAAAAATTGAAATTTTTGTTGTTTTTTTCAAAATTTTGACCCTTTCTGCTGCGGTAAGAAAAATGATTTCACCATAATAAAATTTTATTGGAATATTACTAACATCACGAAGTAACTGCTGCATTATATTAGAAATTGTATTGTTATGGTTGGGTAATATAATTCTTTTTTCTTTCTTTTTTTTTTTTTTTTTTTTTTTTGATTTTTCAAAACTTTGGCCTCCTCTCGGAGGTAAAATATATTAACTATTTGGTGTAATATTTTGCAAATTTATTCCTTATTACCAATGGCACTATTATGTTTCGATTATGTAAATTTTGGTTTTTTCGACCCACCCTAATATATATAATATATATATATATATATATATATATATATATATATATATATATATATATATATATATATATATATATATATATATATATGTATTTATTTAATGTTAAAACTTCAAAATATTTTTCTTTTGTTGTTTTTATACGCATTTTACATATGACATGGGTTAAAATTAGAAGTAGGTGGTTTTAAGTTGTTAGTTGTGAAAAGTCAATTATAACAACCCGAAATTGTATGGAAATGCTTTATAGTATTTATATTAAATGTAATTTACGTTCAAAAAAGGAAACATTCACGATTGTTATGTTAAGCTTCTTTTGATATTTTAAAATCGCACAAGTGTCATTATTTTCTAAAAATATATTATTATTATTGTACCCGTCTGTATTAGTAATAATTCCAATAAAGTAAGAGAAAGTATATCTGTAATTTTAAATAAGATAATGCTAGTCTGTATTATGAATGATTACGTATATATACGCAAGCTGATCGTTTAAATGCTAGTTATCTGTTAAATGACTAATTTTCCAAAACATCAGATTGGTGATGGTGATTGATTTATTTTAAAGCGTTTAATACTATGCAGTATCTGCCGAATTACTTTTCAGTATCTCCGTCAAACTTTATCTGGATATTGGGGTTGATTTAGTTTTGTTTGATGTTCTTACTAAGTAAATACAGACAAATGTGTTACTGTTCTTTTAAAAAATAGTGAAATGCTTTCCGAGGTGTACTCATACATTGCTTATAAATATGTCCTCCTTAGCACTTTATTTCAAAATTTGACGATGGTGGTTTCTCTATGAATAAAATTTAGAACATTGTGTTATCGTGATCCACGTTGTTTCTTATAATTCCTTAAATCATTTGAAATTAGTGTTTCATTTCTCTTAACTAAATATAATACAATGCTTTTTTTATTGTTGCTAAAGAAAACGACTTTCCTGCTGAAAATTATTTTTTCGACTAAACAAGACTATTTCTGATTTCAATAATGCTAATATGGTTAGTTATTAGGAGTTTATTCCGTTTCATTTTATAATAGACACTAATTTAGCTAACATTTATTTTGATGGAGGTAGAATTATCTAATTTTCTGTTGATCCATAAATGAATTCTATGTGTTAAACTCTACATTAGAATTTCTTTTTTTATACGCTATCCAATTTTTCATGTAGATCGAGTCCCACTACATTCAGTCATCACTACTCCAGTCTTATTTCGAACTCGCTATCTTTTTTGAAAAGTATTTTCCATTGCTTTTTTTTTCTTCTAACATACATATTGATTGAAATTTGTTTTAAGAATGGCATATTTCATACATTTTTTTTTTTTTATGAATGGGAATAAATTCCTGATGTAGATGCCTGTTTAGGAAGGTTTTCCGCAGTAGTTAACCTTGCAAGTTGTGTTACATGATCTGTGTTTTTTTCAATTATCATATTTTTATTTCGATTCAACAGACTTGAGATGTTTTCTGAAGACGGCTATCTTTATTCCATGTCTTTAGAACATTTTTCCTGGATTGCGTCGGTGTGATAAAACATAAATACATATGTCCAAAGGTTGTAGGACGTGACTTATGTTTGTCGGAAGATAGAGATTGATTATTTAATTTTTTATCGCATGGTTTATCCTTTTGTACTTCAGGTGGCTACCATGATCATTAAATATTAGAAGAATTTATATTTATAGATATTTTTGCACGTCTGGATTGAACGTTTTAACTAGAAGTTTCAAGTATTCTACAAGTACTTGAGTAATTCAAACAAACGCACTTATAATATATAAGATTAACATATTGCCACATGCAGTATTTTAAAGAGAACTATTTCAAATAATATAATTATTCTCTTTTCAAAGAAGTTAATAAAAACACCACAACATTTAAAATAAGTAAATATTACATATTTCATACTAAAATTACATTTAAAATAAGTTTTCCTTAATACTTACAAAAATTCAAAATGGAGTTTTAAGCCTAACTAATACCCAGATTCCACCAATATATTCAAATACATTTAAAACAAGATATATTCGTTAATATTTTGTTAACCTCTTTCAGATGAATGAAAGGTACATAATAATCACAAATTAAAGAAAATATAAGTTTTTTGGAAGTTTTCGGGCGAACAAAAAAAAAAAAAAAAAAAAAAAAAAAAAAAAAAAAAAAAAAAAAAGGCAAGCATTCTGTACCAAGAATGAACGTTTTATATGCTACCAGATTCAAACTGGAACCTTTCACCTGAAATATAAATATTGCCAACGATTGTCTGAAAACATTTTACACAGTTAGAACTTATTTTTTAAACTCTATTTTAAATAGATAGGTTTTAAAAATTTACCATTTTTGTATGTTTTTTTTTTTCCTTAATAGCAAACACATAAAATTGTTATTATATTTAATATCACGAAAGTAAACTACTCAAAATCTTTTAAAAATAAAAACAGTTTTTAGGAGTTAATTTTTATCATTTTTTTCTATTTACTTGGTAAGGAAATAATGATCATAATAATAAAAAACAGCATAAATTTTTAAACGAAATATTAGTGTCCATTTTTCAATATTTTTTATCCCTTTTTGAGATAGGCAAGTGTGCTTAAGTTGATATATTGATGGGAAACATTCTTATAGTTTGAATTGAATTATTATATAAAATACAATTAAAGCATTATATACCATACATTTTCGATATAGAATGAGACTACCGTCATTTTTTTTATTACAGTAAGTTTTCTCATATATTTGACCAAACACATTTTTTTATACAAGTATTTGTTATTATTCCCTGAGATATATGATTAGAAATCCTGATTAATACTGTTTATCGAAATAAAAAAATACAATTCTACTTAATGTGAAACACTGAGAAAATAATGACTTCCTGTGTATTGTATGTAGTAGTAAGATTTCGAGATTCATCTCTCAAAAGCAGTAAGTTTTTAATTCATACGTTTGTTTGTCTTTTTGTTACCAACTTCATTTTCAATAACCTTTTAAACAAAATTGAAAGTGGTGGTTATGTCTTTTTTGAGGAATGCCCCTTAAAACTCGTTCATAAATAACTAAAATTGTTATTTTCGACGTATTTTCATTAAATGATGAAATACATACATGAATTATACCATTCATTAATTCATATTTCCGTACTAGTATTGTTCGGCTTTATCTCACCAATTTCATCTTTCATAACATTCTAAACAATATTAGCAGTGCTGGTAACATCTTTTTTGGAAGAATTTTCCTTAAAAATTGTTCATTAGTAAATAATTAAAATTGTTACATTAAATGATGAAGTACAGTACATGAGATACATTTTTCATTAAACACAGTGTAACTTGCTTTCTACTAATATTTTGCACAATACATAAAATATTATTGGTATAAACAGAAATACGCATGCTAAAATGTTGTAAAATTATTGAAATGAATGAATGAATATGAAGCCCAATACTAAAATTTCAAATGCTTATGCTTTACTTTGTAAAATTATTTACGGATTATATTAAAATAAAATGTAATTCTAATATTTTTATCTTTGATAAAAAATAATGCAGAATTATTTTATATATTTCAGAAAAAATCTCTTTTACCATAATCCGAATAAAATGTTTACTATTTTTATTGTTATATAATACAAATTAATTCTGACTTTTCTTTTTAAGAAAGTCTGCTTAAGAATAATCTGTGTAAGAAAGAAAAAAAAGCTTTCCTGAACTACGTTTTTATCATATCCATACGTAAAATAATAAAAATAGAATATGACAAAAAAAAGAGATATGACATTAAAAATCCATTTTCTGATCTTGATTTGTTATCATCGATCTCGCAAAGGACCGCCGTGATAAATTTCTGCTAAATCATGAGTTATAATGCATGGCATTTTACCTTCAAACTTATTACAATATCTTTATCTTAAAGACTTCTTTTATGCGACAAAAAAAAGAGAATTATTTTACATGCATGGAGACAGATAAAAGCATCTGCTTATGGATGATAATATCAGAAAAAAGCTAGTTTCGTAAAGAATTCCCTCCTATCTCTCAAATAAATCACTTTCGTGTCTCATTACAATTGGTTATGCAGAACAAACATTCCATAATTTGCAGGATGATAGGACACAATGTAATAAAAAATCTCTGTATAGGATAGAAAGCCACATACCATTCAATATAAAATACAGGTTTCTGCATTTAATCTACACTCGGATTTTTATTCATAATTTTGTTAAAAACCCTATATTTTAACGAAATTTTCATCTTCATTTTTTTCAAAATATGAGGACTTTACCAGAATGTTAGTAGCCCCCAGTTAGGGTCACCCTCCGTATTTGAAAACCATTGAACTAGACGGATTTTATTTTTTGCTATTTTTGTAGTTTTCTGTACTTTTCAGAATAAAATATTATTAGGCATGGTATATTTTTATAAGAATACATATAACTTTCCTTTGCATAGAATCTAAAAGTGTATGTGATGCCGGGATTCAACTGATAGAAGTTTTTTACTATTTACTGTAGTACATTTTCCCAAAAAATTATTTTTATAGTAAATTTTCCATAGATATCAACAACGAAGAATTTTGTTCGAAACTAGTGGCATACAAACCTGGAAACGCTGATAAAGAAACAGTAAAACTTCCGTAAAATTTAACCATTTATTTTTAGTTTATTGGATTACTTGGAGTAAAATGTTGTATATAAAAGAAAACCAGAAAAATTGCATATAAGAACTATGATTCAGCATTAATACTAAGTGTAATTCAATGTAATTCTGCATATTTTATTTAACGCCAATATCTCGGGAATTCTAAAACGATATGCATAACAAAAAAAAAGTTTATGAATAATGGGTTTCTATTATATAAAAAGTATTTTTCTTTTCAGAAAAATATAAATTGTAGTATATTAATTTTATATACCACACCTATATTCTAAACATAAATAAATTGTCTGGTATTTGCTGAAATGCCCTTTTCAAAATAAAAACTATAATTACAATAGACTAATGACAAATGTTTTTATATAATCACTGCCTTTTTATTTTTAACCCTTGTTCTACGCATTTTCTTTATCTTAACATAGTATAAAACAAAGTAGCTTTTTCTGTCCCTATATCCCTATGTACGCTTAAATCTTTAAAACTACGCAACGGATTTTGATGCGGTTTTTTTTAATAGATAGAGTGATTCAAGAAGAAGGTTTATATGTATAATAACATCCATTAAATAGTGGAGAAATACTGTTAGTTTTGAGGTTTAAGTCGCTTTTTCTGTCCCTATATCCCTATGTACGCATAAATCTTTAAAACTACGCAACGGATTTTGATGCGGTTTCTTTTTAATAGATAGAGTGATTCAAGAGGAAGGTTTATATGTATAATAACATCCGTTAAATAGTGGAGAAATACTGTTATTTTTGAGGTTTTTAATGTGATGTCGTAAATAATTTCATTTTTTCCGCTTATACATTGCAAACGCATTCTGAACCCTACAAGATTTATCAAAATAATGTACTAATTATTGTACACATTAAAAAGGTCTATAGAAAACACAAAGAGATGAAGGTTTTCAAGGTTAACCCAAAGCAAAGCGAGGGAGGGCCGCTAGTATGTTAATAATGTACGATTATCCTAAAATCAAAAAAGAAAATTATTTATTCTCGAGACGAAAAAAAGTATTTTTTATTTTACTCCTGTGCATTGCATGAACATTTGAATATCTGTTATATCTTACACACCATGAATTATATTTCAGAAGTAAAATAAACTATGAATATATTATTAAGAATTTAATAATGTTATATATGCAGTTGTTGAGGAATTTTCTATTAAAATATTTTTCATGTCATATTCGTGTAAAGTAAAACTAACAAAATGCTTTATTTTTTGTTTTGTTTTTAACATTCTAGTAGAAAAAAAATATTTCAATCAGTTTAAAATCAAAAGGAATATTTACTACTCAATTGAGGTACACACAATTTCACGTTTTCGTTTGCAGATGTAGTGACTAAAGCTTACTGCGAATTTTAATTTCAATTATACCTTTCTGTAAGATCTATATTTCAGTAAAAATGTGGAATTAGACTATTTTTTCTTAATTTTACGACGTAACCCATGACACTTGTTATTATTATAATTATTTCCTAATACTCGGTAATAAATTAGTATTTTTTTCATACATTCAGGGATATAACTAATAAAAAAGTTTCAAAACATTATACAAATCGTTTTTCAAATTTCACATAAAATAAAGAAAAAAACGAGGTGAAACCCGTCGAATTTTGACGAAAGAAAATGTTTAAAAACAACTGTTAGGTTAAATTTATAAAATAAGAATACTAAGCAGCATATAACATATAACAGCATACAACAGCATATAACAGCATATAAAATAAACATACTAAACATTTTATTTACAATAAAATATGAATCTTACTTTGGCTACTCTACCTTTTAAAACAAATATTATTTATAACCTAATATACAAAAATACTATTCCAATTAGCTTTAACGTTTCAAATTAAACGAAAAATTAAACTTTATTCAAAAAGTAATCCAGTAACATGTAATCAAGATAAATAATTATGGTGATGTTATCAATTGAGACTCTGATTTTGTAAAATGGAATAAACTGTCTTAAAGAAATTATGGCAGTTGGATAGAATCATAATTAACACATACAAAACGTTTTTTTTTCACCTTCAAAACATTTTCATCCATACTTCTCATATTCATATTTGCCATTTAAATAAATTTTAACGTGCAATTAATCTCTCTCTCTCTCTCTATATATATATATATATATATATATATATACATATATATATAAACATGACCTGACGTTTGAAATACATAATTCACATGAGACCATTTGCCCACTCAATTTGCGGAACCGTAACGAGGACTAAAAATGCTAGAAATTTATCGCTTTCAGACGGATTCGTAGTAGAATATTTAGTTTTTTCGAAAAAAATGCCCGTTTAATTTTAGAAATGGCGTCATTTTCTCTCAAAGAAACATTTCAATTCCCTCTTAGATTAATGTCTGAAACTGTGTGTTGAATGAACCCCTCATTAAATATTCTATCAAACAAACAACGTAGAATGTATCCTTTTGATATTTTAAACAAGTTGGAAATTGTACGTCAAGCCTGACAAATGAGGTGCGTTAGTACTGTAACTATTTTTATAAATATTCAGATCTTGGTGAAATAGCTATTGCACTCTTATGCAAAAATGCATGGATACAAAATGTATTTTATGTGCAGATTTTCATATTTCAAATATTAATTTTCTTTTATGAAATCAAGTTTCAATACACTTTTACAAACAGTTAATTATAATTCTGTTACATCAAAATTACACTATTCTCAAATATCCACTACAAGGAAATGTAAAAAAAAACATCGTTGTTATTTCATTGAAAAAAAGAATTCCATAGTCTGATATTTTAAAATGATTAATGTCCGTAATAACATAAGTACACTTTAAGTTGGAAACATTTTATATTTTGTTAACATTTACTGAAAATTCCAATGGGAAGCATATGCCTTGATTTCAAAGATTCAGAACTTTAAATCCATATTTAAATTCTTTTACCAGAGAAACAGATGATCTGTTTCTGCGGAAACATATATATATATATATATATGGGTAAGTGGGATAGAAATTTTACAATTTTGAAATTGAGTAAAAAATATTATTTTAAAGATTTCACTTATTTATTTTATTATTATTTTCAGATACAATAAACATACTTATTCCATAATTGTATCAAAAACCGAGAGGAATATGTTGAGTAAGATTGTTTTTTGAGATTTGTGTTTCTTTTGTTTCCTTTTCCGAACTAATAATTTAGTGACTTTACTCTTTTTAAAATAATTCCATATTCTTTTGTTGTTTGAACAGGTGATTAACCTTGATTTGCTATTAAAGTAAAAATACTAATTGATATTTATTCGTGTTTTGATATAAATATCATAACACAAAAATTAATAATCAAACATAACATTTAGGATAAAAAACTAATTATTGTGCTGTTATCATAATTTTTATATTTTACTAACATATTGAATGAATGATATTTCATATAAAGTTATTTTTCTATAATTTTAACATATAACGTGTTTAAATATTATTTTTTTTGGTTTACGTTGATAACTTAGATAAAATGTAGAAATTTATTCAATATTGTCGTTACATTATATGTAAATAATGAGCAAAATTGAACTGTATAGAATTATTATAAGAAGGATCAAAAGAGAAATCGACTTTTTTTTCTACACCACTTATCAAATTTTTTCTGATATAAATTTTTCTTTAATAAATGTTTAAGAATTTTTTTCTCTTTTTGTGAAATAATTAATCATAAATTTCAGAGGAAAAAAATTATTTAACAAATGTGTAAGAAAATTTCATCGACACAAAACAATAAATTTTAAGTTAACGCTTTCGAAAAATTTTCAGCGAATGACAATGATTAAAGGCATGATTTTGAATTATGCTATAAGCCCCAATATTTCATATTTGAGAAATGTTACTTTGTGTTTGTTGCTATAAAAATATCAAGCAAAGGAATGTAATGTTTATTCTTTTTAAACACAGAAACAACTGTTTATACTGACACATATTTCGATATATTTCAAGGTGAAATGAAACTTACAGTTTTCAAACATAAAAGACTCTGATTAACTTGCAATAATAAGTAAGATGTGAAATATGCATTTTTTAAAATTGATAAAGCAGAGTTCATTATTAAAATTTATTAATGGAATTGTTTAAATGATATTTAACAATTATTAGGCATATTGTCGCTTCAAGAATTATATTTTCTATTTTCAAATTAATGGGATTTTTTACATTGTGTAATGTTTTTTTGTATATCAGGAATTTCGTTTATTTCTCTATTTATTATTAGGATATAGACATCATTGCATTGCATGAAGGGTAAACATAAGTATTTTAATTGCAAACTAAACGCACAACATTTGAAATATACCAGTATTTTGCTTTCATTAAAAAACATTAACATTGCACTACTAAATATTTCAGTAGATGATATTAATTAATTAATTAATATTTTTATTTATCAATTCTTAAACTCATTTAATTTCATATTATAAATTTCTTCTTTTATATATAAGAAAGAAAGAAATGTATAAAAATACAAAATATTATGTCTAAAATAATATTTCCATAAACGTTTTCACATTATAAATTATTGCAAGTAATTTTTTTAAAAACTGAGAAAAACATTTTGAGTAAGAAAAAATATCTCAATTTATATTCGAATCTGAAAGAAGTATTATTTAATTGTATAATCTATGTAATTATTTCTTGCATTTTTATAATTCTACTTCAATATATATGTAAAGATACTTCGATAATTAAAACTTCACCTCTATGCAATACCAAGATCACCATATCAATCGAAGCCTACGCAGTCGTAGTTCTGATACATATTTGACCTGGTATATACACAGTAGATGTGTTTTATTGTTGATATTTTGAGGTCATTTAAAAAGTTTAAGATTATTTAATATGACATAAAAAACATGTTTCGAAAATAAGTGTAATAAAACTCTCCTATAAAGTATAATTTTTGAATTTTTATTCATAAAACATGTCATAACATTGTAACAATTCATTGCGACTGATGTCATTCAATTCAGAATTTAAAAAAAAAAAAAAAAAAAAAAAAAAAAGGTGAACAATTCCCCACTTGGCATATTTAAGAAAAAGTTCATAACTGTTGTAGCTGTAAAACCCTACTTTACCAGTACTAAAATACAATTTTCAAATTTTTATTCATAAAACATGTCATAACATTGTAACAATTAATTGCGACTGATGCCATTCAATTCAGAATAATAATAAAAAAAAAACATGGGTGAACAATCCCCCACTTGGCATATTTAAGAAAAAGTTCAGTCCCTCCCCACCTCTTGAGGTATAATTCCCCCTACCGCCCAAAAAAATATAGTAAAACAATTTTAATTTTTGGGGACTCATCGGATCTTCTTTTAAAGCGTCAAAACGAAGTTATTCTCAAATTTTCGTGAAAGACCGCCAGTTGTTGCTGTAAAACCCTACTTTACCAGTACTAAAATACAATTTTCAAATTTTTATTCATAAAACATGTCATAACATTGCAACAATTAATTGCGACTGATGCCATTCAATTCAGAATAATAATTAAAAAAAACATGGGTGAAAAATCCCCCACGTGGCATATTTAAGAAAATTCAGTCCCTAGCCACCTCTTGAGGTATAATGCCCCCTACCGCCCAAAAAAAATAGTAAAACAATTATAATTTTGGGGGACTCGTCGGATCTTTTTTTAAAGCGTCAAAACGAAGTTCTTCTCAAATTTTCGTGAATGACCGTCAGTTGTTTCTGTAAAACCCTACTTTACAAGTACTAAAATACAATTTTCCAATTTTTATTCATAAAACATGTCATAACATTGTAACAATTAATTGCAACTGATGCCATTCAATTGAGAATTAAAAAAAATAAAAAAACATGGGTGAACAATCCCCCACTTGGCATATTTAAGAAAAAGTTCAGTCCCTCCCCACCTCTTGAGGTATAATGCCCCCTACCGCCCAAAAAATATAGTAAAACAATTTTAATTTTTGGGGACTCATCGGATCTTCTTTTAAAGCGTCAAAACGAAGTTCTTCTCAAATTTTCGTGAATGACCACAGTTGTTGCTGTAAAACCTTATTTTACCAGTACTAAAATATAATTTTCGAATTTTTATTCATAAAACCTACGTTACATTTGTAACAACTAATCAAATAGACTTGTGGATGGAGTCATTCGATTCAGAATTTTTAAAAAATGTCATGATAAACGATACCCCACTTGACATATTTAAAAAAAAATGAGTTGACCTCCTCCTAAGTTAAAATGCCCCCTTTTGCCCCCCCCCCCCCGCAAAAAAACATGGTAAAACAATGTTACTTTAGGGACTCATTGAATATTTATTAGGAATGCCAGAACGAAGTTCTTCTCAAATTTTCGGGAATCGCCACCGCTTGTCGTCTATTACTTAATTTTCGGTCTATATTACCTATACACATTTTTAACAAGGTGAAAAAACAAAGTGTTTTAACAAGGTGTCAGAAGCTGCTCTGTGTCTGCGGAAAACGACAACACCTAAAAAAATTAATAAAGAATAAAAGAATTAAAGATACACACTGCATGGTATGTATTTGTGGGACATTATTCCAAATAAATTAATTCATATATATATGTATATAAATAGATAAAAAAATAACTAATGAATAAATTTCATATTGATAAAGAAAAGTTCTGTTTAGAAATTTAATTCTGAAACTGCTTTCTCATGCTATGATTTCGCATTTTCACGCTTATTTAACGCTGCTTAAACATTGAAGAAAATGTTAATTTAAAAAAAAAAAAAAAAAAAAAAAAAAACGAAATCTATATCAGAATTAATGTAGAATAATTAGCATATTGAATATTCACTAAAAAGTTCCACTCTGATCCGCGTTTTATATATTTCTCATATTTCAAAAACAATCATACTTTTTCATTAAAAAGGAAGAATGAGATATAGTTTTAGATATAAATGAAATTTATAACACGAACAAGGCTTTATGAACTTCTTTGGATTTAGGCCAAACAAAGTAAGACAAAGACTAAAACAGCGTTTGCTGAATGCTTAAAAACAAAAATTATGATGAATTGTAAAACTTTACATCAGATTAATCAGAGCAAGGCAGCTGAGATATTGTTAGTGGACATAGAGTGTAAGAAAACAATGTATTCAAAATCACTTTGGAATCGTAAATTTTGAATACTCGAGGATATTTTGAAAGTTTTTCTTGTGTCTGTAAACAATGCGAAACATCCAAATCCCAACAAATAAATTATTTTTAACATTATATTCACCTTTAAGTCTATCACTTTAATTAATGTTTCAAAAATTGTATAAAACTAGTTTCTTTAAAGAAACAAAAATGGAAAAACAAATTAGTGTTTTATAGGGAAAAAATCTTCTGGAGATTAAAGCAAAAAGAAACATAATAAAAATTAATAATAGTAACTTTTTATAAAAAAGAAAAAAGGTCTTATCAAATGTGAATCCATACATCATGGTGAATCGATAGTTGAAAAAAAAAAGATACATTTTAAGACTGATAAATATATATATATTTCTTTTTATCATAAATGAACAATTCACATTTGAAAGTTTAGGTTAAAATAAACTAAACAAAATTGCACATAATTGATTATTTGTATTTTTTTCAGAAAATTATAAGGAATTCCATTTTTAACTCTACGAAATAAAATTTCAGATTTCTTAAAACAATATATTGATGTAAACGAATATTTTAAAATAAGGGAATGATAAAAGAAATTGAGGATAAAGAAAAGAAGGGAAATATATACAGTGTCATCAAAAAAGTTGGAGATACGTGAAATAATGATAACTCAAAAAGTAATTGAGTAAACGCAATTATTTTAGTGCCAAAGTACTCGGTCATTATCCAAGATTTGTTATATGTAGCTGCTTTCTAGTCGTGAAATTAAGACGGTGCACAGAAATGATTATATGAAAATGCAAATCGTATCACACATTCGCAATTTTCTTTTTTTGCTTAGACTATTCGTGTACATAATGAATCCTTTCCTACTAAATCGACGATGCTTAAGAACTTCTAATTGCCATTTTCCCCTTACCTCTAATAGTTTTAGACTTTATTATTTTATATAATTTTATTAATAAAAACGCACCCTTTCCACTCCGGAATCAACAATGAAAATTACGAACGTGTGGTGCGATTTGTATTTTCATATTATCGATTCTGCGCATCGTCTGAATGTCACGAATTAAATGCAGCTAACAAATCTTGGATAGTTGCCGGGTACTTTGGAAATAAAATAATTGCGTTTACCCGATTACTTTTAGAGTTATGATTCTTTCAAATATGTCCAATCTTTTTCGATGACCCGATGTTTTTATGTATTTTTTACTTTTATCTGACTAAAAGATTATTTCATTTTTCCTTTCATTTGAAAAACATGTATAACGGAAGGATAATTGAATACTCATAAATATTGATTAAGAAAACTTTTTGTCAATTAAAATAAAAATCTAACTTCCATAAACAGTAGCAGGTACTATTTTATTTTGATCATTTAATGAAAGTAACTTCTACAAATAATTCATTTTTACTAGCAAAGGAAAATGTATGTTTCGAATGTTTTAAATTGAAATGTGTCATTTTTATAAAGATTTTTTAAAACATGTTGCTAATTTGGCCTTTCTAAATTCTTTATTAAAATCTACAGGCTTCATATAAATAATATATTAATGAAAAGGGCGTAGCGGAAAAGTGGATAGATTAGAACAATGTCCTTTTCGTCTTATGTTATAAAAATCTTTAAAAAGTTGTCAGTAGTGGAGCATGATTAATATAAACTATTGATAACTTTAAAAAGATTTTTATCTGTTGTAAATCAGATGTAATAAACGTTATTCACATGTGTCCAATATTACTGTATTCTAAAATAATGTAATGTATAAAGAATAGAGAAAAAAATAAATTTAAATGAAAACACTTGGTCATATAAACGCACTTATAGTAAAGGATTGAATTTTATCCAAAAACAATGCTCTTTATCTTCTCAGAATATCGTGAATTTCGGATGTCAAATGTTAGAGTCAGAAATATTATTGGCTTAAAAAGTATATTGTCTTTACACAGTTTCTCTTTGTGGAAGCAGGACAGAAATAATTTCATAAAAAAATAGATTTTAGATTTTTTCAAAGATCAAAAACATGGGAGGGGGTGGAAAAAAGCCGTAAGGATCGGTGTGTGACATTTTTAATGTAGACCGTAAGATTAAGCATTTTTTTAAAAGTACGGACATAAAGTTTTGTGCAAATCGGTCAGAAACTGCACAATTGTATAAAGCACATACATACCAAAAATGTCTTTCATATATAGAGATATGAATGTAATTTAATAATTAGGTAGTTTAATAATATTGCAGATTTTAAAGTTTTTTCATTCCCAATTTAATATAAGTTTTAAAAAGAGACTTGAATTAATAAAGCTAAAGTAAGGATCGGTGTTTCACATTTTTAATGTAGACCGTAAGATTAAACATTTTTTTTTAAAGTACGTACATAAAGTTTTGTGCAAATTGGTCAAAAAATGCACAATTGTATAAAGCACATACACACAAAACATGTCTTTCATATATAGAGATATGAATGTAATTTAATAATTAGGTAGTTTAACAATATTGAAGATTTTAAAGTTTTTTCATTCCCAATTTGGAAAGAGACTTGAATTAATAAAGCTTTTAAAAGCTATTTCATGACAGCTCTCCCTGAAATTATGTGTCCAAATATATTTTTAGAATGAATGAATATGAGCAAATTCTAATTTCATATCTCTAGAGCACAATATAAATATATTTATAACAAAATATCTAGATGTCAAAAATAGTAAGCGATACGTATTGTCATATACTAAAGAAGATTTACTGATTAATGCAATTTGTTTTCTTAATCAAATATAAAAAGACGTTTTTACATAAATACTAATACTTTTAGTTGATAGACTAATATGACTATAGATACCGGAGAAATAATCACCCAACATTGCTATGGAAATACATATACATACATCATCTAAGTTTCTCCAAATTCGTTGGCTCCTATTACAAACACGACTAATTTTATATATTTTAGAGAAAATAGATTCCTAAACTAGGTTATATTTTGATACACTCTAAAAACGACAATTTTAAAGCTGAGCAAAAAAAAACTCAAATCTGAGTATGTCGCATAGTCGAAATGGCTCCGAATCAAATTGACTCAAGTTTGAAACATGCATATACTGATTTCTAAAAACATGCACACACTCAAGATTAAAATATCATGTGTTCATATTTGAGTATGTCCATGTTTCAAACAACAGTAAACAACATCTAGAAAAAAAGGGCTAGTGCTGCCATCATTTGTTGTATTTACGATTATGGAAGGATAAACTAAATTTACGCTTTTACTCAGAGCCAGCATCGAACACGAGTCTTACTAGTTACAAATATATTGCCTTATCCACTTCGCCATCCAGATCATATCAGTGGGTTATTTTAAATGCAAGTCATCGAATGATTCGGACGGATGTTGATATTTTTCTAGGATTCATTAATTTGTTGCTGAGTAACTTGGAAATGTTTAACAGGATTTTGGAGAGATTTGGTCAATTTGAGATGGTGGTTAAGATTGTACATCTTTATTATTTATGTGCGTAAAGGGACATGTAAATTATACACATTTTCAATTATATTGTTATCAGTATGAAAAACTAAATGAAAGCACTTAAATGAAAAACCGCTCCCTAGATATAGATATTGAAATTTAACTGACTAAATTTTATTTTTGAAACATTTTAACCCATTAACGCCGCAATTATTTTTCTCTTAAATAATGGAAATATTGCATTTCGTTCAAATGTGTATGAACTGACTTCTATGTGCTAAATTTTGAGTATTGCCATGTTTAAAAAATGAGCATGAACTGACTCCTATGTGTTCATTTTTGAGTATTGCCATGTTTCAAAATTGAGTTTGAACTGATTCTAATAATTTTTGAGCATGTCCATGTTTCCAAAATGAGTATGAACTGACCTCTATGTGAACAGTTTTGAGTATGTCCATGTTTTAATATTCTGAGTATTTCTGGTATTTTAGAATTGAAAGCATTGGATCGTCATATTTGAAACAAATGTTTCAACAAAATGATAACATCGATTTACTCAGATTTAAAAGTGTCATTTTTATCAGTGTAATGTACATAACATTACAATCCGTGTATCAAGAAATATTTAAAAAAAAAATTCTCATCATAAATATGTATATATATATAAATATTAAAATATAATATAATATACTATTATTCAATAATTATTGAAATACACCCGAATAAAATGTATACATTCGAAGAACACGATATCTTAAGGCAGATAAGACACAAACTCTTGACATAGAGATCCTCTTATGTTTTGAGACTTATAGACATGCATTCTCTTTGCAAATGTACTCGTATTGAGGGATTTAGTTACTTGTTGTTTTTAACAGTTATTTTCTTAACGTTTTTCTATTAATTTTACTTTCTAGGATTAGTTATTTGGTTTGCTCTGTCTAATTGTAGGCCGGATGAAAAACTAGTTTTTTTTTATTATGACTTTGCTAATTTTTACTGAGAAATCTAAGTTATTTTGGTTCCGTCTTTACTTCGTGGTTAATGGAATACGAAGAAGAATATCATAAGTTTGACCGCATGGTCTCTAAATGAATATTTTAAATAGAGGGTGTGGAAAAAGAGCCAACGAATGCCTAACTCCGATTGAGGAGTTCAGCTGTTGATGCCCGACACTACTTATTCCAGCAAAGCGTTTGCAGGTATTTGTTTTATATATCTATTTCAAGTTCATAGGATTTTTGTAATACTAGGGAGATGTAATTATGTTAAGCATAATTCTCACAGATAAATTCTAAAATCAGGAAATTGAATTATAGTATTATTATAAATAATAAATATCAGAAATATAGAGCAATAAAAGATTGTTATGATGAAATTTAGATGTTTTAATTTTATGGCCATCTATACGAAAGCAAACCAATGAAGAATTTATTAATATTATTAAATATTATTTTCCAAAGATACAAGTAGGATGCTACGTGCAAGCGTATTGGAATTTAATTGTTTCCATTATGTATAAATATAATTTTGTAAATAATTGTAAGAAAATTTTAGTTACTTGTGTTTACTATTCGTTTACATCATGTGCATTTGTACTTTAGGTTAAGGTAAATTATGCAATTTTTGTTTAATATGATGCATTTAGATAATTATTCCATTAACTAATGATTCATAAGTCGGGATTACAATGCAAAATCACATTGCGAATTTGAAGATTTTTAATTGTGTTATAGAGTATTGTAATTTTAGGGTACCTTTTAATACCTGATAGAATCCTAAATGATCAAGTGCTTATTTTATGTTTGTTATCGTAACCACTATGGACAGATATGATAACACAAATGTCTGGAAGGACTTTTGATTGGTAGTAACCTAATCAGTAATGTTTACATCTTCCAGCATATAACACAGTTTATAGGATTGGTGGCAATCTCTAATTGAATAATCAGCCATTATAATATGGCCCATTTTATAATGAGCCATTATAAAAAGTGTACGATTATTTACAATAGCAAGCATATGTTTTTTTTGTAATTTGAATGTCTATAAATTTATTAAGGAGAGTGTTGCTATAAGAATTAACTATGTTATATACTGCGCAGTAAGTATATTTAATATTTTTATTTAGAAATAATCTATTTTTGCACTTGATGCGATTGTTTGCAGTAGCAAAAATATTTATTTATTGAATAAATAATTTCCACTAAAATGGTGTAATAATTTATAAAAAAAAATTGTTGCAAATATTTAAGCGAAGTACTAAGTATTTCTATTATAATATGAATGCTTTAATAAAATGCAGAACATTATTTACTTAGTCTATTATACATCACACTGATTCGAAAAGTTACACAATTTATAAAAAATATTTTGGTAAAAATAATATGAGTGAATTAAAACGTTGTTCCATAACTGTTTCAAACACTACGTTTAAATATCATTAAAATAATCAAATTTTATCATTGCTTGCTTATGATGTTATAAAACCTTACTTTATTATTATTTTTTTCAAATAATGTAATGAAAGGTAGAAGAGAGTGGAAATTTGATACTACATGAGTTGCTCTAGTCCTAAAACATTTCCGTTCCAAAAATTTTATATATTATAACACATTTTATGCGTTTCTTGAAATTTTGAATTTTTCTGCAGCATTTTATGAATAAACGTGCTTATATTTCACTTTTTTATTATCCATAATAAACATTTTAAATTATTTTTCAAGAAAAGTAATTAAAATGCAGTCATAATAAATAATTTGATAATGGAAGAAACGCAAAACAATTTTCATTAAAAACATTTTCCATCCAACCTGGATTTTTTTGTCTCCTTATTCATTTTTTATCATTAATTATAATTAACACGATGGTATTATTTATTAAACAATAAGCGAAATATTAATTAATTTTCTATAAACAAGGTAATAATAGAACACATTCCATATTTTTCAAAGATTAATATTTATTTTTAGAGAGATTTTAAAATAGGAATATTGAATATATTTTTAATTTTAATTTATTGTTTCAATTTTCATTTTGTTAATTTATTCCAAGTGAGATTTTTTTTTAAATAGGTAGAATTTTATTTTTAATTAAAATAGTTATTGGTGAGTATAACAATCGAGTATAATAATCATTACCTCAGCACTTCGGCGTTAATAAACAAAAAAACTAATTTATTTTCAATTACCCATTATATTTTTATTCATATTGAACCGGTAAAACACCGGTTGTATGTTGATTATTGTTTTTGAAATAGTAAATATTTAAGTAATCAGCAGATAGCGTAAAAATAAAATAAAATAAAATAAATAATAAAAAATAATCTTACAATTAAGGAATAGCGAAGTCACAATTAATATCATTTTTAGGGTTTCGTTCATCTCACGAAGCCCCGTTACTCCCGCTCCGATCTATGAAGGTGAAAATATTAAAAAATCGTATTATTTTAAAAAATCGTATTATTTTAATGTAGAGAGATACAAAACCAAAATTCTAACACTCTTTTCCTATTAACTTTAAACATTTTTCGTTATAGCAGTTGCCAACAATAAAAAATGCACAATAAAATTATTTCTACAATAATTAATTTTCTATTGAAAGATTTGAACATGAGAAATGAAAATGAAATAAAAAGTTTCACCAATTGAAAAAATAATTAATATGACGTCATATTGGTAATAAAACGGAAATTTTCAAACGTTTCTCAATAATACAAGGAGTATGAGTATGTGCATGTACAGAAAGCAGATTAATAACACGTCATTAGAGAATTAAAGAGAAAATTAATCTGACGTCAGATTGGAAGTTTAACGGATTTTTGAAATCTTTGAGAATAATACAAAGCGAGTATCAATATGACTTTGAGGAACGCATTGAATCAGGATAAAAACTCGATTATGGAAATATTCTCATATTTTAACATTTTGAAGGTGTACAGCATGTTTAATTTAATTAAATAAATTAATTATTTTTTTTAAATATCGCATTTAGTCCACATGACAGATTTTATTATGACAGAGTATAATAGCGGGCTTCGCAGCTTGTTCAGATATTCGAAAAAAGGGAGTTGGTTATAAATAGAGCGTATTTGAAGCTTTTGTTTTGTCCTATTGATGGTTTAAGCGATCATGAAATCTTCAAGTCCGATTTTGTTTTCCATGTTTCGGAATCCTAATTAAAATATAAAAAGTAGACAAAACAAAATTCCTAAAATTTCATACGTTTCTATTAAATAAATAGTGAGATATACCTAGGATTTCATCGCAAAAGGCCTAGTAGAAAGTACGACATGCTGAAATATCAAAACCGGTATCGAATCTGCATAGTTTACGCTAAAGGAATTTTGTTTTTTAATATTTGTGTATTATTCACAGATAGCAAAAGAGAGCTATCACACATTTCATCACAAACATACCGCAAAAATGCCACTTGGTAGTCGATGTAAATACACGAAAATATATAATAAGCACAATTTACAGAAAAAAAAAAATATGATAATAACTGAAATAGTTATTGAGTTATTGTGCCCACAAAATTTCTGTAAAACACAGTGATGTAAAAGCAAAACAGTCATACCGACTGATTTTTGTCCAGAAAGCAGAATCTAATAGCATATATTTAAAGCAAGGTCCAATTAAATTTGAAGTTTAACTAAATTTTAGTCATTAGTGCTTATGCACAGCGTCCACAAAATAAGTACAATACACAGATACAAACGCAGACGGATAATTAAATTTTCAAAATGAATAATTAAAATAATGACATTCCAAATCCTGTAAATTACTGAATAGAGGAATAAAAAGGTTTCCACAAATTCATTAAGTTCTTGTTAGCAGAAAATGTAATGTAAGTAACATTAATTACACATTAAATATGTAAGAATAATATGTTACATTAATTATGTAAGTAACATTCTGCGAATATTTATCTTTTTTCAAATATGTATTTATACCTTTAATACACATTCATTCTCAAAAGTGTAACATATAACTTATATATTACATATCCTAAAAATATACTTTTGAAAATAATATAATTTAATGTTATTTCATTATTTTTCTTTATTTTAAATATTAAAATCGCTTGCTATGCTAAAATGTGCTTGTCTTATACATGATCTGCGAAATATATTATACTTTTCTAATATATTTCAAAAATGTTTTAAAATAGTCATTATACTTTTAAGCCTTTACGTAAAAGTGAATACCTTACATAATAAATTCAACAAAAGTAAAACACAAGTATTTACGAAAGAAAATATTTTCAAATTGACTGTGGCATATTAATCTACTATCTTTGAAATGTACTATTAAGGATAAAAATAAGTAATGATAAAATTGTTTTATTTCGTGTTCTATTATGGATATGGAAAGAGATTTCAAGAAAAAAAAATTTTCTGATTGAAAAAATTCCTAGAATGCAACCTATTTCACTGGATGAATTCAAAGAGTTTTATTTTACGATTATTCGCTGTGAGGTAAAATATATAGAATTTGAGATCTGTAAATGGATTTATAATGTGCATCAAAGAATCTTGTTTCTTTAATGATGAATGGATGCTTGAAATATGTATATGTAAGACAGTTGAGTAATCATGTCTCTGCAAAAAATCTACATTCATTGCTGAATTCAAATTTCAAAAAACAATATTTTCAGAAACGTTTTACTCAGTAATTATTACTTGTATAGATGTATAAATGAACATAGCGATAGAGAATTAAATAGGAATCTCACTGCTCATGATGTATTTCCTTTTATAACTCTTTTCAACCTAGTTTAAAAGTGTTTATGACTTCCGTTTGTCTGGCAGTCTGGCCGTCTTTCCCTCTGTACTCGAACTCCAGTAAATATACTCGGATTGCCCTGAAAATTGACATGCTATTGGCGTTTACTATAGCATGATCCCAATTAAAAATGATGTGTGTAGCACATATAGTTATTTTACAGGGAAAGTCGAAAGTATTCCATTATATTACAGCCAATGTGGAAAAAATTGTTTCAAGTGCATTTTGATGTCGCTACGCCATTTGAAACATGGTGAAATTGATATAAAATTATGACGGGCAGTAAAACATGCCTTTTGTAGGATATGGGGTGCAAAGCATTTATTATTCATTTACAGGGTCACACAAAATAATTTTTTTGCACATGTCTTTTGCCATGTAATTTAATAATGTATCACAATTTCTTACATAAATAAATGTATATGGTGAAATTTTACTATAAATTGCTCAATTAAACGTATGGTGTGCTTTGCATTTATTGTACAATTTCAGGAAAATAATAATTTCACCGATATAATAAAATATATCGGTTACAGTATACGTGCAATAATTACAGTCAATGTGTGACAAGTTCGTTTTCAACATTGGCTTGCGTTTTTACGTTTAACTAGTGTTTGTATAATATATGGTGTGTATAAATTTGGTTCATCATATGCAGGGCTACACTAGGGAATTCGTAAATATTATAGACTATGGGAGTAAATTGCTTAGGGAAGTGTTTAATTGTGTTGCACTGTTTCCTGCTGAATTATAGTTAATAGTCTTAATAAAGTTTCTAGAAAATAAATATATTCATATACTGGACTACGCAAAGAATAAGGTTACATTGTCGTTTACCGTTGGTAACACTGATCTGCATATTGAAACTTTTTTTTTATGATTAAAAATGAATAGGTGATTTTAGATCAATTTTTTAAGCTGATTTCAAAAGTAAAGTCGAAATTTGCGTATCACGTCAGGATTTTTTACAAATTAACAATTTGTAAATTTATAAAAACATATGATTTTTTAACTTTCACTTATATAAATTTATAAAAAAAAAATTATTATTCAAAGGTAAATAATTAATACAGACTAGGATATGTATTAAAAAATTAATGTATGAAAAATTAAAGTATAGACATAATAATTATACTTACAATATATTTAAATATGGACAAATTTGATTAATATTAAAAAAATCAATTAGTTTGAGAAAAATTCCTTTTAGTTGCTTTTCGTCCACTAGCACAAAGATCTCTCTTTAACATCCAGCAGTAATCTGCCATCATATTTTTATTCCACTTGCCTTGGTACCGTTTTTCCATATCTTTGATGTCTTGGTGAAACCTTTCACCGTGTTCCTCACTCACTGCTCCGAGATTTTCGGGAAAGAATTCGATATGTGCATGTAAAAAGTGTATTTTTATACTCATGTTGCAACCAAGTAATCTCAATTTTTCTAACATATCTGCAACTATAATTTTGTAATTTGGGTCTTTCTTATTTCCTAAAAAGTTCTCCACTACACATTTAAAGCTCAGCCATGCTTCCTTTTCACAATCATTCATTGTTTTTTCAAATTCACTATCTGTCAGTAATTTTCGTATCTGAGGCCCAACAAAAATACCTTCTTTAAGCTTAGCATCAGTAATAGAAGGGAATTTGCTGCAAATATATTTAAAACATTCATTTTCTTTATTTAGGGCTTTCACAAATTGTTTCATTATCCCTAATTTGATATGCAGAGGTGGAAGCAAAACATTTTTAGGATTGACTAAGGGATCTTTAATTACATTTTTTGTTCCAGGGGATAATGATATTCTTGATGGCCAATCTTTCTTTTCCCAATGATTTTTTTTATCCCGGCTGTCCCACTCACACAGAAAACATGGGAATTTTGTGTATCCTGATTGTTGTCCAAGTAGCATTCCAATCACTTTTAAATCACCACATAACAACCATTCATGATCTTTATATTTGACCTGGTCTAGCAAAAGTTCAAGATTTTCATATGTTTCCTTTAAATGAACTGAGTAGGCTATAGGTATTGATGCATATTGGTTTCCATTATGCAACAAAACCCCTTTTAAACTTGTCTTGGAGGAATCAATAAAAAATCTCCATTCTGATGCATTATAAAGGATACCGTAAAAATTCATTATTTCCTTTATGTTATTGCAATATACTAAATTATCCTTTTCAGAAAAGTATGGAACAAGTTCTTTTTCACGATGCCTGTACCAAGAGAATTGTGTCTCTGGTAATAATAAGTTCTTAGATTTAAGCCGAGAACCAAGAAGTTCAGCTTTTATTTTTGGCAAATTTAAATCGCGCACCAAATCATTGAGTTCATGCTGATTAAATAAAATTGGAGCTTTATCATTTACTTCTGGTTTATAGTCTTCTTGTTCTTGATTTTCATCATCTTCTGAATTATTTGGTTCATTTATGCTTTCCAAATTGGTTGGAGGAGAAGGAACAGGAAGACTTTCATTATGCAATATAGGTCTTATTGCAGAAGGCAAGTTAGGATATATAATTCCTTTTTTATTTTTCGAACTATACCCATGAACATTAGCTAAGCAAAAATAACAATCGTCATGATGATTTCTAGGTTCTCTCCATACCATGGGAATAGCAAAAGGCATACATTTCTTTTTGCCTTTCAACCAAAGTCGTAATCCTTCAACACATGTTCTACACACTTTATGAGGGGCCCATGTCTTATCTTGGTCACCCAGTCTCACACCAAAATAAGCATAATAAGCATTTTTAACAAAATCTGTAATATCCTGCCTTTGTTTTACTACAGTATAATTTCCACAAATGTAACAAAATATATCTGTATCATTTACACATTTACGTGAAGCCATTATTCAATTAAAGAAGATGTGAAATATATCACATATTTCAAATCGAAAGAAACAGACGTGAATAAACAAAGAAATTTATTGTTGTTAAAACCTATGCATTAGATCAAACATTGTTTGGTGCTGCCACCTAGCAAGTATTAATTTAGATATTTTTTACAAAATTAAATTTATGGATTTCGCTTTTTCTTTTTAATTTTACATAAATAATTTTTTTTATTATTATTAAATCATATTAATAAATAATTTCAGCTTCCTAAATACAGTTTCTCATTTATTTAAATTAATGTAATGTATATACATATGGAATCAATTCCTAAAAAATTTGGTGGCGCCATCTAGTATTACTATTATAAAGTAATTTATGATTTAAGAATAAAATTAATTAAAAATAATATTTGTAAAAAAAGTGTACGTGGTGTGCAAAAATGCTTTACATTTTTGAAATCAGCATAAAAAACACTTTCAGAAAAATATATATTTATATGATCATCAAAATGCATGCTGATCAGTGTAATTGATGGAAATTCAAAATTTTCAATATTCTCAGCAACAAATGAATCAATCCTATAAAAATATCAACACGCATCAGAATCATTGCATTACTTGCATTTAGAATAACTCAATCATGTCATCCCCATTGCTAAATGGATAAAGCAGTGGACTTGTAAACAGTAGGTCTGGCGTTCGATTACAATTTTATGGCTATTTAAAATGTTTGAAATTATGAAACGTTATTTCAAGAAAGTTCAATGCCAAAAGAGGTTTTTTTAAGATAAACAGTATTCATAATGTAGTTCATAATGTTGTTCATGATTTCACTTTTATTTTTAGAAATTATTTCAGAGCTTAAATCTATTTTATATCAAGGCTCTTATTTTCATCAAAGTGAATTCAATTTCTGAATCATTAAAAAAAAAAAAAAAAAAAAAAAAACCTTTACCATTTATTTATTATGTCAAGCAAATTACTTTGCAGAAATTGTTTATAAACGGTTCAAACAAGAGATTTTATTTTATTATATTTTTCAACAAAAAAATTTAAACGAAGGACCAAGTATTACAATATGATATAATATTTCGTAACCAAAACATATTTTTCACTAGTATATGATATTTTATAAAAACAAAATATTTTATAACAGGATGTATTATATAATAATAATGTAATATTTAATAGGGTATAATATTTTGTATTATAATACCATGCAAAGTAAAATTACAAAAAAAAAACATTTTTTTTTAATTTATTAAATTATTTTCATAGATTAATATCTTATATTTATGCTAAAAAAATGCGACATTTTAATGTGTGCCACTCCTTTCATAATTACTTGCCGACTTCTAAAAATAAGTATTTTAAAATAGAGTCGGGCTATTACACAGGTTTCATTCATTTAAGAATAAATTAATTTTGCTATCATATTCACATAAAGTTGTCGATTTTTAACTTGTATTGAAATCAGTTGACATCAGTATATCTATTTCTACTTGGCTTTGTGAAATCAATCAATAAAAGGTGCTGTTTCGAAAAGATATCTAAAACATATATTAAGTCTGTTTGTATCGCTCTGTACCCCATTAAAATGAACACGGCATATGAATTTATGCAGCTTTTGAGCGGTGGTACCTATTTAGGAACCTGAAATAAATATCATCTTTCTTTTGCTGTTTCATATGGAGTGAAATAACTTACACTGTTAAAAAATTGCAGCAAAGTGTCCAGTCATTTGACCGTTTTTATCAAAAATGGTTACATAACCGTGATTTAACTCTATTCTGACCGTATTATAGTCCATATTATGGTAAGAATAGAGTTAAATTACGGTTATGCAACCGTTTTCTCTAAAAACGGTCAAATGACTGGACAGTTTGCTGCAAAATTTTAACAGTGTATTATATGACAGGGCATATTACTAAGAACTATTATTTAAATATTAGCAAAATACATTTGGTAGGAATCTTCGAAACATATGCAGTAACATATTTTGCCAAAGTAAATTTTGCACATTTGATTTGAAAAATATACTTGAATTAATAACACTACATACATAGCGGAAAGGGGGGCACAGTGGAACAAAAGGCATTTTCCTACCATTCAAATACTCAACAATTAGAAAAATATGCATCATTTAGTTAACCTGTATGGCAACACTGTGTAAACTAGTCTCAGTCCCATTTCATTTTGTAGGGAAGTTATAGCCATTTTTGTTTTTACTATCACTGGTGGAAAAATCAGATAAATTTTACTTTTTTGGATTTGAGCAATAACATATCATCCAACAATGAACATCATTGCATTAATTTAAAGCTTAAACTTTCTACTTTACATGTGTGCAATGTTCTTAATTCTATTAATAAATTTTGCGCAACTTTTGACTTTGGATTTTAAAATACTCCTTGTGGGGCACAATGGGGCACGACCCACTGTACCCCAATGTAAATATATTTTAGACTATCACAATTTAAAATTCAATTATTCGTGTAAAGTGATTTTATTTAAACACAGTATTTTTATGATATTTAGATGACATTTAAAACATGCATTTAACAGTCTATTAACCTGTTGCTACTATTATATTATTACTGTCAAATGTTTTTTTAATGAATTGTTATCTATACACATTATTATGAATATTTTTTTCTCTAAACATGCATTAATAATCTGTTAACTTTACGTGCACACAAAAAGTAATTATGAAAATAAAAACAACACACTTTTTTCATAGTACAATTAAAACTACTTTAATAAACTCTCTTTTCTACTAAAACGACTTCAATATTGATACAGTAAACACTACCTAACTTGAATTAAAATTTTTATCTTGATTGCTAGGCTTAACAATTTAATTTAAACTGCAAGTAAAATTGTACGTAAAAGATCAAGAAAAAATGAAATTGGACTAGTGAATGAAAATGTGGTGCTTGAAGCTGTTAAAGCAGTATTAAAAGATAATAAGCCACTGCGAGAGGCAGCAATATAATTTAATATTCCGAAATGCACTTTGCAACGATATGTGATGAAATCAAGACCCCCTCAGTGAGGAAGTTGATTTTATAAGTAAAAATGTTATGTTTAAGCCGAATTATGCAGTTCGGCAAATCTTTACAACGAGAGAAGAGAACATGCTGTCAGATTATTTCACAGAAGCTTCAAGCTTGCATCATGGACTGCCTATGAAGGAGGCGCTGAAATTGGCATACGAATATGCAGTAAACTTGAACAAAAATATCCCAGTATGCTGTAATACCCCAGTACTGGTGCTCCAATGGGTACTCAAGGAACTGCATCAGCTTCCGGATGGATGAATCCCAGATTTTTTTTTTAATGACAATGAAGCATTTCATAAAATATTCGAAATCAACTCCACAAAATAAAACTCTTTTACTAATGGATAATCATGAAGCACATATTAGTATTGAAGTTATTAATCTAGCAAAAGACAACAGTGTTGTAATATTTACAATACCCCCACACTGCAGCCATAAACTGCAGCGTTTAGACAAAGCGGTCTTTGGACCTTTAAAACGTTTTTATAATGATGCATGCCGGGCATGGTTTGTGACCCATCCAGGAAAAAGGATAACAATCCAGAATATAGTCGAGCTTGTTGGCAAGGCTTACGCTCTGGCCGTTTGTGCAGAGAACATTCTATCTGGATTTTCATCTCTATTTTTCCATATAATAACAACGTGTATACTGAAGAAGACTTCATAGCTGCAAGTGTTACCGATGTTCCATCAGCATGTGTTGCTGACACATCAACTACTGAACATGTCATTCTATCACATGATTCACGTGAAACTAGTAAATCAGACCATTCACAGAAGAGCCATAAACAGGGTGCTCCAATTTATCTCTGGTGGAAAACCAGAAAGTTGATGAACCTGTTTTTTCACCAGAACTACTAAAGCCTCTACCAAAATGCCATGCACCTGATAATTCTAAGAGGAAACAAAGGAAGGGGAAATCCGAAGTATTGACTATTACACCTGTAAAAAATAGAATAGCGCAAGAAACTTTTGAAAGAATTGAAAAGTAAAATAAAGGTAAAAAGAAGTATTCTTCTAATGTTTCGAAATTGATAACAACAACAAAAAAAAAAGATTGTAAATCTGATTGTACAAAAAGATTGTAATATCTAAACCTGTATTTAATAATAATAAATGTGTTGTGATAATATAGCTAATTTTGTATGTGCCTTACTCACCGTCCCACTGTACCCCATTCCCTGTCCCACTGTGCCCCGCCCGGGGGCACAATGGGACATCTTGAGTACCTTTCGAAAATTAATATTTTTTTTAAGAATAAAATAAGTATAAATTATGAAAAAAATTACAATGAAAGCTAAATTTTGCCAAAATATTGCACTGTATTTGTTATATTTTTTTAATTAAAAGGGAAGAAATTATCATAAAATAAGTGAAAATTGTCCCACTGTACCCCCCTCTCCCTTATATGTTTGTGGCATTCTTTTGAAAACCAAAATTCAATTGTATGTATTTTTTACATATCCATAGAAAATGTTACCTGTTATGAACTTGAAAATGAGGAAAGGAACATTGCATCAAGAAATAATCACAATGAAATATCATTTCATTGTGATTCTGTGAGGCAACTGAGCTACATTACATAGCCACAGAATCAAACATGCATACATAGAATAAAGAAAGTATGCATACTCGGTCATCAAAGATGGTTTAATTCAGGCCAGGTGTTCTTATGAATATGTTTAAATCAATATGTTTTCTGCGTACGTCGTAAATTTCCACTGACATTTAATTTATTCAACAAAGTAAATTAGATCAGACATGCATAATTCAATTATCTGGAATCGTATTTTCTTAATTATCCGTTATTGGTGTTATAGCTAAAATTGTTAATATACAAATAAATTTCTATCTTTATTTAGCAAAATCCCTCTTATCTGTATTTTAATTCATTTAAAAGGCTTGGCACTAAAAACAAATCTTCCTTTTCTGAATTAATTAAATTATTATTATTAATAATTAAACGGTTTATTTTTTCTGTCATTTTGAAATCAACAAACACGAAAAAAGTAACTCAAGCATTAAAAAATAAATATTTGTAAAACTAAAAAACTCGAGTACCCTTATTTTGACGTTTTCAATAAGTTGCTTTGAGTATTATTTGTTTCAAGAATTTAACAAGATTTGAAACAAAAATTGCAAAATGAGATGCTTTACTGTTGTCTTATGAGTTTGTTGTTGCAAGATTTAGTATTTTATTATTAAAAAAATATTAAAGGAATTTTATATCATACTTTTATTCAGCATCGAAAGTTATATAAATATATAACAAACTATAACACAATAATATACTTCTTTAAATTGATAAAAGGTGTAAAATAAAAAAATGTATAAACAAAAAAAAAAGTTTTAGTATACTGTTTGCATGTTTCGGCTCCATCGAAGTCATTATTAAAACAAATAATAATATTTTTAAATTACATGATCTATGATGTAAGATATGCATCATAGTAATTATGTCAGATCGTGGAATTTTAGAATACTCTTATTTCATTTGATAATGGTTTCCATGGAGCCGAACCATGTAAACAGTTTAATACAACTTTTTTACTGTTTATAAAGTTTTTATTTTACACCTTTTAGCGACTAAAAGACGTACACACTTTCATTGTTAATATTTTAAATTCCGCCGGAAAATAAATGTGTTGTATTCGTGTTTTGAAGTTATTGAAAATTTTGATAGACAAAACATGCGATTTTATTTCACGGTATCTAGCATATCGGCTTATTCATTGTCAATAGGCCCCTCAATCAACCCTCAATCAACCCTCATTCAAGATTACGACAAAGTATCCCTATATAAAAATGACTTCCGTAAGTACGTCTCAAAGACCTTCAATTTGTTTAACCCTCCAACGCCCATCAGTAAACTTGTATTTTCTTTTCAAATTCATAGAATATATTGTATATTTTTCACTAAGAAGAGTAATAAAAAACAAATTTTAACTCTCACATATAGTCCGAATTCATCTAACAATTTCCGTTTTTAGAGGTTTTCTTGAACATCTATAGAAATAATTCAGATTTTTTTTAGAAATTTTGAAATATAAAGAAAATATTTGATCACATATTTTTCAAAGAAGTTTTAATCACGAGAACAATTAGAGGACCAACAACAAAATGAAGAGTAAAAAACAATATTAACAAATAAATTGCACTAAGTGATCTTTCACTGCCGCACGTTATTGGATGGATAGTGTTCAATCATTGTGTTCATTTACGTATAAGAGTATGAATAGCTAATTATAGAGATATATCGATTTCTTTCACTCATTCAAGACATATTTGTAGTTTTTTTTTTTTTTTAATTATAGTATAAACAATTTTCAACAAATTTAATGCCATTTTTAAGTTATATGACGGAACAGTGAAGACAACCTAACTTAAATAAAATATAAATATATTAATATGTAATGAAATTTGAGTAGAAATACTTTTTATCTGCAATTGCGCGAAATATATCAAAGATTCCATTGTCTGGTTTGGAAGTTAAATCTATAGAGCAAATAATATAAAAAGACCAGTAGAATATTTTGATAATTCATAAAGATATCAACAATATACATAGCTGAATTTTGGTTGCCTTTAAAAACTAGCCGGATGATAAGAGATTTCCCACAAATTAACCTTTCTTGTATTAACAGAGTTTCAACAAATAGGTTAGTAAATAGTACTAAATGTCAACGAGTAGCTTTATAACGGATTTTTTGAATTTTATCATTGTTCTTTGTTGGGTTAGGGTCGTTCTACAGGTTTTACAATAAGAACTAAATCATCAATCAAAACAGAAAAATGTTAAAATTAAAAATTAAAAATAGCAGTTTTTGAAAAATACTTTCTAGCTTTGCAGTTACTTTTAAAAAGCAGCTGAATTTCAGTTTATTTTACCGCCGATATCTTTCTCAACTCCGATATATTCCAGGTTACTCCACTTGTGTTTTTATATCAGTTGTTCTATAGACATTATTACCAAATCATGAAAAAAATACATTTGATATCGTTTGCACAAGACATGTTGTAAATTCTTACACACAAAAGCTCATATTTTATTGAAGATTCAATATATTTACATTCTAGTTGTAAATTAACATTTATACAAATTAAATTTTTTTTATTAACAGAGTTTCGACAAATAGGTTAGTAAATAGTACTAAATGTCAACGTATAGCTTTATAACGGATGCTTCGAATTTGATCACTTTTTTGCTGGATTACGCTCGTTCTACTGGTTTTACAATAAGAACTAAATCGTCAATCAAAATAGAAATATTTAAAAATTAAAAATTAAAAATAACAGTTTGTGGAAAATCGTTTCTAGCTTTCCACCTACTTTTAGAAAGCAATCGAATTTCAGCTTATTTTATCGCCGATATCTTGTTCAACAGTTCAACAATTCTATTTTGTTTCTACTGTACTTTGTCAAGTTTTCTGAAAGTAGAGTTACATTTTGTTGAAACCCCTGCATTCTGTATATGAGACACTTTAAAACTTCCTTGAAATTAAAATATATATATATTTCCATCAGTACACGTGGTATTCTTGCACGAATGAACACAAATGTTGCACGATATCTACATAACCATGTGCTGTAGCTACACACCATTTACAGCATTTTACTTTACAGGATCATCCCAAATAATACATTTTTCTTTAATTTTTTGTTGTCCACTAATTTATCTCAAAATCCAACCTTCGTTGAAAAATATGAAGTCAAAAACTTTTTATATTTTTCTGAAGTTCCAGAAAAATTCGTCAAGTATATTTCTAGATATTCGACAAATCGTGTAAAATGGAACGTGTCCGGTGATTTGTGGCAATACAGAGTATGCCACTTATGAGTGACATAGAAATTCAAGATCACATCACAGAAATAAAAAGGAAATCAAACATTTGAAATCATAAAATTGTCAATACATTTAGCTTACTTTAGACAAAACCAAATGTGATACTTTCTAGGGCTGGATTTTTTATCAATATATCGGTCTAATAGTGATATTTGTTTTAATTATCGCAATAACAATAGCTAAGCTCTAACTCTGACTATTTATCCCAATAACATATCTAAGCTTTGACTTTACCTGTTTATCCCAATAACTTTATTTTTTACATCACCGCAACCCAAAACTGATACCACAATTGCAATATTTAATCATTTCTTTCACCTTATCCATGCATTTATTTATCCGTTGCCCGTTTCATTCAAACCGCAATGTTATACCCTCCAGCGATTATCTATCTTTCGTTTCTATCCCAATGTACCCGAATAATGCTTCTTTTTATTCTCACAAACCACAAAATTCGACGTCCGTTCTTTACTGACTGTTATCGTCTGTATTGTAATTCCGCTGCTTTCCGTCATGTTAATTGTAATTTATTCAGATATTGATATATTATGGCATACATGAGTTAAAAATAAATGTTGATTATTGTGGAACGTTTCCTTAGAGCTTAGCAGCTATGAAACTCGGTTCGTGAACAACCAATCAGTGGTCTCATGGTAACGAAAATGGTCTTTTTTGTCACATTGGCGAAGCCCAATGTAAGCCTCTCCGCTCGTTTCTGTGATTGATTACTTTTAAGCTGAGTTTCCCAGCTCTTAATATCTAGTATTGCCGATGATGCCCTTAGTTGCTAATTCATATTATCTTTTCTGCGCATTATAGGTAGAGTTAAGTTTTCCTGAGTAAATTTAATATAACCTGTCCTTATAATTCAGCTTCAAATGAATATTCCCACAAAAAAATATATTTTAATTAGTATATAACTATTTTCCAAATGTGATTTTCTGTTAAGAATAAATTGGTACCTTAAAGGAAGACTGATAAACAGCATTTTTGCTCCATCTGTGATCCATTGAAACATAGATAATTACAAGTATATTAGTATGACATCTGGCATTAAATAAATTTCAGTTTCTGCTTTTGCTTTTCACTTATTTTAATCATATTAAAATTAGCACTGAGGTAGTTTTTACGCTATATCGCCAATATCAATATTAACTGGTTGATAAATTGCGGTATTAAATTTCGAATATCGTCCAGCTCTAATTTTTAATGTTATTTTTATATTTGTGTGCAAAAAACGAGACCAACACAAATCGTTGCTTGTTGCGAAGATGTACAAAACATTGGAATATATCATATCAGAAAATTCGACAATTATGGGACATTTTTTAACAATTAGGCAAATTCTTCTATATCTCCAAAAAGGAACCACGAAACTTATTTAATTAAAATCTAAGCCTAGATGTCCTTTCACGCCCAGGTGACAATGGGCGTTACCGGATTGGGACTATTTGACTCATTTTGCATATATATATATATATATATATACATATAATTATACTGATTCATATGTATCTGCATAAAAGTAAAATTTCCATTCCACATCTATGGTAAATTTATTTTTAAGCAATCAACTAGCTTTCGAAATTAAACCTTCCTTAAGAATTAATTCCGTGTGATTGTTTCTATTATCACCGTTTCTTTAACCTACAATTTATAAAGTAAGCCTAACAATATTTTTCTTTCATTTCGCAAGTAAAGGAAATTCTATGGTGTTTCTCTAAAATTAATTTAGCAGAAATACCTTAAGGGAAAATGGCAACTTTCTATGAACGTTTTCAAATGTTTTTTTTTTAGTCTTCAATGATCAATTTTCTTTTGATGTACCTTTCATTACTTCGATGAGAACAGATACAAAATGAAAGATTTCATCACTTTGAAATGATGACTTTTATACATTTGTAAGAAAATACAGTTATTGTAGACGGGACAAAATAGTTATATAGAAATATATTTTTGATTGAGTTTGTTTTTACTTTGAATTACTCTTTCTATGAATTTCTTTCTTTCTATTCTTTAAATAAACCTTAAAAAATTTTTAGTGGCTAATCTGGAGAATACTTTACAATTTAATATTTTTATAAAAAAATATTTAACAAACAATAATAATATGTTTTATTATATTTTGTACATATATATATATATATATATATGAAGGATTCTTCTAAAACTTTAAAGCTTTTGATTAGAACATTTACAATATATTTACAACATCTCTTGCATCAACTTTTCAGTTTGAGACTAATTTTAAACATGCTTCTAAGGTACATTTATATATTTACATACTATATCAATCATCATTCATTTAAATAATTGTAACCGTATATTTTATTTATTTACTTTTGAAAATGTACTGTTACGTTTTATAAAAATGTCTTCTTCCTGTACTTAATGAGAAACGGAATTATTTTATTGCTTCAGAGAAGATATAATTTCGGGGAAAATGTTTTTAATAAGAGCGTTACCACCATCATATTTAAAATCATTTCTGCTGTGAAGAATTATTATAAAAGTGAACTTATATATATATATATATATATATATATATATATATAAGGGAAACAGAAAGGATTGAGATGAAAAATATTGATTGACGTTTACTTATTAGGAAACCTCTAATTCTAAACTATTACTTAATTGTGCATTTATTTATTTATGCTTTATAGAAATGAGCGTTGGAGCAGGCGGTAGGTGTTCGACTCCCGCTAACTTCTTTGCATACTCTTTGTACATTTTTCGGCTGTATTATGCAATTATGTTTACTTCCTTGGGTCTATCCCGTCCTCATTAAGAAGATTTGTGCAATTGTCGAAGTCATGCATGTGTTTCTGTGAATAAAAATATATGTGGATCATTCCATATGTCTCAAAGCACCTCTCCTTCAAATGGAAAAAACAATAACAAAAGTTTTAATATTTATTTTGTTTTTTCTTTGATTTACGATTTTAACTTACTTTTATCTATTTAACGGCATCCCTGAGATATTGGAGAATGATTTATGTTTTATATATTTGTTATACATAAGTATGAATACATCTTATTTATTTTTTGGTTGTGTTAAGTCTATTAAGAAAATTAGGGATTATATGTTTTTATTTATTAAATTCCTACTATTAGCTCACACTCTCTCTATATATATCTTGTTGGAATTTTCAATCGTTAATAAAATATTTTCTATTCATCCATTCAAGTTCAAATAATTTTTTTAAACTTGTACTGGATGACAATTGATGTTAATATAGTTTTTTCAAACATTAATTCATTAATTAAATTTAATTAATTATTTTAATTTTATATTTCATTTCTGTTCAAAAGTATAGACTCACCTTCACACGTAAAACGATAATGGGGCTGTTCACGGACGAAGTTCAGGCGGCTCGTGGGCGAAGGAGACTATAAATGTGGAGTGAGTCTATACTTTTGAACAGAAATGAAGTATAAAACTAAAATTAAATAATAAAATGTAATTAATTAATTGAATGTAATTAATTAATTAATTAAAAAACTGTATTATCACTAACTGTAACATCGCTATGGCACTTTATTGTGAAGTTTGGTAATTTTTGAAATTCAATATTTGAAAAACGGCATAATCATTAGATTTTAAATTTATATCAAGCAAAATACAATTTGTCTGCCGCTACTAAAACGAACCGTTGGTGTTTACACTGTTAGTCTAGATTAGTAGCTTATGAGAAATCGTTTAAGTTTAAAATATTTTATACTACTGACATTGTATAGAAATTCTGATGAATAGCTATGGCTGGGCAGGAACTTTGCGTATGTAAAATATGGAGTTTTTGTTCGTTGGTTTTTTTAAGGAAAAGTGTGACGTGTTTTTAAAGTTTTTATATTGTGTTAAGCTGTTTCAATGAAGCTGAATAAAAGTGTTGAACGTAAAGCGTCAACTCGGATCCGACTGGAGTTGTCATTCACTTCGTTACAGTCTTGTGTAATTAAATGGAGGACCCACCTGAGTTGGTATTGTTTACATGTGAAACCAGTGTAAATTTTATGAGAGGTATGCCATTTTCCCTTTTTTCCATTACTGTGTGCCTTTGGTGTTTGTAGTTTATATGTTTATATATAAGACAGTTTAGATTTGGGGGGTTTTGTGCCAAACTGTTTTTTTTTTGTTTTGTATTAAATGCAGCGGTTCACAGTTGGCAGCACGGTGTATTTTATTTGGAAATTGGTTTTGAGTTTGTATCTGTATATTAAAAAAAATGTGCATCTTATTTTGAGAGAAAATGGTGATTTCAAATCTTAAAACTTAAGATAAATATAAAGGTGAAGCCAAACTGGCTGAAATAAATGAATAACGATTCATAATTGAAAATCAAACTGATTTTAATTAAATTGTTTTACGCCAAACTGGAAGATATGAATTAAATGAATAACAGTTCATGTATTGAAAATCAAACTGATTTTCATAAAATTGTTTTACGCCAAACTGGCAGATATGAATGAACAGGATAGTGATTCATAAAGTTCTTAAGCTGAGTATTAGACAGTATATTTTTACTCCAGACTGGTGAATTAATTTATTGGATGTATATAGTGTCAAAACCAAACTGTCCAAAAAAGAGAGTTGGTGATTTCAGAAATTGATAAATTGTTTAAAAGTCTTGTAGTGGTAAACAGTTATACAGCATTTTCAAAGTCAATGGATATTGTAGCTTGATGTTTAAAGTGTTTGGTTTAAACCTTGAAATTGAATTTAAAATTAATTTTCAGAAGTTGGAAATTTGAGTTTTAGAAATTTATCTGGTTTTAAACTGATAGTGTAGGTTTTAGAAATAATGTAATATTACTGTTTGAAACTGGCGTTTTGCAGTTATGTCCTGATATATAATTGTGTAGTGTATAAAAATAGTTTTATAGATGTGTTGAAAACTCTTTTGAAAGTTTAATTATATAGAAATTGTGAAATATATATTTGTTTATTGAGTTGGTCAAATTCATTCTATTGAGTAAATAGTTTTGAAAGTATCGAATTAATATTAGTTTATTGGTTGGGTGTCTGTGGCTCTGAGGAAGAGTTTCAACTACGCACTAGAGTGCTGAAATTGAACTTCGAGATGACGTACTTTGGAAAGGGCCTAAAGGAGGACCTGAGAGTTGTTGCAGTGGAATTGGGAGAGGAAATTAATGATAGCATGAGGATAATTCATTTACGTAACTTAATTATGAAAAGTGCTAGTTATGAAGAGGGTTTTGTAAAGGAATTGTTATCAACTGTGATGGATGAAAGAATAGAGAAAGAAAGGCAGAGAGAGAAAAAAAGGGTATTAAAAGAAATGGCAGAGGAAAGAAAATTTCAGTTGGAAGAGCTGAGATGGGAGTCACAGTTTGCTAAGGGAAAACTATTGGGTAAAAAGGAAGTCAATGTGATAGGAAAAGAAGAGAAATTGGAATTGACTGAAAAGTTGAATGAGGAGGGAGATGAGTGTTCTGGTGCAGATTGTGAACTTTTGCCGGAGGTAGTGGAAACTGAAACCATTTTGGATTTGGTGAAAGTGAATTCGAATAAATTTGCTAAGAAGCAACAGAAGAGTAAAGAATTGGCTCCATTGTTTCCATTGGCCAAAAAGATTGAAGCAGAGTGCAAAGAATTTGGAATAGTTAAAGAAAATTTATTTGTTAAGAGGAAAGTTGAGAAGATGGGAATAGATGTGGAATTGCTTGTGGATCCTGATCATACTGATCAAATATTACCAGACATTGTTCATTTGTTTAAAATTATTCCTGTGAATGGTGAAACAATGTGTGGTATGGATGATATTGTTGAGATAAAGGAGAGAGGTAAAGAGTAAAGTTTAAGCGAAAAAACTGTCAATAACGAGTTGCGAGTTTTGGACTTTACTTTAGTTGAAAATCAGTCATTGGCTGAAAAACTTTGTGAATCTACTAAATTTGAAACTGATAATGTTGCAAAAGTGAAAGAGGAGCTCGAATTATCTAGATTTGAAGATGTGAAATGTGAACAAGGGGGATGAAAGAGGGGAGTGAAACTCGGGATATGTTAAGCTTAAAGCAGATTAATGGAACGTATGAGTCAAGGATTGAGGAAGATAGAGAACTATTCAATTTATCACAAGTTAGAAATTCTGTGGATTTAAATTAATGTTGGTAATGAGCCTAATTTTGAATTCAATGTTGGACTTTCTCTAATTGATGTTAACGAATTCTGTGGATATGGTTATCGTGGTTCTTTTGTACCTTTTAGTGTGAAAAATAAGGACAATTTAGAAATAGATAATAATGTTCAGAAAGATGAGAGTTTTAATCCTAATAAGAATGATTCATGTGAAGAGCCTGAATTTGAAGGTAATAATACGATTAAAAGTGGTATTGCTGAAATGACAGAAGGAATTGTAGACCAGCAAAATCCGCTTATAGCTGATTTATTCAGGAGTGTAAATGAGGCAAAAGATGAAATTGATCGGAAGATTGAGAAAGAGAATAATTCTAATGAACAGAATGATGAAAAGCTTGAACCTGACTTGTTAGCTGAAAGATTTGAGGAAAATTTGGCAGCAAAAAGAAATACTATGGGAAATTTACCTTACATAGGAAACGCATATAATCAATGCGCATCAAAAGATAAAAATCTTCGTAAAACAAAAAACAGAATCACTTGTGGTGCAGTCAAGAAAAGTACTGGTAGAAATGGGAGCTGTGCTGAGGATAAGGAATGTTACAGAGTGTGTGACAAGAAGATGGAGGGAAAAGCAGTGGTAAAAACAAGGAAAAATAAAATGATGAAGAAACATAAGAAAAGAAGGAAAAGATCACCTGCGGAGTTAAAGGTTTCTTAGAAAGAATTTCTACTGCAAACTGATGCATCGGACACTGGTCTGGGTATAGTTTTGGCGCAGATTAGCGATCAAGGACAGGAACATCCTATTTTATACATTAGTAGGAAGCTCAAGCAATCAGAGCAGAAATACTGTACCACTGAAAAGGAGTGTGCCGCTATAGTGTATGCAGTAAAAAAATTAGGGTGTTATTTGGATGGCCATTTGCCATTTATAATACAAACTGATCACAACCCTTTGGTGTGGCTTAAAACTCATGCAGGTTCTAATCAGAGACTTTTACGATGGGCCCTGGCATTACAACAGTTCAATTATAGAGATTGAGCATAAAAGATCAAAAGATCACTTTAATGCAGACACTCTGAGCCGGCACCCATACACTGAGTAATATTTATTAAGTTTGTAAATTCTATATATTAAAATGGTATTATTTGTGTGAAAAAAAAGGTGTATATTTTTATATTTATTTATTGTCTGTATTAGAGAAAGAGAAAAAATACAAAAATAACTTGGAAATGTTAAATTATGATCTAGAATTTATTGGTTGCATAGTTATAGATATTTTTTTGAAATTGTGTTATTTCATATGAGAAGTTGTTTCATTTGGTAGGGAGAAATTGTCAGATATTCATTTGGGGTCGTATCATGTTAAATTTATATAAAAAGAGAAAAAAATCTGTTAATTGTGTTAGTATTTGTGTAGAATTAATAATTGTTAATTAATAATTGTTCCTGAACATCGTCAATTAAAAGAAAAACATTTGGTGTTCAGTGGAACTTGTCACAACGGTATATTCTCATCAAGGACCCCGTTTGGACATGTCCAAAATTTGGAGGGGGGAGGAGTCTGTAACGATCGAAGAAACCCATGGCCTATCCCGACTCGTGAGTTGCTGGGCTAGAGTTGTCCAGAGTTTGTCCATGATTTTGTCGCCTAGTTTAGGAGGGTGATCGCCGTGTAGCCGTGTAATCGAATCGGAAGAACTGTTTTCGATATGCAAAGAGACTGCAAGAGATGTTAGTTGGCAGGTCAAAGGAAGTGAACCGAGCTAAGCTGATAGAGATGTAGAGACAGTTGGACAGATGATGACTGGGCAGAAAATGTTAACTTTGCGTATGTAAAATATGGAGTTTTTGTTCGCTGGGTTTTTTAAGGAAAAGTGTGACGTGTTTTTAAAGTTTTTATATTGTGTTAAGCTGTATCAACGAAGCTGAATAAAAGTGTTGGACGTAAAGCGTCAACTCGGATCTGACTGGAGTTGTCATTCACTTCGTTACAGTAGCCTTGAATTACCCAGATTTGTAAATTCCCACTTTTCTGCTTGTACTATATAATTCTTGCTTGTGTTATGGCGTATTTTTTGTTTCAATGCAGTGCTAAGGATGGTGAACAAAAAAGTTCATTTTCGTCAATTATGCTCTTTTATTCCAAGAGACGTAAACATTTATGCATAACATTACACATAGGTTATTCGAATAAACGAAATGCCATTTTAAAAATTTAAAGAAGTTTCAAACCCATGTAGAGTTTGAATAAATGCGTGCTTTACAATATAAAATATTTTTTTGTCTATTTTAAATTATAACATACAGTCTTGCAAGAAAAGAAGTACACACCCATGCATACCCTGCCGCAAATTATCGTATAACATTGTGACTGGTACCAATCTATTAATAATAATGTCTACTAAATAATGATATAAGTTTTGCTTAGCGGTGATACACACTCTAAAAACGACATTTTCAAAACTGAGCAAAAATACTCAAATATGAGTATGTTGCATGGTCAAAAAAAGCTCCGAATAAAAATTGCTCACGTTTGAAATACTTATGTACCCATTTTTGAAAACTTGCACACACTCAAGTATAAAATATCATGTGCTCATATTTTAGTATGTCCATGTTTCAAAAATGAGTATGAACTGACTTCTATGTGATCGGTTTTGAGTATGTCTATGCTTGAAAAATGAGTATGTACTTACTTCTATGCGCTCATTTTTCAGTATGTGCATGTTTCGAAACTGAGTATGAACTTAACCTGATCGTTTTTGAGTATGTCCATGTTTTAAAAATTAATATGAACTGACCTCTATGTGCTCCGTTTTGAGTATGTCCATGTTTCAATATTCTGAGCATTTCTAGTATTTCAGAATTGAAAACTTTGGATCGTCATATTTGAAAAAAAAACGTTTCATCAAAAAATGAAACATCTAGCTACTCAGATTTGAAAGCTTCATTTTTCTCAGTGTACACATTAATATTATACCAAATTTTAAAGCAAACTGATTAAAACTACCAATAGTTTTCTTTGAAAATACTTTTGAAATTATATTTTTCAAATTAATTTTATTAAAGAATATCAATTTTAATTTAAGAGACTTTTAATAGAAACCAATGTTTAAAATATCCAAAACTGTTAATCCAAAATTACATCTCATATCGACAAATATATTAATTGCACAGTTTCAATCTGTTTTGCAGAGATCAAAAATGAATTTAATATTACAAGTTAAAATCCTTAAACCTACATAAACCGTACACTGCTCAGCAGAATACCTTATCGTTGGGCATCTGAATGTAAAATTTACTGAATTCATATATGATGTCAAAATTGGTTATTAGTATTTGAAATGTAAAAAATTGTGTCAATTTACATATGTAGGCGACCCCCCAAGCACATTTTAATTCTAATAGTAATTATTAGTGATAGATTGTTAACGGTTACATTTTTATATGTTGATTTATGGCAAAATTAGTCTTGTGTTATACTTTTATTTCTGTACATACAAATATTTGCTTCTTTTTAAGACTTACAGAGCCTAATACTGTAAAACTATACAGAAACACAAAACAAAATTTTTCAGTGAAATAAGCATTTGATTTTCATTATCAACCCTAGACGTATGTTAAACGTATAACCTTGTCCTTAGGGAGATAAAAAAAACTTTTTTTTCGTTTAACTAACATCTTTAAGATAAAGATAAGGAAAAAAGTTGGAGGGAAAAATTAAATGCATTATAACTGATGATTTAGCAGAATATTATCGAGGTGGTTCCCAGCTTGATCGTTGATAAGAAATCTAGATCAGTGAATGGCTTTTTAATGTCTTCTCATTTTTTTCTAACTCTTCCTTTTTTAATATTTTATGCATTGACATGATAAAATATATCTCAGAAAGATAGTTTTATTTCACTTTTTACAGAGACTAATATAATGAAAATCTGAATTAATTTCAATGTCTGATACAGTTAATTTCAATCACTTTGGCAATTTTGAAAAAAAAAATCGATTTGTAAGATTATTTTCCATTAAGTATATACTTGTTACATTTATGAAAATCTGACTTTGTATCAAGTAGTTCAAGAAATTTAAATAATATTTTATGTAAGTATAGGTGTAAGCTAGTATGAATTTTGACACACGTTCTAAATGGAAATTTTCCTGTTTTTTTTATTATTATTTGCTGATATCTGTGAATAAATGCGACGATGATTTTATAAGGAATTAGTGGTTACCAAACTTCGTAGCATTTGGCATCGATTTGTAAGAAAATAAATTTTAGTTTTTGATATTCAATGTTTATTTTATTTTTATCAAAACATTTCACATATAATGACTTGTAAGAGAAACGCCGCATTTTAGTTTTCATATCTTTTTCGGCATTAAATTCATATCATTCTTTATTGAACTAACAGTTTATATATATATCGCAATTGAACTCTAAATCATTAAGCTAAACACTAATTTTATTGCATTATAATGTTTAACAAACTTATTCACTCTCTTGTCTATAAATTACATCTATATTATTTTTCTGTATATTGAATTCTGTTATATATGTATATATCTATTGTATTAGTATATATATCTTTATAATTATGTTATTAACGCTTTAAAGAATAGAATGATGGAAATCATTTGTATGCTTCAAATTTAGAAAAGAAAATACTGCATATATGTTAAGTATTTTTAAATCACATTGTATTATTTTTACGCATAATGTGTTCAATATATGTGCTGATTATTGATCATATTAGAATACTCCTCGGAGTGTTTTTTTGTTTGTTTTTCATAAACTGTGATTCATAAGTACATTAGTTGAATAAAATAGCTGGCTTCGCCCAATAGCAGGGCCCCTAATTTACATCGGAGTCTCAAATCTGACAGATCTCTGATTTATACTAAATTCTAAGGATAAGTAACCTAGTATATGATCAACCTTGAACCAAAAGAACCTCCGGATCTGGTACTCGCAGCCTGCGGCATGGTATCCCGGATGTGCTGGGCACGCGTCCAAAAATCCTTTATTTTCACCTCGATTCGAAAGCGTCTAATTTACATCGGGACATCGAATCGAGTGAATCTGAATGAAATTCGAGTGAAATATGATAAACCGAATCGAACGAATGAATGTCTTAAAATATGACAAACAATGAACCGAACGATCCTCCGACTCGGGTACCCACTGCCTATGCCTATGGTATCATATACTGGAAAATAATTTACAAATCGAATAGACTGTATAGCAGGCGTGCAGTGCACGCAATTCAAAATCCTTTAGACATGTGAACATGGCGCCAAAAGTAACCAAGTTTATTTTGTGGCAGGTTCCCATAACGTGACTGTAGTGTAGTCGTGTCAGCGTTTAGGAAACCAAACTACATAACGCGAAGTGGCCGATCATCATCCTCAGCAGAAAAAATGGAATTAGTGAAACAGTCTTTTCTGCAAAGTCCCAAGAAATCGGTGCTTTGGGCCTCACGTGAATTATAGACCCCGAAAGGCTCGCATTATACCAGAGGATGGTCGATTGAACTCTTCCATATTAATAGATTTTTTATTCTGGGAACGACTTTTCACCCTGTATATATATATATTACCTGAAAAGTAGTTGGAAAGCTTTGTATCATTAACATTTAAAACAAACTAATAGAAATATTTAGTTTGTTGAAATTAAATAAATGGAGTATTTCAATATGAAATTCGACGCTTGTGGTGCTATTAAAAAAAAGTAAGCATATCCATAGATATTAAATATTTTCTTTATAGCCACAGATAGTAGTTAAATAGCTAAGTTAAATATTTTTCACATTTTAGAAATCTTTTCCTTGATAATATTAATGCAACGTAAGATATTAGTACAAAAATATCTAATCCAACATTGAATTTTCATTTATTATTTTTTCTTTAATCCTATCTTGATTCGAGATGAAATCTAAGATTCTTTAAAGAAGAATGTATATTTATATTGGTATAAAAATTGGTTAACAATCTTAAATATAAATTAAAAATATATATATATTAAAATTTTCAAATTATAATCGAACTTAAAAATATATATATATATATATATATATATATTATGCAAAATAATTAAAAGCACTTTTATAGTTTTCGTTAATAATAGATTTAATTTTTGCAAAAAAAAAAAAAAAAAAAAAAAACTTAGCTGATTAATCTTATTTGAGAACTAAGGTATTTGTCTAAGATTAAATTCTCCAAATTATTGGCATTTCCTTCGAAACGTACATTTTTTATTTACAAAACAAATTAATATCTATCTGGAACCCAGGTGGTACTTTTAGTCATCATTAATCTTTTAATACTTTTTAAAATTGAGGAATATTGATAACAGACTATTCTGCATCTAGGAATATAAAGTTTTATCAAGCTTATGAATGATTTATTTCATGAACTCTTTGGAGATATTAATTTCTTTATAAAATATTATAAATACATTACTTCTACTTGTAAAAAATTTATGTTTTTAAATTCATGTTTTATATTCTGGTCACTCTATAATTTTGACACTCTATGAAAATGTTTATGAGGGATATTTTTATATCTATATTTGAATATATATATTTTTTAAATGTAGAAAAACATGAAAATATTTCCTGACGTGCTATACATTTCTACCTTGCCTAATTTATTAATATGCTATACTATTATTATAAAGAAGTAACTTTTGTTTGTTTCTTTGTTTCTTTGTAGGGTGTAATCTCTAGAACTACTCTATCGATTATAAAAATAATGGTAGCAAAATGAACAGGCAATATTCCACCGGGTCCAGTTTGGACTATAAGGGGGGCCGGGAGGGTGACGATGCCATCCCAGGGAAGCTGGTCTTTGACTACCAAAAAATGTGGCTTAGCGCATTGTTATGAAGCAGATTCAAATTGACGACAATGCCTGGACTCACTCGATTGACCCTTCCCTTAAATCTTTTCAGCACTTTCGCACAGAAAGCACAAGTGACGACACCCCTCCCGAAAACCGAGCATAGGGACAGGGGTCCACTAAAACCATGGTACGCACGAAAGCTCGTATTCGACTGATCCTCAGCGCGTATTGAAGCTGATTTCAGCTTTCATCGGACACGCCTGGAGCATGCACACTGCGATGTACAGTCGCGTCCGAAAATAATAGGTCACATTACTTTTTATACAAACCGTGTAGTTGATATAGACGCTTTGAATTTGGCATGGTGGTTACTTATAAATATAAATACTTCCTACGAACTGTTTCTAAAACAATTGAAATTTCAAATGAAATATTAAATGAGCACAAATTCTTCAAAATACATTCAAAATTTCGATTTATTTGGAAATATTTTTAGATTTTCTTATTAATGTAAGTCTGATGTTCGTCTCAAATGCAGCATAAGAATGAAGTTAACTCAAAATGTTAACTCAAAAATTACTCTTCTAAGTAATTTTTGAATTATCCGTAGCAATATAATTTCCTATAAAAAATATCCACACAAATAACATTGATAAAATTTCAACAACCAAGCATAGGGACAGGGGTCCATTAAAACCATGATACGCACGGAAGCTCGTATTCGACTGATTTGTACGTGTTGAAGCTGACTTCAGCTTCCATCGAACACTCCTGGAACATGCACACTGTGATGTATATTCGCGTCCGAAAATAATAGGTCACATTACTTTTTAGACAAACCGTGTCGTTGATATAGATGCTTTGAATTTGGCATGGTGGTTACTTATAAATATAAATACTTCCTACGAACGGATTCTAAAACAATCGAAATTTCATATGAAATATTAAATGAGCACAAGGTCTTCAAAATACATTCTAAATTTCGATTTATTTAGAAATAATTTTAGATTTTCTGATTAATTTAAGTCTGATGTTCGCCTTTAATGCAGCATAAGAATGAAGTTAACTCAAAATGTTAACACAAAAATTACTCTTCATAAGTAATTTTTGAATTATCCGTAGCAATATAATTTCCAATAAAAAATATCCACACAAATAACATTGATAAATTTCAACAACCGAGCATAGGGACAGGGGTCCACTAAAATCATCATACGCACGGAAGCTCGTATTCGACTGATCCTCTGCGCATGTTAAAGCTGACTTGAGCTTCCATCGAACACGCCTGGAGCATGCAGACTGCGATATACAGTCACGTGAGAAAAATTAGTTCACAATAATTTTTCTACAAACCTTGCAGTTGATATAGATGTTTGGAATTTGGAATGGCGGTTACTTTTAATATCTAAATATTCTTATAAAAACGCTTTCTAAAGAAATCAAAATGACAAATGAAATATTGAATGAGCACAAAGCCTTCAAAATACATTCTAAATTTCGATTTATTTAAAAGTAATTTTAGATTTTCTGATTAATTTAAAGTCTGATGCTCGCCTCTAATGCAGCATAATAATGAAGTTTACTAAAACTGTTTACTCAAAATGTTTACTTTTAAATTATTCTTAATTAGTAATTTTTGAAGTATCCGCAGCAGTATAATTTTCTGTAATAAAAATGGACAGGAGAATGACATTTGAACTATTTCAACAACTATGCTTGCAGGCCTCGTGTTTTCCTATTGTATTTATAATATAATAATTAAATTTAGTTCGCTATAATAATATTATATTTATTGAAAAAAATATTGCTGCATAATCTTCCTTGAAAACAACATTAAGATTATTTTTTAGGATTAATATTTGTAAAGTTTTGACGTATGCTTCGAAATATGCATTTTTTATTTACAAAACAAATTAATGTTCTTCTGGTACCCAGGTGGTATTTAAAAGCATTATTAATCTTCCAATACTTTTAAAAAGCTTGCAGTATTGATAACAGACTGTACTACATGAAAGAATAGAAAGATATATCAAGCTTATAAATGATTTATTTTATGAACTCTATGGGGACATTCTTTTCTTTTAAAGTATTATAATTCAGTTACTTATGTTTGTATATTATATAGTATTTTCATTACTGTTTTATCTTCATGTCTATCTTTATGCGAATTTTATCTTTATTGCCTTACTAAATAATTTCTCTAGCAGAAAGTTTCCATTACTAACATTTTTAATTTATAAATATTTTATCTCTAAGTATTATTTCTTTGAAGTTGTTTCCGTTGCGTACGTTGCATCATTATGAGCTGAAGAAGTATTAATAAAATTATAAATGTATTAAATACAAACATGATACATTTCCATTCAGGAACGTTTTAAATCATTTAAATATACAGGTTGTCCCAAAAATGACGGGTGCATTTGAAAAATGAAACACATAAAAACTGAAAGTGATAGTAATACACTGTTTGATGCACTTTAATTTGGAAGCCATTAAATTTTCAGCCATATAGAATTCAAATATAGTTACGAATTTTGTAGAAAGATGGCGCTGCCAAATGAGAAACTAAGAAAATGCATGAGCATGTTGCGAAGAAATCTGCAAAACCAAATAGAGATATTTTCAATATATTCATCATTTGTAGAGAGAGCAAGTCTGAGTTGAAAAGAAAATTTGCAGAAACTCATGTTAAAGCTATGTTGCACAGAAATGCACACCTTAAATCAATTGGTCGTAATTATAATTAATTCTGACCAGCACACCAAAACCACCTTAAATCCATGTTGGTAACTTTAGAATACTTAAGAAATAAAAATAATGTGATCGTAAATCATAAGTAATGTTCTCTCAATAGAATAATACGAGCTTTTGAAATTAAAATAATAACACTCACTTTAAAAATTAAGTGATTAATAATTAATAAAATAAAAGAATGTGTTGTGTGATTTTACAACATTATGTCGCTTTTGAAAATTCAGTCATTATTATGCATGATTAAAATAAACATTAATAAATTCCTAGAAAAATCTATACTGAAACTGGGATGGAAACGCAAACTAAATTTACCCCAGAAAGAAAAGCTAATTAATTACTTATTAAGAAAATACACATTCATTATGGTAAAGAAATAGCAAGATAAATTAACAAATTAATAGTTTAGTTACATAATAAACACCAAAATTTACAAGTAAAATAAAAATAATAAAAAGAAAAAGACGTAGGAAGGACAATATCTTGATCTTGGGATATTGTTTGGAAATCCGAATATTTTGTGTGCTGAAGCCTAAAGCGTATAAGAACCACCTATCACAGGTAAATGTTCTTTGTCTGTATATTGTTAGTTAGATTGTGGAGTAATATAACCTTTGTCAAGTGGTATTTATATGCGATATAATAACTTAATAAAAGTATAGGCAGTTGATGGGGATACTTTGTGACACACCGACGTGTAGCCGATGTCTAAGAACCCAGAGGAAGTGAAGGGGCAATGGCGTATAGAAGCAGCAAAGAGGCGACGCAAACTTTCAGCAAGGACTCAAACTCTTCTCATAAGAAGTGTTCATTTTTATGGGAGTCTTGCGGAGAACAAAACAGCAGCAGTGAGGCGATTTCTTTTCAAATGCCTCTCATTTAGACAATGCTTCGTCGTCGATACTACTAAATAAAATCAGAAACGACTTTTAATTAGATGGTATTACCAAGAGTTCTTAAAAATGGACAGATTTTGTGTTGGTGAACTAAGAGAACATTCTTTATACTGGAGGTAACCTATGTTAAAGACAAAGGATGTAAGGTGAGCAAAATGAATTTTTCTAATTCGCACTTGAGATAGACAGCAAACTAGAATGACTGGATGAAATTTTGTACGAAAATAGCGAGGTTATAGACTTCGTTTACTCACAAACGCCAGTGGGCAAATCGGGACTATTTGCAATAAAAAATCTATATTAGGCTGATAAAAATTGTAAAATTGTTTTAATAAATATTTCATTAAATATTATATTGCTACCTTTTTGACAGTAATTTTTTCTCTTGCATTTCATGGGGAAAACACACTTGTTCCAAAGTAACCTGTCCCGACAGGGAAACTTTGAGACATTTTTAAACCAAAATTTTCCTGTTGATCATCATATATATTATTTCTCCTGTCAACATCCCTTTTTCTAAGAATATATGAAACGCAGAACAACGAATGAGATACCATATGAAAGGTTTTTGAACCGGCTTCTGACATAGCCCACTTAACAATTCGTTAAAACATGTTTTTGATTAAAATTTGCTGAAAATTAAAATTTAAATCGGCATTGTTTTCAGAAAAGAAATGAAAGGTTTTCCTGAAATTATTGTTGCCAAAAAAATTTAATACCACATTATATGATGCGCAGCAATTATTATAAAAAACACCGCATGGGCTTATTTTATACTTATGATTAAAAAGCGAAATTGAAATTAAAATGTTTAGATTTATATTTCTAAGTCCCATGTTTTTCCCGAGGCGGATGACGTCATCCTCTAATGCAGTAAAAATACGATTGTTATTTTTTTTTCTCGCGCGTGCCTTTAGCAATCTTGGATCAGTTTTTAGTGTAACTTTGATGGAATAAATTAGATGATATTCTGGCTTGACTAACAACTAAATGTTGTTTGCAGATATTTTTATCCTTGCTGTTTCTATAGAAGTTTAAACCTGCATCTAATAACTATTACATATTGATAAAAAATGATACTTCTCTATTATTCCGTCGACCACTTTTCATGACAAAAATCTATCGCCAAATAAACGGGAGAACGTTGCCATTGGAATATCAAAAAAAAATAAAAAATAAAATATAAGAATTTAAGGACACAATTGTTATTTTAATTAATAAAATAACTACTAAATCAGTAAAACATAATGAAAAATACACGAAAATGTCGAATGTAAAACCACTAGATGACGTAACAAACACGCATAATGATTCTGACATCAAGTAAATGGGACTACATTTTTGGCGTTTAATCTTACAGTTTGGCGATAGTTTTTTGTTATGAAAAGTGGTCGACGGGATAATAGAGAAGTACCTAAAAAATATTAGATTTCAGTGCGAAATCTTCGCACGGGCCCTCTGGTATTAAATATTTATCTTAGCGCAAAACGATTCGAAAAACTATATATCAAGGTTTAACAATAGTCAGATTTTAATAACTTATAAACAGACCGGCTGGAGTGGGAAAAACATCAAAATGTGTTACGAAGTAGGGTATATATAAAGAAGGCTTACATGATATTATGCAGGGTGATCAGAAACTATCTTGTAAAATTTTTAAGGGTTGTAGTGGGGACCAAAATAAGCATTATTCTATCATAGACTTTGTTTCGAGAAATGTCTCGTATAAGCTTCATTTATTGACGCTTATAAGCTGTCATTCATTGCAACTTTCACATTTAACTTCGCCACCAGCGCTTAAACACACCATTTTCGGAAACACAGTCTATGACGAAAAATGTGTGTTTATCTTTCCTCTCCCAAATTTTGCCTGTTATTTTCCGATCACCAGTATATAAATTAAATTGAAGACTTACTTTATCTATTGTCTCGGTTGATTGAATAGATATAAAAAATGTATAAAAGAAGAAAAAACGAATGTATAATAATGTATAGGAATATAATTTCTTTCGCAATGTTTTGAGAAACTGATTAACTTTCCAAAGAATAAGAACATTTCTTTGTCTATGATTTCTGTATGCCATCTTGAATTTAGATATTTATTCATACCTTATTCATACATATAAATATAAAGAAGAGTTTATATTTTATATTTAAGCTAAAATAACCGTCAAATATTCTTTACATAGTAATGTTCATAAGAAAATATTATTTATTCAGCCAACATTTTCTTATAAATGGGATTTCGTTATCGAATCTCTGTTAAATAATGAAGTTTCACACGAAATTACCTAAAAAGGTACTGGTAAATCACGTAAGACGTCTTTCATAAAATTTAAAAGTAAACTAAAAACTTTGCATTATGAGGATATATAGCAAATTATTTATAATAAGTTAAAAACATAAATGTATATGGCCGTATGTGTGGTAACATTTATAAACATAAAAAAATGCGTTTTTCTAAGAGATCCAAGTGCTTTTAAAAGCAAAAAAATTAATAAATATGAATTTATATAATCTAGTCTTTAATGGTTTATTTTCTATCAAAAGTGCTCTTTGATCTAGATCAAAGAAAATCAAAATAATATTGAATAGGATTTTATTGAGAAATGATAATATTGCAAAATATTAATTTAATGAATTTCTTTATATAGAGACAAAATCTCTCCAGACTTCCATTTCTCAAAGCACTTCTTCTGTACAATCCATAAAGCGTTATTAATTAAAATATGAACTTGCTATACAAGAAGTAATGATTTTATAATGTTGTATAAAAGAGAGAAGTGTAGAATTACATTAAGAATATCAGCTGAATTAAAAAAAATAATTGATCTGTAATATTAGCGCAATTTCTTTTTAACAAATGTGATATTTTCTGTTTTTCAATTCAAATGTAAAGGATACGTAAGTGTAAGAATGCTGAAACATAAATGAAAAAATATGAATGGAGTTTTTTTTTTATTTGTTTGGGTACGTATATATAAAATTTGTAAAATAAAGTTATTTGAAAATGTACATGTGAGGTATAAATTAAGCTGTTTTTTAAATTTCTGTTTTGATGAACATTTTATAAGAATTTAAGTGTCCATAAGTACACGGTGAAGATGGGCATTAATTATATTGCTGTGTTTACTAAGGTGTGAAATACACAAAATTTTGATGTGTTATTGCAAATTTCCCCTGGAATATATAGGCGACTTGTTTTACAAAAAAAAAATATTTAGAAGAACTGTGAGATATTAAAGACGGGAGGAACACTTAATTAACGCTAAATTATGTTATCAAAAATAGCTGACTATTTATAAAAATGTACAGTGCATCAATAGTAGTTTAAATAAAGTTTTCGGTTTCAATTGATGTACTTTTTTTTCCACATATATATATATATATATATCAACGAAATTATTGTCTCTAAAGTACAGTAATATTTTTAAAATTTATTTTTAAGTTACAAAATACATTTTTTGTGAGTTTTGATATTATCAAAAGAAATACTTGCTCAAGAAGATTGTAATGATATAATCAAATGTCTTAAACATAGAAACGATCTCTATATTTTTATTTCACTACTTGTTTTTGAGGGTTTATTTTTATCGACAGCATTTATCAATATCTAAAGGATTGTCTATTTTTTTACTACTTTTTTTTTTTTTACTTACGGATTCGTTTACAGTTTGTTACATATTGTAAGACACTTATAATCACATTAATGTGGTTCAAAATTTCTCCTTGAAAAATTATAAATTCTGTTTTTGACTTTTTGTTATAATTTTTTTGGTATGCAAATATTAATTTGAACTATGAAACGTATGAAATGTTAAACACAATTTGGAAGCTTATACAAAAATGAGGAAATGTTAGGCTTTTATACAAAATACTAATACTTTTAAATAAAATAAAACTGTATATTTATATTCAAAACTTGTTCTGCATAATGCAAGTTCTAGATTTGCATGATACATTTTTTTAAATCATGCTTAAAATATAAAGCTTTTTAATAATTGGAAGATATTTATTGTGGTCATTTAACGAGTGTATTTTAGTAGTATTATTATGTACCAAATGTGTGCATAAAATGGAAAAACTAAGAAATAATTAATATGAAATACTTTGTTGTATTGAAATTAAATGTATCATTTTCAGAAGAAAATAATATCAATGAAGGTAGTGAAGTTAAAAAAAAATTACGATCATCTGTATGTTAAGTTAGATTACTGTAGATTTCTGAAAATAATATAATGAAGTAATTTTCTTGAGGTTTCAAAACATTATTCTTGTAATGACTCTTTTGCGATGGTTTTATTAAATAACATTTGTAATGCAGATATTTTTCTTCTTCTCACGTTTCTCCGTATTAATGAAAGAGATGGTCTTAACTAAACACAGACGTAAAAAGACTTTTGAAAATTTAAATAATATCTGTCGGGAATTCTCGAAGACATTGAAAATAATTATTTGTTGATTAAGATTAAAAAAAGTCGAAAAAAGAGTTTATAGGCTTTATCAACTCAAGAAAAATAATAGAATAATTTTTATATATTTTTATTTGCTTTATGATGTACATTTATTTAGAAATATTTTTATTATTTCTAATAATATGATATATAAATAAATATATATATATATAAATTTAAAAAAAAACAACATTTGGCAAGCAACACAGTCTTAAAAAGCCTCGTATTTCTTATACAAACATTTTATGCTCAAGTAGATATTAGTTCTACTTAATTGTACTTTAATAAAATATGGGTAGTTTCCCTTTCTTCTAGGAAAACGTATTTCAAAATTTCATATTTGCTCTGCAGTAGGGTCTAGAAGACATAATTTTGACTTATTGTAATACATATAAATAATATTACAATATTGTATATTATAATATTATAATAATATTGTAATACATCCATATATTTAAAGCTGTTTGGTAATTCTGTCAAATCAAATATTCCATCGAAATTCGACCGAATACGCATGCGTCAAAAAATCACCGGCCAATGAGGTGAGGGTCTATGACTGTCTCTACAAACGTGTTTGGGATCGTATCATCTGTTGTTTTTTTTTTCTGTTGTCACGTTGCGTTAAACCTAGGAAGATATTTATCTAGAACTCACTGTGGAGTGTTTAGAAGGTATTTATTTTATTTATTTATTTTATTTATTGTAATTTGTATGAATACTTAGATGTCCATTTCAGATTTACTGTTTAAAAATGAATTTAGGCTCATAAGTTGGCGAAATCCCGATGGATTTTCTTTTTTTAGATCTCTATCATTTTGTTTATATAGTACAGAAAATAATTATTCAAACGTGTAGAACACGTAATACAAAATTGGACCACTTATGGTCTGTTTATTATCGGGAATGAATCTTATGGTGTTCCGATTGATAATGAAAACGATTATGTAAATATAATGTCAAAAGACAGTACGCACGGTAGTAATACTTTTATTATTATGTGTTCGAAAAAAGCAGAATCTGAGCATCTGAATATAAGTTATAAAATAAACAGAAATATATTATCTCTATTCGATTTAAAAGTTTTGTCATTACATAACTGGGCTATTTTATTTGTAAAGAGTATGTATGCATTATGTTGTTTGTATGTATACAAATCTTTATAATGTTTTGATTTGCAAACTCTTAATATTTGAATAATGTTTACATTATATTTGTTTGTATGTATACAAACAATATATGTATACAAAGAAGTATATATACAATGTATAATGTATCATGTAACAATATTAATATTTACATTGTATTGTTTGTATGTATACAAATCTTGAATGTTTTAAATGGGCAAATTTGTAATGTTTTTTTCTGTTATTTTTTTTAAATGTCAAAAAAAGATAAATTTTCAAACTTGGTATAAAAAACTTAGGTACTTTTCTCTATTATCCCATTGACCACTTTTCATAACAAAACAGAAATATATTATCTCTATTCGATTTAAAAGTTTTGTCATTACATAAGTGCGCTATTTTATTTGTAAAGAGTATGTATGCATTATATTGTTTGTATGTATACAAATCTTTAGAATGTTTTGATTTGCAAACTCTTAATATTTGAATAATGTTCACATTATATTTGTTTGTATGTATACAAACAATATATGTATACAAAGAAGTATATATGCAAACAATGTATATAATGTATCATGTAACAATATTAATATTTACATTGTATTGTTTGTATATATACAAATCTTGAATGTTTTAAATGGGCAAATTTGTAATGTTTTTTATGTTATTTTTTTTAAATGTCAAACAAAAGATAAATTTTCAAACTTGGTATAAAAAACTTGAGTACTTCTCTATTATCCCATCGACCACTTTTCATAACAAAATACTATCGCCAAACTGTATGATTAAATTCCAAAATTGCAGTCCCATTTACTTGATGTCGAAAACATTATACGTGTTTTTTATGTCATCAAGTGGTTTTTAATTCAACATTTGCGTGTATTTTTCATTATGTTTATTTGATTTATTAGTTATTTCATTAATTAAAATAACAATTGAATCCTTAAATTCTTATATTTTATTTATTTATTTTGATATTCCAATGACAACGTTCTCCCATTTATTTGGCGATGTTTTTTTTATTTTATGAAAAGTGGTCGATGAGATAATAGAGAAGTACCAAAACTTAATTACGTATATGAGTATATTCTTTGACAGTATTAATCATTACTCGATATTTTAAAACTGCATCATATTTGTAGAATTATATTAATTTAAACAATGCTTCTATTGAAGTGTGAAGAACCATATACCTCTATGAAGAACCATATATTTACATAATTGTCTTCATTAGCAATCGGAACACCATAAGATTCATCCCCGATAATAAACGGACTATAAGTGGTCCAATTTTGTATTACGTGTTCTACGATATTTTTACATACATTTGAATAATCATTTTCTGTACTATATAAACAAAATGATAGAGATCTAAAAAGACAATTTCCATCGGGATTGATTTCGCGAACGTTAAAAGAGCCTAAATTCATTTTTAAACAGTAAATCCGAAATGGACACCTAAGTATTCATACAAATTATAATAAATGAAATAAATAAATACCTTCTAAACACTCCACAGTGAGTTCTATATAAATACCTTCCTAGGTTTAACGCAAAGTGCAAGAAAAAAACAACAGGAGATGATCCCAAACACGTTTCTAGAGACCGTAATAGACCTTCACCTCATTGGCCGGTCCTACCGGAAGATTTTTTTTATGCATGCGTATTGGGTCGAATATTGTTGAAACATTTGACAAAATAAGCAAACTGTTTCCACCTAGGTATTTATACACAATACAACAAATAAAATAAATGCCTTCAAAACCCTTTTGATCATCACATCAGCGTGCAAGACAATTTTTTTACCGGAAACCGTTTGATGAATTTCATTATTTTTCCGTTATCGATTGACAAATTTTACGATTTTACCGCTAACGATTGCTGAATTTCACAATTTATGGACTATTGATTAACAAATTTCATGATTTTTTCCATGAACATTTGTCGAATTGCACAAAAAAAATTAAGAATATCGTCAAATTGTCTCGGGTAAAAAAATTTTGAATATTGTCAAATGCCATCGAGAAAAAAGTCTCTTTGTCAAATGATTTTGAAGAAAAAATCGGGAAATTCACAAAATGGTTTCGGAAAAAAATTCGACAAATGGTTTCAAAATTCTTTGAGTGACAGCGGGAAAGAAAATTTCATTTTACATTCAATCATCGCAATTGGCGAGTGTGACTAAGTTTGTAGCCAGTGGTGGCAATAACATCAATCACCAATTTCCAGTATTACTCGCCGATTGGTGAATGTTAATTTTGTCTTATATCACAAACTGTATTTACATATACTACTAGATATAATGATGATGAACCATGATTTTTCTGTTATTGGGCGAGATTCATGTTTTTCAGCAATTCTTTGACAAAATTAGTGTTTTTTCAGGGAGCCTTTGAAAAATTTCGCATTTTTCTCACGATCCTTAACGAAATTCGCATTTTCCAGCAATTCTTTGATAAAATACATTTTATTCCGCAATTTTTAGACGAAATTTAGTAAAAAAGCGTGATCTTTTGGTGAAATTTCCTTTTTTGCGATTCTTTGACAAAATTTGCTTATCTTTCGCGATCCTTTTGCATAATTACGTTTTTTCTGTGGTCTTTTAACAAAAGTCATGTTTTCCCATTATCCTTTGATAAAGTAGTGTTTTTTCCTCAATCATTTGACAAAATCCGTTATTTTCCCCCCGCGAAGATTGGTTAGATGTTTTTAGTCTGCAGGTGCCCTAAAAAGTCTGTGACGCCCGTTGCTGCATCGCACACATTCTTCCATGGGGCATCGAACGAAGTAAATTCAACCTAAAGAATCATTGTTTCATTCCTGACATTTCTCGAAAGAAACAACGTTCAACTCACTGACTGAATTGTAAAGGACGAAATGTGTCAATTAGCAGAAAGTGCGCAATTTGTTCGTTCATGGAAAAAATCGTGAAATTCGTTAACCGATAGTCGATAAAATTCGAAATTCGTCAATCGATAGCGGAAGAAGTGCAAAATTCATTAATCTACACAGTGGAAAAATCGCAAAATTCATCAACTGGTTTCGGGAGAAAAAATTTTCGAATATCGTCGAATGGCTTCGAGAAAAAAATTCACAATCTGCCAATTTCGGGGATGAAATTTGCCAAATTGTTTCAAAATTTGTCGCGCGACAGCAGAGAAAAAAAATCTTTTTCCATTCAATCATCGCAATTGGTGAGTGTGACTATTATGTTTGACCAGTGGTGGCAATAAAGTACATTGCCAAATTTTCAGTATTACTCGCTGTTTGGCAAGTGCTAATTTTGTCCTATACTTCAAAACCCTTTTGATCATCACATCAGTGTGCAGGACAATTTTTTTTTACGGGAGACCATTTGATGAATTTCGTGATTTTTCCGTTATCGATTGACCAATTTTACTGCTATCGATTGTTGAATTTTATAATTTATCAACTATTGATTAGCGAATTTCATGACTTTTTTCCATGAACGTTTGACGAATTACGCAAAAAAAAAAAATAAGAATACCGTTAAATTGTCTTGGGTAAAAAAAAAAATTAATATTGTCAAATGCCTTCGAGAAAAAAGTTGCAAGTTGAAACGGCTGTGACCTCTTTTTCATGTTATGCATCTCCGGTGTCCATCCCCCCACTCCCCCCCCAAGTGGGACACTTTTCTAAATTTTGCACACACCCCTCATGTGATATATCGGTGGAAAAGTCTTTGACCACTTATTCATGTTATGCATCTCAGGGGTCCATCCCGCACCCCCCTAAGGGGGGCACTTTTCCAAATTTTGTTGACACCCCTCATGTCATACATTGTTGGAAAGGTCTGTGACTGCTTAATCATATTATGCATCTCCGGTGTCCATCTCCTCACTTTGCCCCCCCCCCCAAAGGGTACTTTCTAAATTTTGCACATTACCCTCATGTTATATATCATTGGAAAGGTCTGTGACCACTTAATCATATTATGCATCTCCGATGTCCATCTCCCCACTTTGCCCCCCTTTCCCCCCAAAGGGTACTTTCTAAATTTTGCACACAACCCTCATGTTATATATCATTGGAAAGGTCTGTGACCACTTAATCATATTATGCATCTCCAATGTCCATCTCCCCACTTTGCCCCCCCACCCCCCTAAGGGATACTTTTCTAAATTTTGTTGACACCCCTCATGTCATATATCATTGGAAAGGTCTGTGACCACTTAATCATATTATGCATCTCCGATGCCCATCTCCCCACTTTCCTTCCCCTCCCCCGAAGGGGTACTTTCTAAATTTTGCACATTACCCTCATGTTATATATCATTGGAAAGGTCTGTGACCACTTAATCATTTTATGCATCTCCAATGTCCATCTCCCAACTTTGCCCCCCCCCAAGGGATACTTTTCTAAATTTTGTTGACACCCCTCATGTCATATATTGTTGGAAAGGTCTGTAACTGCTTAATCATATATGCATCTCCGATGTCCATCTCCCCACTTTGCCCCCCTCCCAAAAGGGTACTTTCTAAATTTTGCACATTACCCTCATGTTATATATCATTGAAAAGGTCTGTAACTGCTTTATCATATTATGCATCTCCGATGTCCATCTCCCCACTTTGCCCCCACCAAAGGGTACTTTCTAAATTTTGCACATTACCCTCATGTTATATATCATTAGAAAGGTCTTTGATCACTTAATCATATTATGCATCTCCGATGTCCATCTCCCCACTTTGCCCCCCCGTACTTTCTAAATTTTGCACACAACCCTCATGTTATATATCATTGGAAAGGTCTGTGACCACTTAATCATATTATGCATCTCCGGTGTCCATCCCGCCACTTTGACCCCCCAAGGGTGTACTTATCTAAATTTTGCACACACCCCTCATGTGATATATCGATGGAAAAGTCTGTGACCACTTAATCATATTATGCTCCCCACTATGAAATTTGTCAAGTTAAAGCAACTATAAATTTATCTTTTATGGTATTATCAAGTTGTTTGCCGTCAAATTTTGACGGGTTCCATCTAGTATAAATATAATAATATTGTAATAAATATAAATACTCGTGCGCCAATTATGGACAAAAATACAATTTACAAGGGTCCTTACACGGACTACCAAAGAAACTGCTGTACAACAGTAATTTTCTTCTCAAAAATTAAACAAACATTTTTGCATGTTTTGTGATGACACTGCACTATTTCTTTATATACGTACATGATGTTAAATTTGAGGTGAAACAAAGTTATTTTAGGTTGTATAATTCATTGTATTAACACTTTAAATACTGAAGTCTCAAAACTCAGTAGCCTTCACAATACGGCAAACGCCCGAACGTGAAATATTCCACGATATTATTTCTAACGATCTATGACTAGTACTAAATGTTCCCAACACATTGATTCCAATAATCCTCTGGTCTTAACATCCCCAGTGGGGCGCGAAAGGTCCACGGTCTGGCTCTGCCGGACCGATCTGTCCCACTAAGGCATTAAATCCCCTGTTCTGCTACAACAATTGGATATTTACGAGGGGGTGAAATTGGAACAGGCTTTCGGGCGGTCTGCCAGTATTTTGATTTGGCGGTCATGTTGGGCGGTTCAGTACCGAAAGTGTTAAGCAATTCATATTTTTTTAATTTACATACAATTTAATAGTTGAGGAATGTGATAAGTAACAAAAGTAATCTCAACGTTTTGTATATTTTTATATTCATTTATCTGTTGCAATCACTTTTTGAACATTTTAACAGCTAATAATTACTTCTGCGATAAAACTATTGAACATTTGATTATTAAATATTATACTTGTTATTGTTATTAAATTTAAAAAATATTAAATATTTAAAACAATGTTTATTTAAAAAAAATTCTTTGAACATATGATAGATTACTTTTTAAAATCTCCATTCATCAAATGAAACTATTTCTGAAACAAATAAAAGTCTAAGTTGTTTCAATGATTAAATATTTTCATTCTCCAGAAATAAAATATTTTCTGTATAAAAAAATGCTAGTTTTCAAATGCGCGGAAAACTACAATTTTCCACGCGTTTACGTTTTAGATACTCGTATGGTAGAAACTCATATTGATACATTAAGCACTGTATTCATTCTTAACTTCAAGTGCGAAAATATCACTCCAATGCTCAAATGTTATTCACAATTAATCTGATAAGAGATGATCCCGGCTGAAAGGCAATCAAATTAATGCTGAGTATAATTTGAGCTTTAAACTGAGATTTCTCATTTAACCAGTAGTAGATGTAGAGAGTTAATGCGAGCAATAAGGATAGTATTGTTCAGAGCGCTGAGGTAAAAATTTTCAAAGAAGGCTTAAAACACCTCAAGTGATAACAACAAAAACAGAATTATCTTTAAACTGCTGTTCAATGTTTTTGATCATTTGAGATCACAAAAATTTGAATATATATTTTTTTCTTAATGGACATTCATCTCGAATTGTCATAAATTTGTCTGTGTAATAACTTTTGAAAAAATTATTCTTATTTAATTGTAAAACAGCAGTGTTTTCTTCTTGCATTTTTAACCTCGTGGGGATTTTTATTATTAAGAAAAATAGTTCTTATATTCCGAACTCCTTGAAATTTTTAATAGTTACAAGTATACCGGTTTTTAAGGATATGTAAACCTCCGTGAAAAATATGGATATTTAGTGGAAAAAAACTTGGTCCGAAGTCGTCCCTGTGTTCACTTTCTGAGCATTTTTTATTATTTTTATTTTTTTTAACATTTCTAATCATCTGAATGTTTTGACATTTCTTCGGTGATGTAAATCGAGTGTACTAAAAAAAATTACAAATATTGTTGTAAAATACCAATTTTTAATTACTTTTAGTGTAGAAAAAAGAGAGTGACTGGAAAGCGTGAAGTGACCGACACGTACGATTTTTTTTTAATGATTAACATAAGTATTTTCGAAAACTAATTGCACCGTTGTAGTGAAAAAAGGTGTCCGATTTAATTTTGTTTTGTTTAATCGTATCTATAGAATAGAACCGGATGCAATATTTGAGAAAGAGGAGGGAATAAAAACTGCGAAATTGAACGTTTCTGAATATTTTTAAAGCGTTGAGAATAATATTTTTCGAACCACTTGCAGTGTTTTAAACATACAGGTGTGGTCTTTAATTTGATGAGACCTAGTTTTCGATATCTTTAATGCAAGCAGTCGATGCACGTTTAGAAAAACGTGAGAAAAGTATGGCGTAATTCCATGCTTTGTTCTTTTCTGCTTCGGTATTTGCGGAAAAGGTTTTCTGCCGTTCACCGTGAGACGTATTTTTGGCCCTTTTAATTGCCAATTTTAATTTAGTATCTCCGCTAATTATCAAAAACTGAAATATATGAGTCTCAAGTGTATCCGGACCTGTTTTCGACTATTTTCATTCAGTTTTTCTGGCCGCTATGTGAGGTACATTTTCCTAGCCAACACCGACAGAAAAGACAGAGACACACACACACAAACATATTCTTTTATTAGTATAAATTTTAATAAAATAAATTATAGTGGGATTTGATTTTTCTTATTTATTTAAAAATATATGAATTGCTTGATATGCAAATAATATCTTTACTTGAAAAAAAATTCCGACGAGTATTTCTTTTTTCTTACTTTATGTTAATTATTTTATTTTCCCAGAAATTTTAATATACCAGTTGCCCCAAAAAGATTGAGACATGCTTTAATTTTTTTAAATATTCGAGATACGTAGGCAATGTAAATAGCAAAAGTGTTCATGTAGGATTTAATATCATATTAACGAAATAGTCTTGCAATTAAATTCCAAAAAAGTAAACTCTTTACAAAAATTACTTTTCCCGGCTCCTATAAGTTATATTCAGAATATCTTCTCCGTACTCTGACATGTTACACAATTAAAGTTCTATTCTTATATCAACAAAACTCACCGAGGTAATAATACTTTGAATTTTGTGATTTTTTGAAGTTTTTCAATATTAAATTTTAAATTTCCTCGCTGAATCCATCACTCCTGTAGCCAGATGACATGTTCGCCAATGTTTAACAAAATTCCATGCCAACAACAAAATAGAAAAATGCATTTTTATTATTAATAAAAAAGCTTATACTAAAAATTATAAAAAGAATGAAATTCTAGATTGTACTTATATTTTGAATGAGAACAAAATTCAAAATAAAATATTAACATTAATATACCAATATTAAAAAATACAACATTCCTTGATGAATAGACAATAATAATAATAGTAGACAATAATAATAGTAATAGACATTAATAGTATTCCATTTTCTTAGTTAAACATGGAATTTTAAGGGTTAAGAAATATATTTATATTCTGATAGTCATGCACGAGTCACAGGCCTGCTTTGAATATATTTTTATTTTATCCAGACATAAATCATTTTCCCACAGATATATAACTGGTTCGAAAAAGAATATACAATTGAAATTTAATTCTAAAATGTTTATTTCTTTTTAAACGCTAATTAAAAGCTAATATATATATACATTGAATAAGCGATTTTAATTTGTAGTAAAATGGCCTATCTTAAATTCAATTCGACGGGGCAAAAAATGACATTAAGGAATTGTGGATGCATTTTTTTTATTAAAGAAATAAACTAAAGATATAAAGAAACTTTTCTTTATTAAGGCTGTCCGGGACACAAAAATCTTCAAAATTTTTAAACATATTTCATTGTATTACAGCATTATCTGTTTTATCCCACTTAAAATGACGTTTAAATCATATCTCTATCTTAATTAGAACATATATATTATTATTTTTTTAATCTAGCTTTGAAGCAGTGGTTGTAATAGAAATATTTTTATGCTATTCTGCATAACGGGTTTTTAGAACAATTGTCGAATTTAAGTTGTTACAAGACAATAATAATTAAAGATAAACTGATCAAACTTCGAACGTATCTTTTTTCAAATATCTTACTTTATTTTTGATTCAGCAAATTAAAAAAATATATATATTTACTTTTGAAAGTATAATTTTTTACGAATACATTTTTACTTTAAATGTTTTTTAATTAAAAAAAGTAATATTTTAACAAATGCTGAATCAAAATTAAAAGATACATATTTCTGTTTATTTATTATTATTACTTTTTTTTTAACGAATAATATTTCGAGATATAAATATTTTAAATCACCCCACTTTTTAAAAAAATATAAACTTTTAATAAAAAAAATATGAGAAGTTTTATGACTTGATTTAATTTACAGATTAAATGGATAATCATCACAAAAAAACCTTTCAAAATCATAATTGAATAAATTAACATTTTTTTAATTCAATAAATATATATATTTATTTTATTTCTTGTGTCCTGGACCTTCTTAAAGGAAAGTTTCCATATTTATTTATGATCTGAATTTAATAATTCTTACAACTTATTATATAATCCCAGAGCTGAAGCTGTTATAACTGTTAATTTAACGGAATTTTAATAAAAAAATTGCACAATGAACCGTGTTTTATAAAACCCTTTCAATTACAATGGTGTTACAATATTGCTGATTTATAAAAATTTCAAATCTACTACAAGTTTTTCCATTTTGTTTACTTTAAAAGACAGACTATTTTACTTTAAAAACCAACAGTTTAAAATTTGCATTTTCACACAGTTTAAGAAAATCTTTTGCATCTGTAAAGTATAGTATAAAAAACATGTTCTTAATTGTATGTTAAACTTTACAAATGTAGTGCGTTCATCTTATAATTAGTTTTACAATGTAAAAAAAAAAAAAAAAAAAAAAAAAAAAACTTATTATTTCAGTGAAATGAAATATATCGTCTGTTATGAGCATTTTATTTCTTATTACGTATTCCACGTGTACAGATGCAATTTTATGTTCGACAACAGATAGCGCTTTAAAATTCACCATGGAGATCTTGCATTGTAAATGATTACATCCACGGCTTAATATTTCTATGTTTCACGATTAACGAATCCCTTGTGTTTATTTACTTCTTGGATATTGGGATAAATTTTGGGCTGTAAACCTAATTTTAACTGAAGTTATATCAAAATCTATACATTTTTTAAAGTAACACATCTCTCAAACAAACAATTTTTTTGAAAGATCTTTATAAAAATGCAATTATTTTATGCAATTTTATTCGAAAAAATAATTTTAAATAAAAATGGCCACCTGGCATATAAAAAAAGAAATGGTCAGCCCCTATTTATTTTCCTCAGTCGTATGACTTACGTTTTTATTATTAAGATTATGTATGATTGAAGTTAATAGCATGGGGAAAACTTTTATTGGTACTTTTATATTAGCTGGGCGCCAGTGATATATAAACATATATATATCTACAGATATATAAACATAAGTATATTTTTATAAACACACTCCCACACACACACACACACATATATATATATATACATCTATACATGTATAAAAATGCGTGTATATCTATATATTTATATATATATGTATATATATACGTGTATATATCTCTATATTAATAAAAGAAAGTTTCGCTCTGTGCGTGTGTGTGTGTGTGTGCGTGTTTGTTTGTCTGTCTGCGATGACTAGCAAAATCTAGCCCAACTAGAAGTCTGAAAATTTAGGTGTGGGTACTCCAAGGTCTAGCCATGTTCACCTGAGTCTCAGAATTTTAATATTTTGATATTAATTCAAGATATTAATTAGATTCTCATTAACCATCGCTTCTAAAATGACAACTTTTTAATCAAAATGGAGAAAGAATGGAACAGGTGCATTGGATTTGCAAGCGGAAATGAACGAATTCGAAATAATTTTACTAATTAGCGAATTTTAAAAAAACTAATTGAGATATCAATTTGAAAATTTCTGGGCATATGTAAAAAAAAAAAAAAAAAAAAAAAAAATCTGCATCTGACTATATGATAATTTGTTCGGTAATTTTTCTTAATTTATGAAAAAACTGCCAAAAATCTGCCGGCGCCAGTGAAAACAATCCTAGAAAGTTTCAGACAGGGATCTGCTTTCATAAAAACTGAACTACAAAGAAATCTGTTTCTCTGGCCGATCCCTTCGTTTTGTTTGCAAAAATGAAAGGAAATGATTGCCAATTTTTACGAATGAACAAAAATTTAGGTAACTAATTAAGATATAGAATTGAAATTGAGGTCGGGAAGGGGTGTCATCTGCCGGCTATTTTAGCGTAGAGTCTTCGTTATGTATATATATATATATATATATATATATATATCACTGGCGCCCGGGGGACACAAAAGTACCCTTTTATTAACATCTTTTTAAGTTTTTATTCGAATTTCATAAAATTTTAAATGACTCGACAAAATTCTGCAACAATTATATATGTTACATTTCAAACCATTCAGTTGGGTGTTTTTTGAGTTGTTATATGCGGACAGACGGACTGACGGACCAGACGACGATTATAGGTGCTACGCATTTATACAATTTCGAACGCAGATAAAAACAGTACCAGATTTATCAGGATGAGAAGTATGGAAAGAAAGAAGGAAAATCTATTAAATCCCATATACAGTGTGTTCCTAAATTTGACCGACAAATTAAGAGTGATCATAGAAGGCAACAAGAGGATGAAAACTTACAATAGAACATGGGGTCGTAAACCACGTTTAGTGCGAGTAAATTGCTAAAAGGAGATATGAAGAATATGACGTCGAGTGGAACAAAATGTGGCAATAATAAGTAAAAAAATTCATTTATATGACGTCAAGCATGATTACAATGCATTGCAGTTCCACATCAGAAAGGACACGACATCATTTTTATAATAATAGTTCGAAGTTGCGGCCATTGCACTGCTGACACAAACAAAGAACTGCCGGACTCGTTAAAACAAATTCCTGTAAAAGATCCTTGTCGTTAACTTTCTGACGTTGAACTGTAATGCATTTTAATCATGCTTTACGTCAAAGAAATGTTTTTTCTATTTATTAATGGCCCTTTTTTTCAACTCGACATCACACTCTTCATAAATATTTTTGCGATTTTCTCTCACTAAAAGTGGTTTGCGATCACATGTCCTATGGTAAGTTTTCACTATCTTAATGCCTTCTATCCCACATCTTAATTTTTCAGTCGAATTTTGGAGCACCCTGTATATTACACGAGGCGAAAATTATAGTACATAAAAAAAAGAGTTTTGTAACGGTACTACATTTACGAACAAGAGCTGTATGCAAACAAATATGATTTCTTTTATATCATACCCTTAATTCTTTTAGGCAAATTTGATATAATGTAATATATAAATAATAACAAAATATAGTTTTAATGTACTGAATATCTTAAAATTCTGCAAAATTTACTTAGACATTAACAAATAAACACATTTTAAAAAAAAAAAAAAAACTTTAAAAGTATTGAATTGAAAAATTCCATTCAATAACATAATCTTTTTTTCTAACAAGATATCAGACTATTTATAAAATGGAAGAAAAAGAAACTCGTACACTTTTATGAGAAATAAAAAATAGCTGAAATGCAATACTTACATGTAAAGAAATAAACATTTTTAAGTGGTCACATGAATTTTACACTGCTCAAATTTATGAAAAGAATAAATAAAATATACGTATTAGATGGAATAAATATAAATTCCAAGCAGGTATCTTCACATATAAAATTTCTATTTTATTTTGTATTCCGTTACCTGTATTATACAGTATTGTACATAATAAGTGTTTCAAAACAACATTAAATAAAATATGGTTTTTTGCTTTTTTTAATTCAACACTAACGAAATATACCTTTTACATCTAGAAAACTACGTATTCAACTCCCTTGAAATACATATTTTAAAAGTATCTATACGTAAATGCAACATCAGAAAAGAAAGATTCCTTGAAACACATTAGAAATCCATTTACGGATCTAATACTCCATATCGTTTGCCTCACAGGGAATAACCGTAAAAGAAAATTCTACAAACTCATCAAATAAGAGATGTTACATTCTAACAAATTTTTCATTCAAGACAAGACAATTTTTTCTTAAAACACCTTCCATATTCATAATGGAAAACGGCATTAAACAGTTTTATCTTTAGATATTTCTATCCTTAATGGTACACGTCTAAGATTTTACTTTAAAATGATAAAATAAATCCTGAAAGTTCTAGAAAACTTTGATATCGTACATACTTATGTTTTATTCTTCTAAAATGTATCATGGGAGGTTATCTGTGATTTATATGTAATTTTAGAAATATGAGAAATATTATTTTAAACTGTTGCGAAATATTTCAGAAAAAGTTAACAACGATATTTAATCGTTGTTTATAAAATTAATATGTATATATCTATTTATCTATCTACCTATATATAAATATATATATAGTATGAAAAGTATTGTATGATTTATATATGCTACATATCATTATCCTCACCACATATGTTTGTATTGTAGGATATTTGGTATTCCATGATATGCAGAAAGATAGTTGAATTATAGAATTATTTTGTCAAATCTCTGAAACCTATTACATATTTTTTTACAAATCAACTTTTTTGAAATTTCCTTCCTTTTAATATAATATTTTGAATTTACAAAAAAAAATAGTTTATATTTTTAATATTACCATTATTTTATGTAAATTAAATTTAACAAGAATTCAATAAAAATATATACATAATAGAAAATTCTTGTTTTTTAATACCATTTTAAATGCAATGCTGGTGATATATTAATACATTCATTTTAGAAAAATTCGTACCTTGCTAAAATTCTTTTTATTTCCATATTATTTCAACTAAATTTATTTTTTTTCTTATTACTATTAAATTTTTATTCTAAGTAAAAATCAGAAATTTGGGCAGCTATATATATATATATATATATACGTAGCTGCCCAAATTTCTGAGTTTTACATTTGTCTATATATATATATATATCTATATCTATATATATATATATATATATATACACTATATATATATTGGCTTATATGTTCATAATTTTGAAGATTTATACAATAGCATTGATTTAATTGATCTTAAAAATAAAATTTTTCATTTTTTTAAGCGGTACAATACTTTGGGTAAAGACTTGGATCATTTAACAAATTTATTTAATTTTGTAGTTAATGAAAAATATTTATTCGATGGTAAACATGTGTTCCAGCAGATAAGGGGGGTGGTTGCAGCATTGGTTGGGCATACCTATGGGGGGTGGTTGCAGCTCGGTACTTGCAGATATATATTATTTTATACGGGGATAATGAGACATTAAATAAGAATTTTTTGAGTTTTAGTTACATTGATGATGTTTTGTTGGTAAGGATTAACGTTTCCAACAGCGAATTAAATTTAGATTATTACCCCCAAGGTTGGACATTAAAGGGAACTTCATATGATATAAAACATGTAAATTAGTTACACCTTATTATCTTCATCGAGAGGGTGGCTTGAATACTTACATTTGCGATAAAAGAAACGATTACAACTTTGAAACAATAAATATATAAAATTTTAATTCCAATGTACATATTTCTATTTTCAGAAATATATTTATCAATAGTTTAATAAGGATAGTTAAATTAAATTCTAATCATAATTGTATAATGAGTGACATTATAAATCTCTATCATAATGATAATTTTGAGACAACAATCACGCAATCACAATATTTTATGAAAATAAGTAGCTTCAAGATATAACTTCCAATTTAAGTATTTAATTACTATTAAAGAAAGAAAAAGAATTAATTTACATCAGTAAATTTACATCAAACTATAAAAAGTTAAAACATTTATTTTAAGAGAAATTTTCTGCAGTTCTGCATTTAAAAAGAGTTATTTAGAGACTGAAGTATTTTGTTCTTGGATGAGAAAAACACAGTCAAGTTTACGTCATTGAGCCTTGAACTTTTTGGAGGTTACACGTGTCAGTTCTTTAATGAGAATCTCACAAAAACAGAAAAACTACTTTGTCAGCGGACGTGTTCCGTTTCACCAATCTCGTTGAAATCGGAGGATAAATATGTTGACTCATTATTAGAGATGAAATGCTTATTTCAGAAATCACTTTTCTAACACCCCTGCTTGATTTCTGAAGTATAAATGTTCTTGATATTTAAACTTTCTCTGTGTTTTGTAAAGTCAGGTTTGGAAAGGGGCTTCGTTAGAATGTCAGCTGTCATAGTTTTGGTTGGGCAATACTGTAGATCAATTATTCTCTTTTCCTTAAGATCTTTTATACTGTTATATTTGATGTCAATGTGTTTTGTTTTTGAATGGTGTTTATAATTTTTATCCATGTTTATACACGCTTGATTATCTTCGAATAAAGTTATGGACAATTTTTGTTGTAGATCAAGGTCCTTTAGAAGATTGATTATCCAAACTGTCTCTTGTGCTGAAGTTGCTGCTGAGATGTATTCAGCCTCAGCGGATGATAAGGCAACTGAATTTTGTTTCTTAGTTGACCAGGAAATTGTTGTATTTCCTAATTTACATAAATTTTCCGTTGTTGATTTACGGTCATTTTTATCCCCTGCCCAATCGAAGTCAGCATATGTTGTTAGAATTGGCTCGTTTTCTTTACTAATAATTAGTTTTAGTTCTTGTGTTGTTTTTAAATATCTAATAACCAGCTTTGCTGCGTTCCAATCCTTTTCTCTGGGTTTTTCGTTTCTACGACTCAAAATGTTCACAGCGGCGGCTATGTCTGGTCTGGTTATTTTAGCTATATATAACAATGTACCTATAGCTTGCCGATATTTACTGTTATTAGGAAGTAAATTTTCCTCATCAATCATGTTTAAGTACCCGGGTTCCATCGGAGTATCACAGGGTTTCGCTTCCTTTAAATCGAATTTTTCGATTAGTTCTTTTATTTTGTTTTCTTTGATCAAGTGCGAAATTTCCTTCTTTGCTTCTTTTTATGTTTATCCCCAGATAATAATTTACAAGTCCTAAATTTTTGACTTCATATTCCTTTTTTAGTTGTTCTATTATTTCATTTATTTCTTTAGTTTCCCCTGAAATTAATAAATCATCAACATATATAATGATATATGTTGTACTATTTTTTAATTTTCGAGTGAAGAGACATGGATCGGAGGTACATTGCACAAAACCAAGTTTAGTTAAACTTTCTTCTAATTTAATGTTCCATGCTCGTGCTTCAATCCATAAATTGATTTTTTTATTTTGCAAATTTTATTTTCCTCTCCCAGTATTACATGCCCTTCTGGTTGCGTCATATAAACCTCCTCTTCTAAATTTCCGTGGAGGAATGCAGTCTTGATATCTATGTGATTTACATCAAAATTTTTATACGCTACACATGCTAGAAACGCTCTTATTGTTGTATACGTTACTACTGGAGCGAAGGTTTCAAAATAATCGCTTCCGTATTTTTGAGAAAAACCTTTAGCTACAAGACGTGCCTTATATTTTTCTATTTCATTATTTTCATTATATTTTCTTGTGAATACCCATTTATTCGCAATAACTTTTATTCCAGGTGGCGGATCAATTAGTTCCCATGTTTTGTTTTTTCTTAATGAATTAATTTCTTCATTAGTTGCTTCATACCATTTGTTTCTATCATATGGGTTTTCGATTTTCGCTATATGTTTCCACTCTGTTGGTTCAATATTTTCTTTTTTTATTTTAGTAATATAAGATAATCTATCGGGCGGAACTCCCCTGTTTGATCGTTGAGATCTTCTAGGTTCGTTTTCGTTTAAATTTTCCCCATTGTCTGTTTGTTTATCTTCCTGTATGTCTATAAATAATTTTGAGGTATGTCCCCCTGCTTTTTCAGGTTGTTTCTGAACTTCTAATACTTCTCTGATATCAATGTTTGATTTTTTTTCGTTTTCATTTGAATTAGAGTTTTCTATAAATTTAATTGTTCTTGTCCTTATTACTTTATTATTACCAATATAGATCCTATATCCTTTTGATCTATTATCATAACCGATAAATGTTCCTTTTATTGCTTTATCATCGAGTTTTCCTCTTTGGGATTTATCGAGATAAGCATAAGCTTTGCAGCCAAATATTTTTATGTTTGCTAAATCCGGTTTTTTATTTGTCCATAGCTGGTATGGAGTTGAATTTTGTTGGTAATCAGATACCGGTGTTGATACACAGCTGTATTTAAAGCTTCGGCCCAAAATTTATTTGGTAGCTGCACTTCCGATAATAGGCACCTTGTCATTTCGACTAAAGTCCTGTTCTTTCTTTCCGAATCACCGTTCTGAGGTGCACAATGCGGAATAGTGAACACCTTCATATTTTAAGAATTTTTCTAATTCTTCGCTAGTGTATTCACCCCCATTGTCTGATCGGATTTCTTTAACTGTGCGACCGAATTTATTTTTCGTTATGGCTACATATTCTTTTACTTTGGTAACTACCTCACTTTTTTTCGATAAAAGAAATACCATTGTAAATCTACTATAATCATCTGTGAATGTGAGAAAATATTTCTTTCCTCCTATGCTTTCTGTTTGCATCGGACCACAAATATCCGTATGCACCAGATCGGTCGCCTTCTTAGCTCTGGTCTCACTCTTTTTTGAATACGGTGCATTTGTTAGTTTTCCCTTTATACAACTCTCACAAACTATGTCATGTTTGCAATTTTGAATTTCTAGACCTGTTGCTAAATTGTTGAATAAGAGTTGTTTAATTGAATTAACATGTTTATGACCTGATCTCTTATGCCAAAGCTCAATGCAGCTTTTATTCTTGCATTGTTCAGCAAAATTGACATAGATTTCTAGCTTAGGTTTATATAGGTCAATTTCATATAAATTTTCTCTCTTTTTTCCTTCTAAGAGAGTTTTTCCATTATAGGATAAGTTGCATGTGTTATTTGCAAATATGAATTCATAACCATGCTTTGTGGCTTTCGTAACCCACATTAAATTTGATTGAATATCAGGGACATATAAAACGTCTTTTAAATTTATGTCATTTGATTGTGTCCGTAATTTTATTGTACCAGTCCCGTGCGATTCTAGTGTTGTTCCGTTTGCTATCGTGACAGTATTTTTGTTGTTGTTGTCAATCTCAACAAATATATTTATGTCATTACAAATATGTAAACTGCTTCCAGAATCGACGACCCAAGTAGATTTAGATTCATTAGGTGCGATTAAAGATAATTGCTTTTGAGACACTGTATTTTCGAAAGTGTTTTGATTTTCTTCATTTTACTCTCTTGAATTTGTGTGTTTGTTTCTGCTTTTGTTTCCGGAGTAAAATCACTTGCTTCAAAGAACTAAGACGAATTTTGTCTGTATTTTTCATTTGTTTGGTTCTTAGAATTTTTATTCTTAAGAAACCAACAGTTTTGTCGCACATGATTTTTTCTTTTGCAATGCGTGCAAAAAATGTTTTGTTCTCTTTTTGGATATGCCCTAGTGTTTTGTTTTTGTTTATTAAAGGTTTTGTATACATTTTCATGCGATGAATTGGAGCTTTCTTGTCTCCTTTGAAATTCATCTGTAAGTTTTCCTTTTATAAATTCTGAATTTAATTCGGTCTCTGATCGGGCCTCTAATGCCGTGATCAGAGTATCATAGCTAGGTGGAAGGGAGCACAACAAATGTGCAGATAGATGAGAGTCCTTAATCTCTTCTCCTATTGCTTGTAACCTATCAGCGGTTTCTAATATTTTAACTATATGATCATTCATATTTCCATTTTCAGCTAGTTTTATATTATATAATTTTCGTAGCAAGTATAATTTACTAGATAAATTCGCGCGCTCATGTATTGTTTTTAATGCTAGCCATGTAGCTTTAGCTGATGTTTCGTTTTTAATGTAAATCAGCTGGGAGTCTTCTAAGTTCAAATTGATTATGGCCCTGGCCCTATTATCTCTCTTCGTCCAATCGCCTAAGGGGTTTGGCGGATCATCAGTTATCTGATTTATTAAATCTTCTCTCATTAATAACATCTCTAATTTAAACTTCCAAACCGCGTAGTTATTGGAGTTCAGTTTTTCAATGTTACACATTTCTTTCATATTTGAAGCCATGATGTTGTATTTTTACTAATTGTATTAATACTTTGATTATTTAAACTTGTGTCTATTAATTCTTAAACAATAGTTTATTATTTAAAATATAGTTATTGATTTTTTTTCTTTTATTCCTTTTTTTATTATTAGAGAGCGGTTTTTGCCGTGTTCAACCCTCAGCTCTCATGATCTGATAATTTTGAGAACTACGGCAATAAATGCTTCTTCTATTTTATTCTTAAAATCAATTTAAATACTTCATGACAGTAAAAAAGTTAGAAAAAGTTTATCCTACCTGTTGAGTCCGCGAAGGTTCATGAGTAATCCAGTTTGATAATTACTCCGGTGAAATAATGGCACACATTTAAGTAGATACTTTCTCCATGATGCGTTGAGACAACAATCACGCAATCACAATATTTTATGAAAATAAGTAGCTTCAAGATATAACTTCTAATTTAAGTATTTAATTACTATTAAAGAAATAAAAAGAATTAATTTACATCATTAAATTTACATCAAACTATAAAAAATTAAAACATTTATTTTAAGAGAAATTTTCTGCAGTTCTGCATTTAAAAAGAGTTACTTAGAGACTGAAGTATTTAGTTCTTGGATGAGAAAAACACAGTCAAGTTTACGTCATTGAGCCTTGAACTTTTTGGAGGTTACACGTGTCAGTTCTTCAATGAGAATCTCACAGAAACAGAAAAAGTACTTTGTCAGCGCAAGTGTTCCGTTTCACCAGCTCGTTGAAATCGGAGGATAAATATGTTGACTCATTATTATAGATGGAATGTTTATTTCAGAAATCACTTTTCTAACACATAATGCAATGGCTCAGAGTTATTCCATCGATTTGTTGAATGGTTTGACAAATAATTTCGTCGAAGATAAAGTTTACCGTGGTACTCTCCTTTTGGCGATTAAAAAGATCGCCAAATAATTGTAGGTTTTATAGTGAGCTCTGTCTGGATGCGTCGTTCTTTTGAAACTGGGTTAATGCTCTCTATGGTCAGTTTGGTTGCGGCAGGCATGGGGGAAGTTTCATGCGTAATTACCGGTATAACCTAGCATGCAAGTCTTTAGCTTTGCAGCCTGTCTCTAATGGTTGTATTATTTTTGTTTATAGTTTTGTTTATAGTTTTGTTGGTATGATTTTTTCATGATTATTTGTTAATTTTTCTCTGTTGTTCAGGGGTTTTGAGATTAGATGTATAGTATGTGATTTTCGTATTATATACACTATATATATGTGTGCGTGTGTAATTACATGGTGATTTTTAATTAACGTACAATTTTGAACTGAAATAACTAATCAGAGCATCACTATATGGCAGCACGAATGCATGCAATGAGAGAGGTCTCAAAATAGAAGTCTCAATATGTTTAATGTCAGTTCCACGAAATTTTAAAAATGTCTTCCAAAGAGTCATATACAACTGAAGTTCGTATTTTTATTGTAAAAATTGGAATATGTGTTGAAAAAGCTACACTAATTCTATGGAAGTGGCCTTCAACATTCAAAAATCGATAAGTTATCGTCAATCAATACCGAAAACGTTACCCTAGTGCGTCAATGGCTACATTATTCACTAGATATGAATCCATTTGATTTCTATTTTTGGAGTCACATGAAAAATTTGGTTTACAAGAAGAAGCGGACAGACCTTATTATCCTCAAAAGTTCCATAACTAACTCATTTTCAAGGATATAAAAACAAACGTTGGATTTTGTCTTTTTCAACTTTTAACTCTCATATCCGCTGTAATCCTCATGTGGCCACTCTTTGTAGAATAAAATTGTATCCATCCTTCACCACATGTGGAGTGAAGAAAAAATTCATTGCAGAATTTAATGCATAAACATCGGTACTAGTTTTGCCACAACAGACTACCAATCAATATACCAAATCTCTTGGATAGCTGGACATACACAGTTAAACTTTACATCAAAATATCTTGTAGAAGATATTGGAAACAATGAATTACTTACCTAAACCGATCCGTCAGGGTCGATTTATTTAAAGAGCACAAAATACGGCGAAAAATTAAAACATTTGAAATGAATTTCTTTCTACCATCTCTGCACGGATACATAGATTTACTTATTTCATATACAAATGGGACACTCTTAGGAGAAACTAAGGGATTTAATTAAGACATGTGTTGTATATAGGGCAGCAATCTTCAGCTAGAAAACTGTGTCCCCAATTTCACCCATCTACCCCGTTTTACCCCAATCTCCCTTCTTAAGAAATGCATATAATACGTGAAACTAAAAATAAAATATTTATTTAAAAATTATCATAGCATATCACCCTCAAGAAACTCGTATAATATGAAACATTGAATTAAATATTCATTTTACTTAAATGTGTTGAAAGTATTTTTTAACGTTTTCTGAAGTTAATAATAGACTAAAATACCGAAAGATATCAATTAATATAATTCTGTCATTTGAAGAAATTTTACATTTTTTATAAAAGAAACCTACTTAGAAAATTTGTTTTAGACTTAGCAGGATTTTTCAAAAACTAAAAAAGGCTTTATTTACCTCTTTGGATTTAAGCCAAAGAAAAGAAGACAAAGACTAAAACAATGTTTTCTGAATTCCTAGAAAGCAAATTATGATGAATGGGAAAACTTTATATCAGATTAATCAGAGCAAAAAAGTTGAGTTATTGAATATGGGTATATATTTTTAGAGGGCCGACCTTTAAATTAAATTGTTATATAACATTTTGAACATTCTTAAAAAATAGATTTTTGAATTTAAAAAGCAATCAATGTAGTAGGATGCAATAAAACGTTTTATTTATTTCAATGTACAATAAGGGTAGTGCAATTTTTTTACAATTTGCTCTAAAATATATCTTTAGTATAGAAAATAGTCTATATTGAAAGCTACTTCTGTAAATTAAAATCAAGAACAAAATTAAAAAAAAAACATTAAAACAACTTTTCTATTAGAACAAGATTTATATTTTCCAAAAATGAAACTATTTGGTATGATGTATCCGTATTTCTCCATCCAAAAGGAATCGTAAAATTTATATAAACAGAGCAGTACAGTAACAGTACAGTAAAACATTTTATTTTGCAACTTTTTCAAAAATACAACAAATTGCATTATTTATATTTATATTTATTTTAAAACATTATATTACCGTTCAGAAACGTCAATCACGGATACACACTAAAACATTATTTCCTTTTATAAAATATACAGACTGCATTTCAAAATATATTAAAATTATTTTTTAATGCTTAACATTTATTATTGCATTTTCATTTGAAAAATCTTAAAAGTAATAAAACTTTCAATTTAATCAGAAAAAATAATAATATTTCATATAATAACATTTATAAACATCGATCATTCGTGTTCTAAAAATAGATATATGTTAAAGTTTTTATAATTTACAATTCATATTTTTAGAAAATATTTAAAAAAACTAAAAATAATTTATTGTATAACCTGATTTACAACCTGGACATCTTTAGCTGAAATCATTTTTCTAGAAGCTTCAAATTTGCGAAGCCAAAATTATATCTAGTTCCGAAATGTAGTTTTTGATTTATGCTTAAACAACTGTTCGTATTCCATTCTGTTTTATAACCAATTAAATTTAATTTAATATTAGCAGCGCCAATTTTGTGACATCTATAAATCGGAAACTATTTAACCAATTTACATACCGCTTGGTATTGAAAGCAAACTTTAACGAAGAATCAACATATGCTGTCAAAATGGGGAGTTAGTGTTGAAAACGTCAAACTTTGTACAATTTGAGTAGGAAGAAGCCTTCCTTAGCATATTTAAAAATAAATAAATAAATAAAAAATAAATTAAAAAAAACATTTTTTTCAAACGCATGTTTTTTTTTTTCCTTTTCATATGCGACAAATGAGAAATTAAAATGTATGAGGATTATCATATTTATTAGCACAGACTGTAATATGTGTGACCAAGTACTAAAAAATAATATACTTTTTGCTAAAGATGTCTTTCACATTATAAGCGTTTTGATTAAACTACCATTCTTCAAGACATAGAACTGGTGAGTGTTTTCCTCCACAAACATATGAACATTTTTTAAAAATAAAAGTGAGTATTTTTGTAAGTATTTTTGATTTAAATTGTATTTCTAAATTCTTAATTTATAAAGCAAGAAAAAAAAACATAAGATAATCTAGAAAAGCTCATTTTCAAACTAAATTTTTTTTTCTATGTGAAATATTATTTATAATGGATAAAAAATAATTAAATCGAATATTATATTTATCTTAAGATTGTTCCAATAAAAAAACAAATAAAATTTCAATAATTAATAAATAATTCTGATATATTTTCAAATGAAATATGATATTTTTTTAGAAGGAAAAGTCGTGCTGGTGCCGAGCTTGACGGTCATAACTGGCAGTATGGTGTTCTAAAATAAGTAGAAATTTAAAGAATGTGTTTTATTGAATTTTAAGAATTTTTGCAAAATAAAACGATTTACTGTATTTTTAGTTTGTTTACATAAATTTTAAGATTACTTTTGAACGAATAATTTATTTTCTTTTCCGTAAAACATGTAAAAATCACATTCTACAAGAAAAACGCAATTCCATTCCTTTATAAAAATTTTGAATTCTTTAATAAAAATATATGTTTTTTTTTTTTTTTTTTTTTTTTTTTTTTTCCTCTTAGAAAAATTATATTGCGTGTAATTTTTTTTAATAATATTTCAAAACCAATCTAAAAAAATGCAGGTAATGTTTACATAGTAATTAACCTACAGATTAAATAAACGATAAAATAAGTGTAAAATTATTATGTATTAATATACTGAAGAAAATTTGTGTGCGGAAATTATTTTTTATTTAATTTTCAATTTAAAAATTTTATTAATCATAACATGACTCAAAGTTTCAAATTTAGAAACTATTTTTCAGCATCACTTCCCTAAATAATAATAAAATTTATAAAAACAATATTTTATTGCAATGTTATTCGCTTTCTAAGACGTGGAATACGAGTATTTTAAGATATCTAATATTATATAAATTTATCTATATTTATAGCATGATAAAAATATTAGTACAAAAGGTGTTTTACAGTATTTTTTTTAATTTGTACAGAAAAATCATTAAATTCCCGCATACGTATAAAGATAGATTATGCAACGTATTATTTCATAGTAAAGCATACGCTTGTAACCTAATACATCACAGTTTTGACACATAGATCAGCTTCATGGCTTCATGGTTGAAATAATTCATCAAAAATAAAACTACTTGAAAGAACCGACAATAAAAATTTACTTTATCTTTTTAATGTACGTAGTATTGGAGATATTCATCATCTTATAAAACATTTAATGACGTCAATTGTAAACGAAATTTTATGCACATTCATTTCTGTATAATTTAACACTATAACGTAAATATATTAGTTAAAATTATGAGATAAATTATATTATATAAACACAATTTAACAAAAAATATTTAAATTTCATTAATAAAAAAAAAATTAATTAAAATGATTTTCACATACATATGTGGTCTAATCAGATTGAGAACCTACTCGTTTCTAACTTTCATCTGTTTCATACATATTTATTTTTAATGATATCCTGAATAAAGTTACGTTTATAAAAATATACAAATCAGCTATTTATGTTTCTTGTCTTTTATTCTTTTACAATGCAGCATTTATTCAATTTCGTACCAAAGGAAACTTCTGTAATAATGTAAAATATATTTAGGTGAATTTAATTGCTGTAATTGTTTACTTCACAAACAAAATTTAATGTAATAAAACGTACTTAAAAATATATATATATTTATTTGTCGTTTGAGTAGTAAAATTATGCAATAAAAATAATTAAAATTCTGTCAATAAACATAAAACATTTTAAATACACATACAAATGAGATTTTTCGGGTTAGTACACCCCTCATGAGTACACATAACGTAATGACCGTAAAATATGTGTCAATAACAATAACTACATTTATGAAATATGTGGTTCGAAAAAAAAAACTAAATCTCAGATCAACACTTCGTATTCACGGTTTACTTCACCCAATAAAGAATTATTCAATCTTGTATACCATCCCTCCAAAAAAAAAAGAGAAACCCAGACATTGTAAACGTTGCAATTATACCTGATGATACTGATTTTCGCGAAATCAGGACAATGATCTGTGTTCAACGCATGGATAACAATTTAATAAATAATAAATAAAAATCTGCTGAATATCTGAACTTCAATGCAGTAAACCAAATTTTGCATAATGTTGCCCCGTTCAACAACGGCTCTGAGATTTTCTAATGATGAAACAGGTGATGAAATTTGTGTGCATCATTATGAACCCCTTACCAAGTCCGATTATGAAGTTATTTCAGCAGTGCAGCGTTCTTTGAAGCAGCTTCCAGAATAAGGCTGCTCTATTTGTTTTGAAACGTGGAATGAATGATGAGACCGTTCCAAATCATATGAGAGACGGTATTTTGAAAAAGAATGATGTATTTTTTTGCTGTAAATATATTTCTTGATATTTTATGATTTTACTCTCAGTTTTTTTGGAACTCCCTTTGTATTTCAATTTATGAGCAATTAAATGTATACGAGTAGTAATTTTCCAACTGGACGAAAATTTTCCGGTCCAGGATTCGAACCTGGAATCGCTTGGCTGAAGCCGCCACGCTCTACCACTGAGCTATCCCGGTCGAATCTGGAGGGCATAATTCATCCAGTTAACCTTATTGATCAGAGAATCTGGTCTGATATTTTAATCAGCTCAACAGAAAAGATCGCAGGAAAAGCTGGAAAATTACTACTCGTATGATTTATTTAGGGGCCTCCGTGGTCGAGTGGTTAAGGCACCACTCCGCTAATCGCTTCATAGAGTAGGAAGCAAGGCCGGCGGTGTTCGACTCCCGCCAGCTCCATTGCACACACTTTGTGGAGCTCTCGGATGTGACTCTTGGTGTTGTAAAATTTCCTTGTACTTTCTCGTCAAGATTTATGTAATTGTTGAAGTCGTTTATGTGTTTCTGTGATTAAAAATAAATGTATATGGATCATTCGAGACGACAGCCTTGTAGCTATAGGTCTCAAAGACCATCTCCCTTCAAAGAAAGATGATTTATTTACCAATTTGAAATAATTGTGTTAAAATTAATCTAATTAAATGTATATTCAATTATTAATATTTAAAACTAATATTTTACTTAAAAATTGTATAAACATTTATGTTTTTACACTTTTTTGATAACCTTAGAACAAGTTAGAAGAAGATATAAGATTAAATATTTTCATTTCAAAAAGAGGGAGGAAATAAATTTTGACATAAACTAAATAATTTATAATTATTTTTATCTATGTTTTTTTCGAATACATCTTTTTTCATCAGTAAATCAGGATTCTGAAAAGTCGGTTTAAAATCTATAAACCAATATTTGTGAAATATGTTAGAAATGTATCGCAAAATATCTGCATAAACATATATAGAAGGTGAATTTTTGAAATATCTTCAGCTTTCCATGATCACAGTTAGATAGATGACCTTTTTCTGAAAATATAGGGTACGTGATAAGGTTTATAAATTGATATAATGGATTGGTGAACGTTTGATATAAAGGAAAATATTACATTGAGAAAAATCATTCGAAAAATTCTAGCGCTTCTTGAAATTTAGTTGGGGATTTGGTTGGCACAAATTCCGTATAAAAGATCTGAATTTGCATATAATAATATTGCTCTCTATTTACTGATTATATATACAATATATATATATATACAGGGTGTCCCAAAAGTCTCCGTACAACTTCAAAAAATTATTACAAAAAAAAAATAACAGGCCTACAGCAAAAATAATTACAACAGTACATAGAGTAACTAAAAAAGTTTTTTTCTACTACCTTAGTATATTTGTGCATGAGATCCGGTCGTTGCACGAAGAATATCAAGTCGATATTCCAATTCCATCCACGTGCGTTTCAGCATGCTAACATCAACAGTAGTTACAACTGTTTGGTCAAATCTGAACAAAAGATAATAATCTCATGGAATTGCTATTCAAACTATCCAAACAGCCAAAACCATCCAAACAGCAGTAGCTGCTGTTGATGTTAGCATGAAAAACGCTCGTGGATTGAATTGGAATTTACTAAGGCAGTAGAAAAAAACTTTTTAAGTTACTCTATGCACTGTTGTAATTATTTTTGCTGTAGACCTATTATTTTTTTGTAATAATTTTTTGAAGTTGTACGGATACCTTTGGGACACCCTGTATATATATATATATGTCGCAAAATTGAGGAATTTCTGACACATTCTGAATTTAACCACAGTCGAAGAAAAAATATGATAAACATCTCCAAATTAATGTAGTTGAAATAGGAACTTTAAGCAGTAGTAGGCCGAGCAGTATGTAGAATGAAGGAAAGAAGAACACAGTGGCACCAAATTCATTTATTAAAATAAAAACAATCATCTTAGGTTTCGGGGAAGTGCTCTGATAAAATTCATTTCGGACCAAATGTCAAAAAATTCCATCGTCGAAGAGTCACTCCCTTTAACCAACGCCGCCCTTCAAAAATTCCATCGTCTAATCGAACAGCCGCTCATTTAGTCAACACTAAACGTCAAAATTATCCACTGAATCAAGATGTGTGAGCAGTTTTAACCTCGCCAGCGCAAGGGCACAAAAAACGTCATGTGACCGACTTTCATCGAATCACAAGGTTTTTTAAAGAACTTTATTAGCATTTCCGGTGAAATTATCTTGACGAAAATTGGTTCCCCGGCGCGAAAAATATCTTCTACAGGATTCGATAATCTCGTACCAGATGAATGACATGTCAACAAATCAAAGTCTCTGTTTTGAGTGTGGGTTTTAAAACTAGCTCGAATTTAATACGCATAAAGAAAAAAAAATAAATTGAATCTTTGATGTAAAAAAAAAAGAACGAAAGCTTTTTGGATATATTTTAATGGGCATTTAATATTTAATAATAGAATAATTTTACGGGAATAGGGTTTTTCTGAGCAGAATAATTTCAGAGATGTGATATTTTGGCATTTAAATAAAGAAGTTATCACAATTTGACTACACGGAAATAATAATAATGAATTTTAATAATGGATTAAAAATAAAGATGTTCTATTTAAAGATTAATTTAAAAAAGCTACCTTTTTAGATCTAACTACTTTCGAATAAATAGTATTAAGTGGATTAGGATAGACTCGCTTTACATATGGATAGTAAAAGACTATTTTAAGAATAAGAGTTATTTTAATAAGCCGGAACATTATACGGATATATAAATACGGAATATTATTAAATAGAAAAAAAAAAGAATTATATAATTTAGCAGATTGCGGAAAAAATTAAGTTTTGTAATATATATATGTATATATAATAAAAACCATTAAAGACTCATTAGAGCTGTAAAGGTACTACATGAATTATTATGAGGTGCTACATGAAAATACATAAGCGACGCAATTTTGTCGAATAAATGTATTTATTAACATATATTAAAATGAATATTTTACTAATATTATGTAAAATTAAAGTAATCTAAATGATATTTAAATGTTCGTCATTTAGCTTTTTAATATTTTTCTTTTTTGACACATCAGGCTATAATGAAAAATTATAAATTGTTTGAGTTATGTTTATGATCAAAGTGCAAATAATTACAAAAAACAATTTGAAATATTTCAAAGCCCTATTCCAATTTAACTCGCGAAATCTAAATGTCGCAATCAAAGAATGTTTTAAATTTATTACACTGTAAAAAAAAAAAAAAAAAAAAAAAAATTCTGAAGGTTCCGGGAAAAAGTGGTGGCATTAAGATGCCACGGCTTTTTGCTGTTACGTTTCACAACAAAGTAGTGAAACATTCCAATTTTCAATAATCAATATACTTTTTTTATTCATCAGTGTCTTATTTAAGCAATTAAATTTTAAAGTTTCTCATTACAGATAAAATGAAAATTCAAATAATGAAGCATAAAAAGATTTAAATTAGCTACTTACTTTGTCGGTTGATATCCAAACAAAGAATATGGCATTTGTTCAGATTGCATTTGTCTCTAAGTACCTAGGCAGCTGTTTTTTATATTCTTCTTTAGTTATCAAAATGGCTAATGGAACATAAAACATGAAGCATGCTTGCGCAGAATGTAGTTTACGGAAAAGTTGAAACCTCTCAAAAATATTACACGAATTATTGCCGTAATTGACGTGGGACATAAAGAAATTCGAAATTCCGGTAAAATATGCGAAATGTTTCAGGATAATTTCCAGTAACGTTCCGAAAATTTTTTACAGTGGAGGTTTGTTTAATCAAAATCATCCAATACACAACATAAACTCTTTTTTTAGGATCCAGACGTATATATCTTTTTATCTACATAAATCTATCAGTCTAAACATTTCTACAATGTAAAAAATCTGCGTAATGTACCTGACGTTTACTGTGTATCATTCCTGGGTTTTCTCGGATTATTTCTGCTGACCCTAAAATACAGAGATATCTGGTGTAACATCTTCCACAATTTTGTGTATCTTTTCGGAATACTTGAGAAAGTGGAAGTTACTGATCAACTGTGAAACGTTCCATATTCTTTGCGTGTTCCATACGTTTCTTAGTTTTCTCAGGTATACTTTTGAACTTTTGTGTAACTTTTCGGAATTATCGTAAAAGAGTCATCGGTGTTCTGTGTAAAGTTTCATACGTTTTGTGTGTAACTGACTTGTGTAAGTTTCCTGGCATTTCTTTGGTGAAATTCTTGGGTAAACCTGTGGCAGAAAGGTGCCACAAATTTTCTCAGGAAATTTACACCAAATTTTTTACAGTGTATCTATAAATAATTCTTAAATTGAAGTAGCATATTTGTACCAGATATATTTTTTAAATGCTTCATTATTGTATAGCTATTTTTAAAATTTCAAACAGCTTATCATTTAAATAATAAAATTTGCTTCTTATAGTGCACATTTATTCTTCTCTTTTGTAGTCATTTGTTCATGCCTTTCTTAAATATGAGTCTTGTTCAATACACGGGTGTTTCTCATCATTTTTACGAAGAAGGTACAATGCACAATAGAAAATACATAAAGCTATATCTTTCTGAAACGAAAAATAAAATACTTCATAGTGAAATTCGGTCGGTAAGGAAAAAAGGAAGCATAATGACAAAAAAAAATGTGTGTTTATGTAATAGGGAAAGTAAATAAAAAGAAGCTAAAAAATTTTAGGACACTGAATCTTTTCCCAAAATGTGTTTTTATGACAATTTTTTATTCTTCATCTTTTGAATGGGCTTTATAAGGTTTTTAGACACAAAATATAATGAACAATAAGTAAATGTTTGAAAAGAACTTCTATTCAAACAGCTTTTTTGAAACTGATAAGATCTTTTTCAAAGGAATACAGTGGTCTGAAAAAAAAGTCAGTTTTTTCAGTGATATCTTTAAATGTTCCACTTCATTAACACATGTAGGGCAAAACTAATGTAATCTATAATCTTCATATTTATCTTCATTAAAAAATAAAGTTATTTTTTATGTAATAGGAATTAAGATCATATTATTGCAGAATGTCTCTAAATTATTTCTCTATTCCGCATTATAAAAATGTATATGTATTTAAAATTTTTTACCTGTGAGCAAAGCGAAAAAAAAGTAAAAATAAGCTTTTCTTAGTATTATTAAAACAAGATAAAAAAAATGGTAATTTATCCCTAAAAAATAGAATCATGTTAGTTTATAGGCGTTTTTACAGCAGTAAAATTCAATGTAGCTTTTTTTTTAATATTGTGCAGATATAAAATTAAATAAAAATTATAAAATACCCTGCTTGATTCTAGAAAAAATATATATATAATTTTTTTTGCCCATCTCTTTGAATTTGAAATATTTAAATGGTTACTACAGCGCCTACTTCCGGTGGAATACACCAAAATTCATCTGGGATCTGCTGCATATATCTAAAAATATATTAGGATTACTTGGTTCAATTCTACGCATAAATTCATACACTTTTCGATCATACAAAAAGGATAAACTCACGTACATACGTACAGGCAGACATTTGGTAAAAACTTGTTTTTCGGAATCTCTGACCCCTAAGACGTGTAAATCAGACGAAAAGCGAAAGTCGAAAAATTTTCGATAACAAAACTTGCTTCTATTATAGATAGAAGAAAATAAAAACACATGAATGGAAATCAGCTACTGACAGAACATTCATCGTGTTACTAACGCAGATCCATTTAAGAAAAAAAAACAAAAGTAAAAACAAGTCGGATGTATCCATCCCAAATTTTTTTTCTATCTCACACACGTTTATACTTCAAAATTTGCTATCACACCACCGATAAAATCCATATTTTCGTCATTCTTTTGTACGTTAGGTGCTTGCGAAATGTCGGGTTACCTGGAAGCAAATAGCAGTTATCTACCAAACTACGAAAAGTTCTTCGGGCTACTACCGACAGGAAAATATAGCCTCCCTATTCCTTGGCTTTAAGATTTTAGGTAATTTTACTGAGACACACTGTCGAGACGCCAACCGAAACGCATATGGACCTAATGCCTCGGCGAGGTAGCTAATTTTACTGGAAAACATGAAGCTAAAATCAGTGAACCCGATTAAAGGAGATTCATTCCCAGTTCTCATCAATATAGAATTTGAATGAGACTATCGACAAATTAATCAACTATAGTCATTTTGGCTTTTTTTATAGTAACCTAATTTTACCGCCATATTTAACGATATTACGACAAATGTCGCCAATCTTGGCGAGAATTTGACGTTGGCTAATATAAATATACGGTGTTAAGCACATAAGAGCTGAACAATGGTTAAAACAATGAAAGAAAATCTGCCGAAACCATGTTCACTAAAACTCTTCACTCATTCACTAAATATCCACAAATTGCAGTGAGACTTGCAGGCCATAGTCAAAAACATTTTGCTTTTCAATTACACGCATTACTGCATACACTTTTGATGATATAAGAATGAAAATGGCACAAAAATTGCTATTTCAGCATTCCCTTCCTGCGTAATATTACCAACTTCAAGAAGGACCTGCTGGCCATAAGTCACAGACCTATAAATCAAATTTGGTTCAATTCTATTCTTAACTTCATACACTTTTAAATGATAGATTAAGGGCAGACATACGAACAGACGGATGCACAGACATTTTGTAAAAACATGATTTACTTAATCTCTGGCCCCTATAACGTGTTATTCCGTCGAAAAGAAATTTTATTACAATACTTTCTTCTATTATAGATAGAAGAAAGCAAAAAGTAATTTTTTTTTTTTTTGCAGCAAACTGTATATATTTTTTTAATTGATCCTACTTTTTTTCTAGAATAATAAACATCTTTCTCAGGCACAAGTATTTTTTTATTTTGGGATCGTCTTAAAATGGTTTATTTTATTAAAAAAATCTACGTAGTTTTGGAGTGGAATTTATGAATCTCCTGTATATACTAAAGCCTGTTTAATACTATTATACAAACATGAAATATTAATTACATAAAATTCTGCTACTTACACTAATACGGTAAATGTTTCATTAAAAATTTAAATTTATGACTTCTTTAATAACTTAAAAATAATAGTAAAAAATATATTAATTTTAATTTTATACACATTATTTATAATAAAAGTAAAATTTATAACAGAAATTATTTATATTAAAATAACCATTCATTAGAATTATACTTTAAATTCTGTTCGATAGAAACTACTTAAAACAATTTTTATTCAGGCGTTCGATCCATATTCTCTAAAATAATACTTCGATAAATGCGAAGTTCCGATTTCCCAAGCATTTTAATTTTTTAATGATATTTAAAACGTGGCATCAGGAAGGCGATTTGTATGTCAAAATTCTGATAGATTATGTTACTGACTTATGGGAAAGCATGGGATATAACGTTACATTATCCATCATATTCTCTACGAAAAAAGTTAGATATTTAAACTGTTTACGTTTCATATTTAAAACCAATTTCGGTACGTATATTTTTTTTAGTATATCTTTCATATATATATATTACATATAAATTAATTTTAATAATTTATTTAATAATGTATATATTTAATATTCAATATATATATATATATATATATATATATATATATATATATATATTGCGGCATTATGATTAATAAACTATTTTGTACAAGTAAGTTCATTAATCTACAGGGGGTGGCACTCTACTTATGCGCTCATCTATTTACTGAAGGATCAGAAATATATAATATTTTTCTATAATAGAACGTCTCAAAATTATACTTGGTTTTATTAATATTATTCAGTTTTAACTAGTAATAATATTTATTTTGCATGATGTATATTATTTAAGATGATGAATTCGATGATGAATATTATTGAAGTTACTGTGACATCAGAGTGCCCATTTTGAAATGAGTTGCAAAATACCGTAACATTGTAATGGTGACTTTATATTGAAGTTCTAAATCAGTGATCTGAGAAACATTGAATCTAGAAAAAAAAAAGTTATATTTTGGTTACCGATGTGACAGTTACACTAGTCATCATCTTTGACGTCATAATGACATCACACCAGCAAGCAACATTATTGGAGTAGATAAAACACATAATTTAAAAAAAAAATCATTAAAATATATCATCCTTTCTTTAGGAATATTCTAAAAATACACATCTAAAGTTACTGGCATCAATAAAAGTAAAAGACACATTTAAAAAACATATATCATATTAATATCATGAATATCAACCGATAAAGACAGAATTAAAAAGAAAATCTTGTTTAATGCTAAAATCTGTTATAGATAAGAATAGAGTTTCCATGTTAAACTTTTCTTAAATGTTCAATTTAGATCAATGTAATGTCAGTTATCAGGTCAGAAGATTTTTATTGTAGAACAATTCCATACGAGGTAAAAGATATAAAGTCTCAGATCAGTAAATGTATTTCTAATGTGTTTCTACGAATGTTTCTACTTTGAAGATAGTTTGAATATACATTAATGTATATTCAAAGCGTCAGTGTATATTCAATGTACTACAGAAAGTGTATTTGAGGCAGTTCCTTGAGAAGAAAGTAGAATTTACAAATTATTAATTCTATCATTTCTATTTTTTTTTTTTCATGCGTGAAAATGAATTTGAGTTTGAGTTTTTCTGAAGATTCTTCAAAAGAAATATATGAATTTAAGTTTTGGATTATGATAGCTATAATAGTAAATTTATTGCATGTTTAAAACATGATGCACGTTCTATTTTATTGTATAAATTTGAAAGTACTTTTCACTAATAGTTATCTAGAAAAATGCACCTTAATCTTATTAATAATTTCCATTATATATCATACCAGGTGTCCCAAAAATGACCAATGATTTGAAAAATCAATTAATATAAAACTGAAGGCGATAAAAATGCAGGGTTTGCTGTATTCTGCATAGGTAACAAGGGAATTTATTCTTACCAATTTTCAAAATTAGTTACAAAATTCGTCAACAGATGGTGCTTCTGACTAGGAAAAACTATAAAACAATGTTTTCAAAATAAACACCGTTTGTAGGAAAAACGTGGAGCAGTCTGAGGACAAAATTCGCAGATTTAACGCCATGCGATTTTTTTACTTTGGGGGTACATGAAAGACCAGGTGAATCGCCACAATCCACAAACTGTAAATGAACTGGAACAATACATCTCTGCTGCTTGTCAGAACATTCCAACCGAAATGTTTTCACAGGTAACTGCAATTTTGTCCTCAGACTGCGCCACGTTGTTGTGAAAAAGGTGGTTATTTTGAAAACATTGTTTTATAGTTTTGCCTATTCAGCAGCGCCATCTGTTGACCAAAATTTTAACTAATTTTGAAAATGGGCAAGAATAAATTCCCTGGTTACCTAAGCAGAATGAAGCAAACCGTACATTTCTATCGCCATCCGTTTTTCTTTAATTGATTTTTCAAATCATCGATAATTTTCGGGACACCCGGTATTAGGAAGATGACTAAACTAAAAGACTTAATTAATGGTAACCATAAAAATACTTAATAAAAACAAATATTTTGTTTCCATTCACATAAAACTGAAACTTCTTTTTGTGAATGTGACATCCGAATTCCTTAATTTGAATATAGATTAAATTGTAAAGTGTGTACTCCAATCGGTTTGCATTATGAGTTCTTGAAGGAAGAAATATAATATTTAGATTTATTTTGCTTTAGAGATATGCATATAAATACATATAAATATTTGGATTTATTGTGTTCTGAAGCTTATAATTTGAAAAATATTTAAATTTATGGGGTTTTATTTGTCTGTGGGTGCTATTTGTATTTATAATACAATGAACTATTTCGAGGCATGAAAAAATGCAGATAAATTTCAAATGGTATAAAATATTTTTCAAAGTTTTAATTTTAGAACCTTTTCAAAAAATAAATTGCACCTTTAAATCTAAGTAATAATTATATATATATGTAATATAAGAAAATGACTAAAAATGAAAACTGCTCATGAACACCATAAAAATATTATCCATGAACATAACGAAATTTATTAAATTTTACTTTTAGATAATTGCATTAATGTGACGTGCATGTGGTTATATGCGTGCGTGTGCGTGGGTTTGGGTACATTTCTCAGTATGTCTCATCTAAGCTTCTGTTTTATTTGCCTTGTTACAAACACAATATAAATTATAAGCTTCTTTGTTTCTTTTTAAAGTATTATTCCGTATCTAGAACATTGCGCAATCTATGGTGTAAATTAAAGTTTAAAAAAAGGAAATTGGAGAAGTACGTTTCACGAAACTTAAACTAAAAATGTTTTTTCTAGAGCAGATATATACATATATATTTTGTTAAAATAACCTTAAAATATTTTACAGCATTCACGAAATCTTAAGATTTTCTTCTTGTAAAGGATAAAAATCACTCGAACAATATTTCCTACTATATCATAATCTGGGACGTGATGTATCACAGGTTTGACACGTAGGTTAGCTTTGTGTTGTCTATTTTCAAGCAATTCATCATAAATGAAACTGCTTGAGAAAACTGGTACATGATATTTATCTGGAAATATTCCTAACAAATACCGTGAATAGCGTTAAAGATTGAAACATAAAGGAATTTTGTTTTCCTCTTTTCTTCAACTTTAGAAAATAAATTTGACTAATATTTCACTTCATAAATTTACTATTATTACAGACAAAATTAAATTTAAGAAGTTCTTGTATCGATCTTCCATATGCATTCTAATTATATCTGTAATGGGTATTAATTCCATGATTTAGAGATATATATTTAACAGAAACACAAAGAAAAAAAATTTAAATCAACCATTTGTAATTTGTTTGCAAAAGAGGAATTGAGAATAAAATGAAGTTCAGAGAAGGATATATGTGCTTAAAGATATATCCTGGTTTATCATTGACAAGATGTATTACAGAAAGAGTGATTATGACAAAAGAATGTTCTTACAATATACTTATTGATCTAACTGTAAAATTTAAGATACATAATTTTTTAAATCGACTTTTAATTTTATTTAATATCAAATACTCCCTTTTATGAATGGAAAATATTTAAATTTTTATCCAGAGGAATTTACCGAGTCTTTGGATTATCAATCCCATTTTGTCTGCCATATATGTAAATAAATATTATTTTGTTTTTTTATTTTAATGTCATGCTTTAAAAACACTGGATTTGTAATTATTCTGACACTCATTAAAGACGCAGTTGTGAAATATAAAATATTTACGCGATTAATATTTGCGCTTCATTTATCTTGTTTCTAAAGAACCCTTAAGCTTGAATCAATGTTTAAATTGTAGTTTGCAATTGTTTCTGCTGTGTTTCACTATTGTTATACGTAAGTCACCAATGGTGTACAAATATTCCCCATGTACTTTTATAATACGTGCCTTGTTTTGTCATTTGCTTCTCAAGTACTTTTAATCATTTGTCAAAAATTTAGTGGTCATATTTATTTTAATCACAATTCACGGCTAAGGACATCACCTCCTTAAAAAAAACGAGAATATTTTTTTTGGCATTGATCAGCATCTTTAACTTTTCTTTCTCTGTCATATTAGAGCATAACAAAACACTAATCCTTTGTTTGTTGTGTTTGTCGCCGAAACATTTGTCTTCTTGAGGTATCCACAAACGTTTGAAACGTCATTTTCGATGAAAAATATTTTTTTCATTTTTCACTTAATGTTAAAATATAATCTTTTATCTATTGAAATCTGCTTTAATTGTGTCTGAATCTGAATTAGAACCCGAGTTACAGGCGTTTAACAATACAACTATTACAGCTTGCCGAAGAATTTTACAACCGGAAATGTCGTTCTGCAAACCGGAAGTAAACTGAAATGTATGTTAACATTCTTCTTTTTTTTTTTTAGATTTAGCATTTAAATTGGATTATAGATGCAAAAAAATACATGGAGTATATAATTAAACCTTTAAAGTATAATAATTATTTTTATAGCAAGAAACGACTTTAAAAATTATTTTTAGCTTTTTCTCAAAATGAAGTTTTCCAGACTTCTACTGCTCGCAAAATATCTTTTCGCAATGTATTATGCATGAAATGCCTTCAATTTCTTTTTTACTTATGTAATAAATGTTTATTGAGGGAATTGACTGCAATCATGATGATATAGTAATTAGTTTTATATTTACTAGTATAAGTTAAAAAGGTGCAAGAAATTAGACGAATTTTTCATTACATTCGTACTTCATATGCTTCTGTGATAGAGATGCTATTATACTGCGACTAGTCTATGTCCTAGAGAAAGTTATATTATTTATTATGGAATTTACAAAATGTGAATGCATTGATTTAACGTTGAATTATCATGTTTTGCACAAATGCCAATTTTCACATAATTTTGACTAATTTTCACTTTAATTTTTTTTTTTTTTTGTGCAATTTCTAAAATGTATATATATTTTTCAAATTTTTAACTGAAATGTAATTAGAAAAAATTAGTATAAACAGATGATTTCAAAAAATTCAAAAAGTTACACTCGAAGGTGTGCGTATACCTTAAAATGCAAGAGTTATGTTTGGAGGACATTTGTAAAAAGTATTTCGTCAGCGTTGAACATATTCTCGCGAGAAAATTCTTTCAGAATTTCAGGTACTTTAAGACTCTTGTTATCCCATACTGTCACCGGAGCATCCAAAATTTCCCCAGAGCCATATTTCTGGAATAACACACGTCTCTCACGGCGTTTTTAGTCAAACAACGTTTTATTGGAATTCATTGTGCCCAAAGAGATGAAGCATATTATACCTTGCTTTTCTAAAATTTTTTGTACCGAAAGTGGTAAATCCCGGTTCCTTTATTCCTGTATTCGACTTAAGCATTGCATCATATAAGTCCATTTTCTGTCGCGTTCTCTTTTCTTTTCGCACCGCACCAAGGTCCGGTTTGTTTTTGGTGATTGTCGACAGAGTGTTTGCCGGTATCCCAGAAATTTTGGACACAATTTTGTCTAGTCTCTTATAGATTTCTTTCAAAATCTTCGCTTTATCTGAGAGAGTTATTCACATTTTAGATGCCATATTTTGCAACTCCGGCAAACAATTGCATTTGCGCAGATTAATTTTAGGAAAACATTTTTAAATGATAACTCACACTAAAGGCACCGAGTTGCCACAAAATTTATACATATGTATGACAACTAGGAAATTACAAGACCTCATAAGGGAGCAATACATAGGTATGACAACTAGGAAATTACAAGACCGCATAAGGGAGCATAAGTCAGACATAGCAAAAGGAAAACCATCTACTGCACTTTCCCGGTTAAATTTAAAAACAGAAATTGATATATATTTCAGTAAAGTAAAGATTATCTCGCAAATGAACGACTATACTACATGTATACTGAGGGAGTCAGTGGAAATCCTAACAAATGGTGGGAAATCCTGTAATGATATGTTATCATACAATATACCAAAAATTTCGTATAATCTTCTTGGTGTTAATCGTACATTTGGGTTGGAATAACCCACAATTCTCAATAGACTAGTCCATCCCCCTTCCCCCCCCCCTTCTCCATATGTGGTTTCGGCTTCTACTATTTAAACAGCTTACATTCCGGAGGTTACAAATTTTTTTCTCATTTCCACCCTTTGATGATGTCCAGGTTCTAGTCGAAAGCTCCCGGGACTCTGACGAAAGTTTTTAACATCTTAAAATGTTTTTAGTGTTTTAGAACCTTTTTATTTTACACCTATTTTAGTAATAAACAAATTGTGATTCATTTTAAATGGTTTCATATTTTAATTAATTTGATTCCTTATTTATTTTATACTACTACTGGACATTGCAGTAAACAAGGGTATCAATAACTTTTTTTATTTAGGCTTTAACAACCAATGACGGAGTGGGTGTGCTGCCCATGTCTTTATGTTACTACAAACCACCCATGTCTTTAAAGATTAAAATTAAACACAAAAATAAACCGTACTTCTTTCATATAAACAGTTTTTTTAGTAAATAGCACAGCATTTAATATAATATTTTACACCAAGATTATATTAAATATGCTACATAACGTAGATAGTAAACGTTTTACATGATTCTCAAAGAAATATTTTGGTATCATAAAGCATAATTTCCCTATCCACCGCGGATTGACGATTGCAAATTTCACGCTTTCTGATTGGTTGTTAAAAAGAACGCTTCGTAAACCATTTCCGGTTAAACTTGGTTTCATATATAATATCTATAAATTTCTATATAATCTAATTAATTTCAAATCATAATATAATAAATAATATAATAAATATTATAATATAATTTATAAAATATGTAATAATATATAATATTATATATATATAATATATCATATTAATATATATATTTAATATATATGTAATTATTATAATAATATTATACACTGCTCAAAACAATTAGGTAAGCACATGGTTTTAAGGTATCTGACTACGTTTAAAAAGTGGTTTTCGACCAAAATTGTAAAAACGATTTTATTACATTTTATTAAAGCCCAACTTTTTACCTTCCCAAAACTGTATTTATTTTTATTGTACGATAAATAGAACCGGAGTTGTAGCGGTTTTAAAACTACTCAATATCTGTTACTCAAACAGGAAATACTGTTTAAAGGACCGGAAGTACTATTTAAAGGTACTGACTGGGAGGGGGGGAGCAAAACTATGGCCTTCTAGAAATAAACAAAAGGTCAGTACTTCAAAAAATGTGTATGGCTCATAAAAACAGTGAAGTTTAGATGCATATTACTGTGTAAATTCTTGTAGTAAAACATAAATCTAAACTTTAAATGCATTTTTTCGAAAATGTAATTTTTGGTAAAAATTCCATACGCAAAACATGATTTCTCAAAAAGTTATTAGAATGTCACTATGAAATTTAAATTGCATGTTGTTTATACTATTGTGAAGGCAATGAATTAAAGATTTAATTTTAGAATAAATATTTTATGTTTTAGGATGTTTTCATGGAAAGACATCGACGAATTTTATGAAAATCAGCATGTAAAAAGGTGCGATATGCTATAAGTTTTGAAACATTTGAAATATCTCTTAGATTTTAGTTCATTGCCTTGACCAATGTCATAAGTATGAAGTGTAAAAAGGAAATTAAGATACATACAATATATTTTTCTATAGAGTGTTTTGAGTATTGGGCCATATTTCACTAATTTTTACCACAAAATCCCTCATTTACCAAATTTTCATGCATGAATGAAATATTTTTTACTTTTTTCCACAGTTTCTAGTAATAATCTTAATAAAAACAAGTTCAAAAAATAATTGAATAGCTTTTTTGGAAAAAATTGCTCCGTACGTAGTCAGGCACCTTAACAAAATTACACAAATACTTACACCAATAAGTAACTTAAATTAAATTATCCGTAATTTAAAGCATAGAAGAAAATAGAAAAATAAAACTTCATATGCAAATCAAAGTTCATGACGTCAAAAACCAGAAGAAGGAGATATGTGTAGAAATCTGGATTTTGCAGAAATGTCTGTTTCATTGTCTCAGTTTCAAAATTCAATTGCTCCGTTTTTGTTTTGAGAAAGGGTGATTTGAAAATGTCATAACAACGTGATTTACCGGAATCCATGGCTTGGCGTATTAGAGAAGGACTTGAATGGTAAACTACGTTATACACAGCCAGTGCATGACGTTTAAAACGTCACATGGAGTGGATCATTTTTACACGGTGATTGGTACAAACGACGCGCGCCCACCATTTTGCACCAATTGCCTTGTAAAAATGATCCACTCCATGTGACGTTTTACACGTCATGCACCGGCTGTCTATAACGTAGGTTGCGCTTGAATCCGGGCAAGCACAATGAAATAAATAAGTTGAAACTGGTGTGAAACACTAAGAACTAAAATAACTTCTTAAAACACCATAAAAACTTTAAAAATGCGCTAGGCCTTTCGAAAGATCTGAGTCTTTCTTCATCAGGCGCAAAAAGACGTGCGTCTACTAGCGTCTTGCTGCTGCTTTCATAGTAGACGCACGTCTTTTTGCGCCTGACGAAGAAAGTGCTCAGATCTTTCGAAAGGCCTAGCGCATTTTTAAAGTTTTTATGGTGTTTTAAGAAGTTATTTTAGTTCTTAAACACAACGAAGTGTATCGGACGCTGTTGGAGTTGCAAGAAATGTTGTTGCAAGGCTGTGGAATAGATTCCAAGAAACAGGAAATGTTTGATGTCAACCATGTGCAGCACAGCAACTGATGACCAATATATCCTGTTAACAGCTCGTCGAGACAGAAAAGGGGAGGATACTCAACTGCAAAGACAGTAGCTCTTGGCAACATGACGAAGGGTGTCCAGCCAAACTGTGCGAAATATGCTTCATCAGGGTGGTCTCTATGCACGAAGGCCAATGGTCTGTATTCCGTTGACCTCAAGCCACCGTGCGGCCCGAAGAATGTGGGCTGCTGAACATGAAGATTGAAGGCAAATGATTGGAGTCAAATACTGTTTACAGACGAGCCCCTATTCAGTCTGGAGTGTGACACTCGCGTGTTTTTGTATGGAGGGAAAGAGGCACTCTAAATAACCCCACATTTGTTCATAAAAGATCTCATTACAGACAAGGTGGGTTGATGGTATGAGCTGGAATCAGGATAGGTGGGCGTACGGACATGCATATTATTTAGAATGGTACTTTGACTGCTTAAATGTATGCAGACGAGATACTGAGACCTCATGTCGTACCTTACGCTTCACCCATGGTGATTACTTTATTTTCATGCATGATAACCCTAGACCGGATACAGCTGGTCTGTTGGAGAACATGGTTGAAGCTGAAACAATACAGCGTATGGAATGGTCAGTATGCTTTCCTCACCTGAATTCGATCGAGTATGTTTAGGCCATACTCGGACGACGCATTGCAGCGGGACGAAGACTTTCTTTTATTGTCTGGGACAAGGAGATTGTAATCCTTGAAAAGTGGGACAGTATTCCTCAAATTCTTATCGATAACCTCATCGTATCCATGGAAAACAGATGTGCAAAATTAATGTTAAATTTTAAGAGATTCATTTTAATCTATCTTTCTTTTATCTATACCTTTTCTATATCCATGAAAAGTTTTATCAGTAAAAAATGTAATTCTAAAAAAGCTATTTCTAAAGAAAGATACAAAAAAAATAATAAAAAACGTGGAAAATATTTTTTTATAGAAAGAACATCGCAAGTACTTTTTTTATATTCAGTCACCTTTTGCACGCATGAAGAAAATAGACAATAAATGACATTTAAATTGGAATCCGACGAAATATGAACTGTATTATCCATTCGAAAAATAATTTTATTCACAACTAACATTTACTCTATCCAGTGGACATTCGGTAGTTTAGCAAGACGTGAAAATAAATGTTTTTGGTTATTGAAATTATATTACTCCATTATTAATTATATTCCATAAGAGTAACATTTGATTGATTTAAAAAAGTAATAAAAACATGCGGGTAGGAAAGTCACAAATAATATAATATGATATCCTAGAAAAAGATAAAAACAACTTAAAATAGATATTTCGATACCGGTTTAATAAAACTATGTCACTCATCATTACATTTATCTGCATGTAGAACGTAAATGGGATATTACATTTTCTCTTGTCAATTAAAATATTAAAATTTATTTAGATACTTCACCATAAAGCAGAATATTTTATTCAATCGGATATTTCAGTTTTCTTTAGTTTTACGAGAAGAGGTATACTTCATTTATAACCAATGTAAAATGTCGATTATCTGTGAACATGTTCAATATGTTAAACTGGCTGAAAAGAAAAATACTAATTTCAGCTCTGGAAGTTGCTGTTTTTTACAAAGTCTTTAAAATGAAAGAAAATTGAACAATTTATCTTATCACACAGACATTCTTTATTCAAATTTATTCCGGGCACTTCAAATCGATTAGGAATATTTTTGATTACTAAAGATAAATGATAGCGGAAAGTACAAAAAATTTAAATTATCATGTAAGAAGGAGAATTTAAGAATAAATTGCATATAATAGAATGTACGATTCGTTCAATTAAATCTGGTTAAATACCTTAGCTTGAATTATATAAGCAACTTTATAAAGAATTTAGGAAGAGAGTGTCATTATATGTCGCAGTAATAGGTTCGACTTTTCAATTAAATGATATCCTTCGTGTACTTTAATGGAATATGTGAATAAATAAAAAAAATAGTTAATATTGCGATGTACATATTATGTATATTTTTGATACGTGACAGCATCAACAAATTTCATTGTATTATTTGAATTATTAGAAATGATTTTTATTCATAATAATGACTTTTTATTAGAAGAAATATTATTATTATTATATTTAATTCTGTTGAGTGATTTGTGTCACACTCAGAACTGTTCTTTAAATTTGGTTTTGCAAACATTCAGTTTATAATATATTTGTCATCATAAAGGTTGATCTTGATGTCATTCTTTCCAATTTCGTGTAGGGATATCTACTTCATCAAAAACATTTGTGCACAGTCGTATTTGAATAATTCCAGAATTCTTTCTTCTGTCACCAAAAAAAAGCTGAATACATCCGAAATAATATATCATATATATATAATGAAAGCACAATTTTTTCTTGTCAAATCAAAATTAAAGATAACCCTTCTTCACAGTTAAAAAGTTCTTGATTTAGTAAGCTTATGGCGTCAATAGACACATCACCGAGACGGTGCAATCATTTGAATGTTGTTGCCAGCTGCATGCAGACTTACATAAAACATAATTGCAGGATTTTGTTCTGAATACAGATTATTTCGATCATGTATTAAAATGTATTATAATCAGCGTCGTAGTTTTGAAATATTTTGCGAATAAAAAAAATGTACAAAAATTTACTTGTTTTTCGCCTCCAACGAAGGTAGTTTTTTTAACGTCCCTGAAAAGCTTTAAAATAAATGTTCCCCTTTTCAAAATTCGACTTTTATTTGTGCGTTTGTTTGAATTATGTCAGGTCGTCTGTCCTCACTGCAGAATCTGCTGCATGTGACTACATTCAAAAGAATTTTACAAGAGAATCTTTTTACTTCATAAAAATTTAGAAAATGTTGATAAAATAATTTGCTTACAGATATACTTAAGATTTTTATTTTTTTCTTATTACACTTATGTATTTATGCTTATTATGTTTAACTTTTAATTTTTATGCTTATTACGAAACTTCTAACAATAACTTTATTAAAGGAATTTAAATGTATTTCATTCGTAATAAAATATTCTGTTTTGAATAAAAATGTTAGAAACATGCCGTTTCTTATGTCAATTTATTTTGAATCAAGATAAAAAGAAAAATATATATATTTCCATTTATTGACTTATTTTTAAACAGTTGTGCTTTGTACAATTTTATTCCAAATACAAACAAATAAAAGTACTATTCAGTCATTAAAAAAAACTTTCGTCAAAAGAAATTGTTACGAAATATTTTAAGATTTTTTATTTTTCATTTCTTATTAAAAAATTACTATTCTTATGGGAAATATTTTTATTGATGCCTTCTATTATTACATAAGCATTTACATTTTGAAAAAAAAATGTAACATTATACATATTTAAGAACTAAGAAAAATATACTGTATATTTACATTTATTTACAAAAAATTTAAGATAATTCTTTCTTTTTACATCACTGACAACGAAGAACATTTTAAAGCAAAACCGTTACTGAAGTTATAATTGTAATTTCTGTTATCATTGAACGTAATATATGAAAGTAGAAATAATAAATATTTTAATGTTGTTTCTAAAATTAAAAATATGTTATACAGAATAATTCTGTGAGAATGTTTTTTTAAAATATATGTTCTTTTAGAAAATTTTATTTTTAATATATTGCAATAAAATACTAATAATGTTGTCGTACGTTGGAATTATTAAAGTTAATTTATTTCAATGCGACTCATATCACATTTTGCATTGTTTTATTTATTAATGTACATGGGAATTACATAATTAGAATCTTCTGAAAATAATAATTAACTTATTATAATTAAACGCTTAACTAACTAATTACGAATATTTTATGTATTTTTTTCTTTCTGAAATCGAATTCATACTGAGGCATGTACTATTTCGAACTTTCTTTTTATTTATTTATTTTTTTTTGCACAACTCATTGCAGTATAAATACAAATAGACGAAATAGAATTCCGCTGACGATATACAGTGGAACTCCAGATATACGTTACCTGAGTTGTACGTTTCCCTCACTTATACGTTTCAACTCAGCGGTCCCGACCACTTGCCATTAAAAATTAGCTGAGTTATACGTTTTGAATTACACATTTCCCTCACTTATACGTTTCGTTGTTGCGTCCCCGGACGAATTTATTTTCCATTTATCCACTTTGAAACCTGAAACACTGACAACACGGCCGAGGAGTCTGATTTGAAAGATCCCACTCAAACTTCAGAGCTGATGTGAAAGCTTTTGACGTAGTAAAGCGGTTCGTCAGTAGTAAAAGCAATAACCATAAGGCGGCTGCATTATTAACAGAAATGCAAAGTTTGCTGTTGAGTGTCGGCCTGCCGAAAAGAAACAACCGAAGATTAGTGATTATTTCAACAAGATTCAGTAAACTACTGAAATTTCTTTTGATAAATGATTTATATGCCAAGGCGATTCCAACGATTTCTTTTAAGTACTCTATGTGTATTAAAAATAACTTTAATAAAGCTTTTATGATAAATTAACTTCATGTGTACTTCTCTTATGTACTTTGTTTCTTCTCATTTCCATTTCCAAAAATTTATGTCATGGGTGCAGTACTACTTAGGATACTTCTGTTTTCAATATAAAAGGTAGCAAACTCCTCAGCGGATCAAATTTTCACGATATATTTTAAAAATTGTTCCGGTAAACCATTAATTGAGTTGTACGTTTTACTGAGTTATACGGTTCGTTTGCCCGGTCCCGGGCAAAACGTATAACTGGAGTTCCACTGTATTCGGCTACTTTAATCTTAATATTGCACCTTTTTTATCCGAGCTCTATTTTATTATGTTTTGTACAACTTTTATTCCAAATACAAACAAATAATGCTACAATTCAGTCATTAAAAGAGAACTTTCGACAAAAGGGATTGCTACGAAATATTTTAGAAATGTTTTTATTCTATTTCTTATTTAAAAATTTACTATTCTTACGGAACAAAAATAAATTGATGCCTTCTATTATTACATAAGCATTTACATTTTGAAAAAAAAAACCCGTAACATTATACATATTTAGAAAACACTGAAAAATATGCTGTATATTTACATTTATTTTCAAAACTTTTTAAGATAACGCTTTATTTTTTTATCACTTATAAATTCACAATAAAGAACATTTTAAATCAAAATCGTTACTGGAGTTACATCGTTATTTTCTGTTATGAGTGTACGTAATATATGCAAGTAGAATAAATAAACAATTATAATGCCGTTTCTTAAATTAAAAATGTGTTATATAGAATGATACTGTGAGAATTTTTTTTAAATATATGTTCTTTTAGAGAATTTAATTTTTAATATATTGGAATAAAAGACTAATAATGTTCGTCTGTTGGAATTATTAAAATTAATGTATTATAATGCAACTAATATCAAATTTTGCATTATTTTATTTATTAAGGTACATGGAAATAACATAATTAGAATCTTCTGAAAATAGTAATTAACTTATTATAAATAAACGCTTAGCTAACTAATTAATAATATTTTATGTATTTCTTATTTCTGAAAACGAACTTATACTGATACATGTACTATTCTGTACTTTAATTTTATTTTCATTTTATGAACAAATCATTGCATTATAAATGCAACTAAACTAAACAGAATCCCCCCAAAGTTGTGATATATCCGGCAACATTCTTATTAATATTGCATCTTTTTTTTTTACAAGCCCAATTTAATTATGTTGTCGCAAATGTTATTTTATAGCATTGTAGAACACGATTGTTTTGTCATGTGTTTATACATTTACCTTATTGTATGTAAAAGTATATATTTTACTCTATTCGTCGGATTTTTTTTTTTTTTTTTTTTTTTTTTTTTTTTTTTTGAATATTGTAGAAATGAAGATATATGCAACAAAATGAAAATCTATAGTAAAGTTATATTTGAACTTAGATTTAATGATGCATTCTTTGTAATTATAGTTTAGAAATCGCAGTTTTAAATATTTTAGAGGTTTAAAAAGCGATTTCACATTTTTATATAATTTTTTTGTAAATACTTTCCTTTGATCCGAAATATATTGTATTATTACAATATATTAGTACAATATTTTTTTTTGTTTTAAAAAATCAAATAAATTATCTGTAATTATTGCTATGCCACCTCATATTAATTTTGCTGCAAATATCTGTAAAAATGTTAAAGAAGGCATTCGACTTGGAATAATATCAAGTATTTAAAATCACGCATAAGTTTATCTTTAGGGCTTCCCTGTACATATTAAAAATTGCAAACATTTATTTATCAATCTAAATATATGTAACTATTTTTTTATATTATTTTCAATATCTATAAACTTATAATTCTATACCTATATCAAACCAAAAACACAAAATGTCAATCGATCATATATATATATATATATATATATATATATATATATTATTGCATTTAGTTGCTCCTCAAGGGAAAATAATAACCAATGCAAAATATGCATGATATTTTAAAGTAATATGCTAAAATTATTAAAATAAAAGAAATATAATATGAATTATGCAACCTGCCGCTAATCTTATGGCATTAACATTAAAGAAATTTGTACAATTTATCACATCTCAAAGACATCCTAAATTCAAATTTATACCAGTTGTTTTAAATAGATTAGAAATATTTTAAATTAATATAGATAAATTATAAGAATAATTTTAATTATTAATTAGAATAAATTATAATAATTTAAAAATCGAGTTAACACAACATTTTACATGAAGTTACAAATTTAATGCATGTTCTATTATAATTAACTAAAGAACATTGTTCTTGGTATATGCTTAGTTTTTCAAATGATTTGGCGATAGAGCGATTGTATTTCTTTTAATCAATTACTATATTTTACTTGTGATTGCATAACATTATTCATTATAGTTGTGTATTGTAATATGAAAGTTGTATAACTGAAACAAATAATATATGTATACAATTATTTTAGATATAATTTACTATAAAACATTATGTATGGTTAATATTGTTGAAAAGCACGTAATATACATTGTATCTCATAAATATTAGCACAAGCATTTTATGAAGATAGAGCACACATATGTAAACAGAAATCTTGATGCAGTGTATGCATACGCTGGCAGGCATTTATTGTGTAAAGTTTTAGTAACAGTTTATCTTCATGAATTCTGGTAAATGCTTGACGAAATTTCCTTTGCGTTATACCGTTTGTAGAAAGAATCTCAAAGTAAAGAAAAATCTCAAATTAAACCATTCACTATAAGGTGCTACATTAATACTGTCATTTTTGAAGAAATATACACAACTGAGAAACGACATCATTTGCTGTGTAATCAGATCTTTTATGAAATATATAAACTTATTAGACCATGTAGTTTAATGAGATCTTCATTCTTTTCATAAAATTTAAGAAATAAGTTGCTCGTTCTTTTATTAATTTAGTCTGAAGACCGTTTAAATTATGTAAATATGTTGAATAATAAATTGTTCTCCAAATTTTAATTTATATTGATATAATTCTCATCTATTTAAATTTATTTGCATTAATATATACTATAGCATACAAGAAAACTTTAAATTTTATTTATCTAAAGGCCATCTTTTATACTAGCTAACCCTTTCCGGCGCGGAGTGACTCTGTTTTTAAAATGATGAAATTATCGACTGACACCAGAATTTACAAAAGAATTTATTACAAAATAAAAACTTGCTTATTTTCCCTGAGTTTTTAAAAGGAAAAATTTAATTAAATATTCTTGGTGCTGTTTATCAGTTTTGTAATTAAAATTAGGTGTCCTTTTTTGTAACCACCGCCCGCTAAAGGGTTAACTGGCATATCATTATCTCTAAAGTGATGTATCACATATTTAAAACGCTGGTTAGTTTTGATGAAAACCAGTACATTACATTTTTATAGAAATATTCTTAGTAACGTGCGTGAATAACTTTTAAAATGGACACTTAAATATGCATGTCTTTGTCTTATTCTTAAGCTTTCGAATAAAATTTCAATTACTCGTTTAAAAAGGCAAATTTAATATCCAGGATGTCTTGTAAAGATCATCTACATGCATGCTCTTATTTATGGAACAGATTTTAATCCCGTGTTTGAGAAATATATATGTTTAAAAAAAGGGGACAGATGCAAAGAAGCATTTAGAATTTTAAATATTCAATATTTCATTTTAAAACGAATAAAAATAATATGAACTTCAGAGAAGGACATATATGCTTAAGGAGCTTATTTTTCTTGTTTTAGCATTTAATTGAGAGTCCAACTTTAACATGAATACATATATATATATATATATATATATATATATATATATATTTAAATATATACAAACATTCTTTGTTATCCAATAAATGATTTTATGAATGAAAAATATTTCAGATTTTATCCAAATGAAATTATAATTATTTAGTCTTTTAACTACAAATAGCGTTTTTGGCTTCCAAATATATAAAAAATAATACATTATGTGATTTTATTTGAATGTTTAAATGAAAATAAAATAATATACTCAGTTTTTTTTCAAAAAACAACTTCTTTTTATAATAAGGCATACTGTGATATTTTTTCAGTAACATATTTTTAAATATCTTACTCATCTTTGATACGAAAATATTTATTGTACGTTTTGGAGCATAAAACCTTTTAAACTACGTCATACAAATGAAACAAAATTGATTTTAGGATTTCAAGTATTAGCTTTATTTTCGTATTTATATCCTTAGAAAATTTCTGTATGAATAAATTTAACGGTTAAAAATATAATACAAAACCAGCTCTTTCCCAAAGAAAAAAAAAGCAAAAGCAAGAAAATCCTTTCTTAAAATATAGACAATATCGCATGCAATAAGTTATATATCTCATTTAAATGACCACTTATAATAGTGTTTTTATACAATCGGCTAAAAAAAAAAAAAAAAAAAAAAAAAACATCTCATACATTTTATACACCAAATTCTCCGATAAACTAACGGAAACAAACCCTTAAATACCGATAAACTAACCCTTTAACACGAAATTATTTCTTCTTTCAATTTATGTTAAACAAATAAGCTTAGGCTGTTCTTTCCATGCTGATATTGTATCAAACTGTGATTTTTTCTCTATTCGAACATTTAGTTTCGACATCACATTTGGCCTTTTTTTTAGGAAATGTAACCTTAGTGTATCAAACGGGTAATTGCGTCAGCTAATTTAGGAATTACGTAGGTTTAAATCTAAAACTTCTAATATTATATTCATTTGTAATTATTATATGCATCTATTATTGCAACTATTTCATGCGACGGTAGCCTCATTATTGGGGGACACACAGTCAGGCAAACATATATCCAGGCACAAAAAAATTTTCGTGACTCCACAGTACGCTTTAACTGACGTTTCATCAATGTTGAGCAATATTGAGTAAGACCAATATTCAGTAAGAAAAAAAAAACCCTTCAATTTAAAAATATTTTTTGAAAACAAAATTACAGTATTCGTCTAAAAATACCTTATCAGTTCTAAAAAATGGAATACAAAACGTGTTTTATTTAATAAATCGCCATTTTTCGCGTTTTCATTTTTTTTTTTTTTTTTTTTTTTTAATCTTTACAAGAAAAAAGTATTGTAATCATGGAAAATTTTCGACTTCGGGGTTTCGTCTGATTTATACGTTTTAGAAGGTCCTGAATACGATTTGACTGTTTTTAGAAAATGTCTGTCTGTGAGTCCGTGACTCTGTCTGTCTGTCTGTATCTATGTGACAAAAATATTGTCGGCGGTCTATCTGAAGAACGGAATTTAATAAAACTTTATATTCAGTTAGTCCCTGATATACGTAGGTGCTGATTAGTTTTTGGTAAAAATCGCTCAACAGGTGTCGCTGCTATGCTGCATTTCTCGAGATTTTCCGCAATACGTCTCAAGAGTTAACGCACATAGTTTCTTGAAAATTCAGATTCAGTTAGATCTTGACATAAAGCGACGATGATTACGTTTCAGTGTAGATATCCCAAAAGGTGCCGCTGTAGCAGTTTTTTCAGGATTTTTACGATGGCTATATCTCAAGAATGAATGTACAGAATTTCATCAAACCTCACATTCTGTTAGATCTTGACATAAATAGATGCTGCTTATGTTTTGGTGTAACTAACCCAACAGATAGCGCTGCTATGCTACTTCTTTCATTATTATCACGCTAACTATATCTCAAAAACTAATGCATGGATTTTCACCAAACTTCAGATTCAGATAGATGTTGACATAAGTTGTTGTTGATTAAGTTTTGGTTTAAATCTCCCAACAGGTGGCGCTGCTATGCTACATTTTGCAGGATTTACACGATTTTAGCAATAGTCATATCTACAGAACACGGAATTTAATAAATCTTTAGATTCAGATAGAACTTCATATAAATTCGTGCTGATTCTTTTTAGGGTATGCGAAACCTGTGTGAGATAGAAGAAAGTTTTGGGATTGACACATCCGAATAGTTATTTATTTATTTATTTATTTATTTACATATCCATTTAAAAACAATAACATAGGCAATTTATTCAAACAATAACATATTATTGTACAGAAACTACTGTTCAACCCGATTGAGGAGTGTCATACAAGCATCCCGTGTATTATGTTTAGTTACTTTTTTAAAAGAAAAAAAATGTGTATGGAGTTTTGTTCTTGTTATATGCGAAATTTTGTTTACTTTAACTTCAGAAAATAATGCTAATTGTAAAGTTCTAACTATATATTTCTTTTTAAGAGGGTCTTGCATTAACCTTCTGAATTGCTTTTTTTTTATCCTAAAAGTATGTAGATTATAATGAACTTTTTTCAATGAGAGTCATTATACGAATATAAAACAAATTTTAAAAATCAATCTGAAAAGAAACGGTCTTTAAAGAAACGTAATATATATAATATATAATATGTATCAATCGTTTTAACAAATGGGGTAATTACATACATTACAATTTGTTTGTTTCCTTACCCGTAAGCCTTTTGTTCAATAAAAATAATTTCTCAAGCTATATAAAATATAAGCAATGAAGCAAACTTGCTATAATATTATAATTGAGTAAAAAAAAAAGTTAACTTTTCAAAACGTTGTTTTAACAAATATTCTCGTCTTCGAGATCACACCTATAGAGACAACTGAAAATACCGCATCAGTTCTCTTAAAAAAGCAAAGTAAAATAAATCATTTTAGTAAATATACATTTTACATCTTATATTGTCTAAAATAACTTTTGCCATATCCATACAAAATTAGTGACATTGGCTAAGTAAGAATAATAAAGGAACAATTTTGATTGAATTCAAAGAATGTCAGGATTCCTACGACTTTTTCTTTTTTCTTTTTTTTTCTCTTTAGAACATTTTTTTTTTTTTTTTTTTTTTTTAAGCAAAGAACAATTCTGGTATTTTCTTTTTTACTTACAGTTTTTCAGAGTTCTTTCTGTAAAGAGTCAGAAAAAGTGCGAATTCCGTGCGATTTCTTTTCTTTAGATGCGAGTAGGAACACTTTCACTTACAGAATCTATTTTTCATGCATTGGTATTTCTTCCTCAAAGTTTGTGAAATGTAATGAAAGTTTCATGTGAAAATCATAATGAAAATAAAATAAAACATAATAATCATAATAATAAATACTTTAAAGCGCAGCGTGTAACGTGATATATTAGGGTATCTATAAATTATTATTTTGTTTACTTACCTCATAATGTTTGATTAAAAGGCATAATGAAAAATGTTTTTACATATTCGTAAAGCACAGCAACAAAACGTTTTTTTATTAAATATTGTTTAAAATAATTAATATTAAAATTTTATCAGATGTATCAAAAACGTTTTAAGGAATTTTGAGCATGAAGTTAGATAGATAGTTATTACATATTTCATCTGTAACAGAGATTCCCAAACTATGGCACGGGTACCAGTACTGGCACACGAAGCTTTCGCTACTGGCACGCGAAAGTTCAATACTGCTACGTAAAAGAAAATGCAGCATATTACTATGAAATTGAAAACGGCTTAACTTTTTTTATCCAGGGAATTTTCGAAATTATTCGAATGCAATTTAGGGACTGTAAACTTTTTTTTATTGTTGTTTACTAGAAATGTTTGTTATAGCGTACTACTCTCTGAAATTCACATGCCATGCATAGAAAAAAGTTAGTTTTCCAGCATTAAAAATAAATATTTTTTTAGATTTGTAGGGAAAACAATTAAATTTTGTAAATAAAGACCTAATTTTAAAATTATTGAAAGGAACGCTTTTACTTAGTGGAATATATATATATTTTTTAATGTTTATTAAATTGAATTATGAAGGCAGTTAAAGCAAACACATCCAAGTGTAATTTATAAGCTATTTATTTCTGTTTGTACTGGAAAAGCGTTGAAATAAAATTTTATTTCAAACACAATTTATAATTTAATTAATTTTGTTGATTGAAAATTTATCTTCTCCTGTACAAAATGTATAAATTTCTTTTTATTTGATGGGATCAATATTTAATAGAATAAAGTTATTTAAAATGATAAAAATAAAGTAAACAAAAACTATCGTTATATGTAGTGCCGATTTGATATAAAGCATTTCATATGTATGATGTGGTATACATGTCGTAAGATAAATCAGAAATCCGGCTCTTTCCGAAGAAGATACATTGTTTACAAAGAACCTATGCTGTTTGAAAAGAGTCCGGCCAATTGGAGAGACACCTGCCTTTTTTTCCAATTGACCTGATATTTTCCATGCTTACTCCAAAGAGCCTAAGGAACTTTAGGCTAAATTTAAAATAGTCATTTGTCTCTCAATCACCCTGATAATTTTCAGGTTTATTCCACAGAGACTATAGAGAGGTAAACTAATTGGAAATTGCCCAGTTATTTCTCAGTCAGTCTGTTTTTTTTCATACTCATTGCTGTTAGCCTACGTAGATTTACATTAATTAGAAAATGACCATCTATTTGTCCAAACAGCTTTGTTTTATCTAGGTGTTTTGAATTATGTCCAAGGTAGTTAACGTTTATGCATAAACAATATACAGAATAGCAACTTAAACAGAGCAACATAAAATGTTCATAAATATGTATAAGAAAGCTGTAAATATTACTTATTTCAGTTGGTTGAAAACTCTGATATTACAAAGTTTATAGCGCAAGATATAAAGTTGTGGGCTCAGTGAAAGAGGTGTTCCTTTTTTTGAACCCTCAAGAGTAAAATTACTGTTAAAGATATTTACGTAAATATGCAAACATTACGTATATTTATGAAGTTGCATAACGTAGATTGAAAAATATATGTATTGTTGACTATTCAGACAATGCATGCTGGATGACGGATAATAATCATGAAATGTTTTCATGAAAATAAAGTCATGATTTTCATGAAATGTCATATTCATTGAATGTCATGAAATTAAAGACGTTGCTCATGGAGCAAAATTTTAAATAATACAAAAAATAATACTAATATACTAGTAATAATAGCAAAATACTAAATGAAAGTGTCAAAGTGGTTAATTTCATTAAACTAAGGGCGACGAATTCTATACAATTTTATAATTTATGTGCAGAAATGGGGAGTGCACACGACAAACTACTATTGTATAGAGAAGTGCAATGGTTCTCATAAGGTAATGTTTTATCACGCTTTTTCGAACTTTGTTCAGAAGTTGAAATCTTTATCACTGACACTATGTGAGAATTAAAGAATCCTTTTGTAAATTAATTGTGTCTTTTCCGAATAACTTATTTGTCATATATATTTTTTCTACTAAATGAGCAAAAAAATTTTTTTCAAGGTTTCCATAGAATGCTTTCTTCGACGTACCAAACAAATGTTTTGAGTGAAAAGCTGTCCATCGCCTAAAAAAAAAGGGAAGCACTTTTATATTTTCCTCGGTTAGGAAGCTTTATGGCTGAAAATGAAATTGTAAATATATCTTCAGAATTGAAAAAAAACGTGTTTGTTAGCATAGGCCAGCTTCTCCACTTTAAAATTTAGTTAGCGCTCTAAGATTTTCTGTGAGGCTGGCGAAATATATTAAGAACGAACACACCAAGTTTTTTAAAAAAGATTCGGTGACTAGAAGTTTTTTAAATAAATATAATATTGAAAAGATGTGGCTCCAATGGGCTGAGACGTTGCGAGGTAGATGTCGTTTACAAATGTGCTTGCTTAATGACACCCTTTAAACTTTTTTTAATGGTTCAAGACACTTTAACACTTAACAGATAACTTAAAAAAGTAATGAAAATTCTATGATAGCAGTTTTTATTATGGATACAGCTAAGACAAGTTGCTTAACAAATGATGAGTTAGTATTAATTGACGGGCTCTTGGACAGCGGTGGGGGGAAAGGGAGGGGGAGCTACAATAAATACAAGTGCTCTACGAGTCCTTTAAAATGAATCCTCACTAACAGTTGAGAGATGGGACTTTAAAAGGGTTGCCCCTTTTGCGCCCCTCTGACGGCCCTCCCTCCAGAGATACGTGAAAACCGAGGGGACCAAAACAAGGGGAAGGAAAATACCTTCAGGCGGTTTGCAGCTAATTTTCGAAAAAATTTGGAGCTGTCCGGCCCATAAGAACAGAGAAAAATAGGAAAAACTAAAATAATTATGAGAAATTGAAAAAAATAAATAAGAAAAGTGGCCCTGACGGGGAGGGGGTGGGTGAGAGAAGGAGGTGGGATAGTAGGACCAGACAAAAGTACTTGACGAGATCAAACATTTTATATGTTACATGATGCGGTTTGAAAACCTTGAATGTCTCCCCCCCCCAGGGGGATAACTCTGCTCTTATGAAAGATAGGGCCCCGGGACACTCTTAGAAATGTCAGCCTCGACGAGTTCAAATTCGTTGGATCCTTCAGAAAAAGGCTTACGCCCTCTGTGGGGTTTAAAGGGGCTGAGGAAGATCGGAAAAACTAAAATTTAAAAAGAGTTGAAACATAGAAAATGCTTCTTATAAGGGAGGGGGAGTGAGAGGGAGAAGATTAGGACCAGACCGTAATGCTTGACGACATCTATCTATTGATATGTTACATGAAGGGTTTTGAGAACCAAAAAGGTCTTCCTCTCAGGGGGGGGGGATAAATTCGAGCCTGTGGAAAGTAGGGCCACGGGACCCCCTTAGAAATATCCGCCATTACGAGTTTAACTACGTTGGTCCTTTAAATGAGATCTGCGCCTGCTACAGGGCAACACTTTTCATACACATGAATTTTACTGTAGACTGAAAGTATTAGCCATGTATGTGGCTAAAAAAAAAAAGCGTACTTTCATATTACAGCGGCCCCCACAATTATGATTATTCCAAGATTGAAGTTATGATTTCGCCAAGATCATCGCAAAGCTTATATATAAATCCTATATACGCATATATATTCCAAAAACTCTTATATGTGCCTTATACGTCATTATACCCATATTATTTACTACTTATATGTCGTATATACATCATATACACATGTCATATAAATACATCATATATGCATTATATATGAATCCTATAATGACTATAACTTGACCACATACGTCAAGAAATGTTATATATATATCATATATTATTATAATGTCATACATGCTATGTAATTTGGCGATAAATCCTGTCACTTGGCGATTCATCCTTGGGGTCCACCATAACACGAAAGTACCAAATTTACAAAATATTAATGAAAACAGAAACAAACTATCTGTTTAACCCGTTCTTAACTTATCATAAAAACGCAATGCCAACAAACTTAAAATATCTAAGTAAAAATAAGAATTCCCCTGCTAAAGTGTTGAGTTGTTCAATAACTATTCGATTTAGAAAAAAAATATATTTATCTACTACTGTGCAATTTTTTTAATGAAATGTAATTTATCATGTTGCTATGGCAGCAGACGATAAAACGATATTTTTGGAATAAGGGAATAAATAGAGGAGAGAGTTTTGTTAATGTTTGTGATAAAATGTTTTTCTTTATTTTCTAAAAAAGGTACATACAGAATTAACTTTTATATTTTAACTGAATAATAAGTCTACTATAATTTGTTACTCATGCTATAACCAGTATACACGATACACGTAGGGACACATTGCCGTTATCATTATCTTTTTACGCGTGATGATTTCGCTTTTTCATTGTGAAGGGTACTTCATTGTGTACATACTTTTTACTTACATTGTCTAACAATTTTTTGACAAATACTTTTTGAGCTATTAATTTTTTCAGTAACTTCAAATGTTTCATTTTCCGGTGGCAACGATGGATCGCTGTGACTTTTCATAAACATGAATTTCACTGTTGCCTGAAAGAATAACCTACCCTGTGTGTGACTAAAAAAATGTTAACGCGGCAAGATCGAGCGAAAAAGACCAAAGTAAAGGCAATTTTATCTACTTTTTTTCTCTTTTTAACATACTGCCTAAACGTTTCTTCCTTATTTTAGTATTTTACTTGCTTTTTAATATTAAAGCAAAGAAGAGAAAAAAAAGAGTCATCACGTTGCCATGCGTTCTTAAAAATCTCTGTGATTTCCAATCTTTGACATCTGTGATGTCCAAACTTTATTTTTAAAATATCGCCTCTGATGGCAATCATCCGAAACATTATATAAGTTATAAATAAGTATAAAAGACAGTACTTTTAGTAAATCAAAGTATTTCTTTGTACTTTGTTTTAGCCTACAATCGCACTTTCTATATCCACCGAAAAAGAGAAACTTCGGCTATAAAAGCATTTTTTGCTGAATCGAGAAAGTGTCATAAAATAGTCCTATACTTATTTTTATCTTCGTTCTTTAGCACAGTAAAGAAGAGAATTTGATATATTTATTTCTTCTGTTATATTTGAATTTTCCAGTTGTTACATTCGAAAAAAAAGGAATCACCTATTTCTTGTTAGTACGTTTTCAAGGGGACATTGTTGTATATAGTATTTCTATTCTGTATGCAAATCTTGTTTTCCATTAAAGTACACAAAGTTTCTATTAAAATCTGGTACTTACTCAATATTTTCGGAACCGCTGGAACTATAGTCATAAATGTGATGTCAACTTTAGGTAAAATGGTTATCCGCTTCTCTTGAAAATGGTCCGAGATGCTGTAAATATTCAAGTTCAACGTCGTGAACCGTCCTAGATTAACTATGAAATTATGTTTTACATGCAGAACTAACTCTATTAGATGCTCAGCTATGTATGTTTTTATCTAATCATTTCAGTAAATATGAAACAGTTTCGCATTTTAATCCAAATGCACAGTTACTAATAAAACAACCACTTTTAATGACGCTAATTTTATTTTTTTAAGAGAACCAAGTTAGATATGTTAGTCCCGCAGTGGCGCGGACAGTAAAGCTCGGCTCTCGTAAGATCGCCGAAAGCCAAGCAGCATCGACCATGGTCAGTGTTTGGGAGGGTGCATCGTCTATCCTCTCTCGTCTGCCTCTGCTGTGGGACCGTGTACGTTAATGGGAGCTGGTGCACGTTAAATCAGTTCGGGGCTTCAAAGTCCTCCAAGTTCTGTATAAGCGCTACATCTGGGGGTGCCAATCCAGATGCAGGTCTCTCATCTGGAATTGGTTCAAAATTAGAAGACCTTGGGGGATAGTACAATAGACCTGTTGTCGTGGTGCTGTGGCTTTCGAGCCTCCCCTACAGTAATACAGTAATAGATATGTTAAATGTGTCCACAATAGGAGTAGAATACATGAAGCATTGAAGGCAGGGTTTGAGACATTCAGCCTACTTATCTTGATTTTACGAATAATATAAAATACACATGTTTTAGATTTATTAGTAAATTTGGACCTACATACTGTAATGTCAGACTCCTGCATGCAATTAGTAGCGTATTTAAGTTAGCAATCGGATATGAACAATATCATTTCAAGGCTTCTAAAAAAGTCATGATATATTTACACATCATTTCGTACTAACTCGAGAATTGTTTATAACTTTGTATTTGATATTTTTCAGGTAACTCTTTCCAAATTCAAGATTGCAGCTCTAACTTCACCTTGTGTAACTAAGTATTGATGTAAGCAGTATTCGCACGTTTGAAATATAAAAATGTAATATAGAAATATAGAAATATAGACCAGTTTGAAATATTGCTTAGCCCCTTTACTATATTCAACCCTCTGCGCGTCTTGAGGGCTTTCCTGCATTTTCATAAAATAATTCATATAAGTAATATTAATTATAAATTTTCTCTCCCTGTTTCTTTCTGAAATACACGTCATATCTCTTCATTTGACATATAACTTAAAATACAATACCATTGAAAATATTTTGTCTATATCCGATTTAAGTTGTTTCAAAGAAGGTTAAAAACTGTTTTAAAATTTAAAAACATAAAACTTCACTTTTTCTAAAACATGTACACAAATTAAAAACATGATTTACTTAAGTAAGGTGTCAAATACATGTAAAACACAAATATCCAAACTTCACATGTTTCGGTTTAAAGTATAAAACCATAATCATAAGTACACATACATCGTCAAAAAACAAACCCGTATGACACTGGACGCTACAATATATACATAATATCACACAACAAACACGCCATCTACCATCAAACACACAAAGTAAAAGCACAGGAAAACCTTAAACATCAAATCGAGTTTGTATACACAATTCTCTCCCTCTATTCAAATTAGCCCCAAAATATTTATTTAAAAGCTCTAACCATAAAGGTGGAATAACAAAAGAGAAAGTATCATTACAGATTAAGTCCTTCCGCAAATAAATTTCAATGGACTCTCTTATAAGGGACTTGCGGTAATAATTCGAAATAAAAATCAATTTAATATCTTCAAATAAAATTTTAATCCCGCCCTCCAAATATAAACTAGACAAAGCTGTTTTCATGCGGCCAAATTTAATGTCAAATTCATGTTCCATCTTTCTTATACTTAATTTTCTCCCTATCATACCAACATAATAACAGATATCACCCCCCTCATTAACATACGGAATCTCATATACCCCAGAAAGATCCTCCTGTTTAACCGGGTAAAACTCTCTATAAAATAACTTTTTTAGTTTATGTGGTGGTTTCGCAATTAAATCAATGTCAAACTTTTTAAACTTAAACTTTAATCTCTCAAAACTACCCTTCATATAAGCAAAAGAAACTCTTTTAACATTAGGACGCGCACTCTCACCCTTGTAATTTTTACATACAGCCTGATCCCTCCCCCCAATATTTTCATTTCTATAGTAATTAATCAACTTATTGATGCTACCCTAGAAAAACCATAACGCTCAGCTAAATTACGGATAATATTTAATTCATCATTCAAAAACTCTTCAGAACAAACCTTAAAAGCTCTATTAACTAAAAAACGGAAAGTGGAAAACTTATAACTAAAAGGAGAATACGCCGAATTTGGGATGATATGCCGACTATTCAAATTCTTCCTATAAACCGTTCTCTTCAAATACTCCCCCGCCTCTAGTTAAAAAGGTATCCAAAAAAGGGAGACTACCCCTTTACTCTAATTCATAAGTAAATTGCATATTACTATACAAATCATTAACATCCTTAACAAAACTAACGAAAGACTCCACCCCCCTCAACCGCAAATCAAAAAAACATCATCAATATACCTCCTCCCAAAAACCGGCAATTTCTCAAAACTTACAAAAATTCTTTCCTCCAACATTTCCCATCTTAAATTCAGCTAGAAAACCCGAAATGGGAGAACCCATTGGCGTCCCCATATTCTGCACATACAATTTTCCATCAAACATAAAGAAATTACTCTGTATTATTAACTGTAAACCAATTTTTAAAGTTATTTTAATATTGTCACTAAATTTTTCTGAACTGTCAATCCTATCGTTAATGTCTGAACTCAATGGGCATTTCTCAATTAAGGAACAGTTCATCTCTTTAATAGCTCCTAACATTTTATTACTATAATCACCACGATCCGTAACTGCAATCCTATTAGATTTATCTGTCTGTAAGAACAGGATATCCTTTTCTCTTTTCAGTTTTTTAACAATTTTTAAATCATTATTACCGAGTCCCATAGGTCTTGCTGTATACTTATTTAATTCAGTGAAAATTATATTCCTTGTTTCTTCTCTATTTTCAGACCTAACCCTCTCGATCATACACTCAGCTTCCATAACCAAGTTTTTAAGGTATCTGCCTACGTACGGAGCAAAAAAAGGACAGTTTTGAATAAATATAATTATTTTTAGTTCAATTGTAATACAGAATGATAAGAAAACATAAAATCCTAGCAATATCCTTTTAATATTTTAAAAATTTGGGGGTTTTTGACATTTTTTTAGCAAAATTTCATGTTTATGCCAGACAGCGTACACTCAATTCAAATAAATATATTTCAATTTCATTTATGCTGCATACTTCTATGACACTTATCTGTGCACTGAACTAGGATTTTTACAATATCTTCAAAAATAACCGAAAAATTTCAAAATATGTAAAAAAGTACATTTTTTTTAGTAAAAATTACCATTTTTTCATATTCGAGTACCTATAAAATAATTAAATTATCACATATAGCTTAGATCCTAGTTCAGAGCATAGTGAGTGATATGGAAAGCATTCTCACAAAATTTCACTGAAATATCTTTAAAACGTTTTATGTAATGAATTTTATCGCACATTGAAATAACGAAAAAACTGATTTTCCAGAAATCGCATTTAAAGATTTCTTTTTAGGCAAAAAACTACAATATTTAATTGTTAAAATTGCCATTACTCCTCTTCTAATAATCGGTGGAATAAAATTAAAACAGATTTAGAATAGTAAAAGATTGCTCTTTCAAATAAAACAATAAAAAAAAAATTCGAAAATTTTCACCAAAACAGCCAATTTGATGTAGGCAGATACCTTAACATTATGTCTCTCTTCAAACATTCTCTTGTTATTCCACCTTTATGGTTAGAGCTTTTAAGTAAATATTGTGGGGCTAATTTGAATAGAGGGAGGGAATTGTGTATACAAGCTTAATTTGATGTTTAATGTTGTCCTGTGCTTTTACTCTGTGTGTTTGATGGTAGATGGCGTGTTTGTTGTGCGGTATTATGTATATATTGTAGCGTCCAGTGTCATTCGGGTTTGTTTTTTGACGATGTATGTGTACTTATGATTATGGTTTTATACTTTAAACCGAAACATGTGAAGTTTGGATATTTGTGTTTTACATGTATTTGACACCTTACTTAAGTAAAAAAATGTTTTTAATTTGTGTATATGTTTCAAAGAAGCAGAAAAATACATAAAAATCCTTAGTCTTAGAAGGCTAGACACCGCATGCATATTAAGGTGCTGCAATTATAGATGCTACTGGTTTGAAATTAATGGGGATACACAATTTTCCTAGGCACCACGTATATGGACTAATAAACGTTTCAAAAAGTATTATGAAGATATTATACTTAATGATTATGTAAACTTAAAATAAGCTTTTCCTATTAAAAAATGTACTGTGTAATGTGCAAAGAGACTATTAAATATTAGCTATAAATCTTTTTGAAAAACAAGATTATGGCAAATTTTCTATGAAAATATTTCTATTTCATTTAATATATTTCCTGTACTAACAGTGTGATTCATAATTATGATTTAGTTTCAAACAATTACATTCCTCGAAGTCTCGAATACACATTATTATACTCACATTATATGTTACAGGTATTAAATGTTCCTGTACATCTGATTATTTCCAAAGCAGATATTAGCTGATTTCAGAGAAGTCTCGCGACAATGAATTCGCAACAGAATACTTTTTTATACTTTCAAACATTGTTGCTAGAGGCTGTGCATAATGTGTACTAAAGAATTTATAACATCCAAAAAACTAATATTTCTGGTTAGGTGAACTGATTATCAGTGTCAGGAAAATAAACTGTGCTTTTATAAACTCTTCTTTATATTCTAAAAATATCTTGGATTCTGGTGTTTCTAACTATAAAAGACCATTTTTGAAATCGTGGGGAACTCGGGTGTGTTTATGGTAGATTTTCGTTCGTGGTTCGTAATTTCCTAGATTAAGAAATATTTGTCTCTTTTTAAAGTATGTTGCGTAATACAAACAGGAAATGAAATCAGAAATTTAAAAAAAAATGTATTCTTCCATAATAAGAAAATAATCACTCTCAAAATCTCTCTAAATTTTATTTTTAATAACAAAAACTAATTTTCAAATTCAAGATTTATGCAAAATTTAAATATGTTATAGTAATACCAAAATTACGTATGATGGAAATTCTCATAAATTAAAATGGGAAACGAATAGAATTTTAAGGCTTATTATTTACCAGTGTACGTTGTTTCGTTAATGAGTTTGATATTCTGAAAAGTAGATGTATTGCGACTACATTTTAAAACGCAGTATAACTAATATTTTGTACAGGATTGTCCCACTTTATGTCAAGTTTTAATGAAGAAAACTAAAGTTACTTTTTATATATAAAGATATTTCAATTTATCAGTAAGTAAATATATAATTAATGATCAAAATTTAGAGAAAATGTATACTATTTTTTTTATACCTTTACACTTTATAGCACATTACATACGATTTTAAGTTAAATATTTTGAAAGCAAAAACAGTTAGGAATACATTTTTACTTTTACACAGAAGATATAATAATGTTTTGATCTCTTTTTTGATCACTATCGAATATATCACTTTTCACAAGTAAATAAATATACTTTACATAGACATAAGAATATATAAACTGATCTTGGTAAAATATGATGGAAATATATTGCTAAGTAAATCCATAAACATTTATAGACGGTGAAGATTTGAAATGTTTACAAATTTTCATTATCACTTTTAGAGATATGACCTATTTTTTGAAAATGGTGGTATATGATATCGTTTATAAATTTAAATAGCGGATAAGAGTGCACTTGAAGTAAGAGGAAATATTACATTTGAAAAATCCTAAAACTTATTTAAATGTTCTTAGAGATTAAATGGCAGACATAAAATTCTGTTTAGAAGATCTAGATTTGTTTACAATAAAATTTCTCTCTAACTACAAATATTTAAATCTAAATTTTTTATTACAAAAAATCAATGATTATACAGAGCAATATGGGGTGTGACTTGAAAAAAACATGTTTGGTTGCAATAAATATCTGTGCGACGCAATTTAGTTGCAGAAATGTATTTATCAACATATTTTTCTAAACTGAATATTTTACTAGTAGTGTGTAAAAATAAATTATTCTGAATGATGTTTCAGCTTTTAAAATTTAACTATTTAATATTAATTTTGCGTGACATATCATGTTCTAACGAAAAACTATAAATTATTTCATTTATGTTTTAGATGATAGAGCCAATAATACCATACAGTATTCTGCCCGTAAATATGATTAAAATGTAATGGCCAGTACAGTTAAAAAAGACCTCGTGTTTCCAATAAAAATAATATTTCTGTTGGCTGTAATTATTAGGTATTTCGTTAAAAAAGTCATTGTGAATTCGATTAATGTCCTTTCATTGTCGTATGACTCCAGACGTTTCTCGTTAATATTTCAATTAAAATATTAAAAAAATGTATTATTCATTCCTTAGATAAAATAAAATATAACAACTATACAACAAAAAAGATAAAAAAGTATACGCTATTTATATGATAAAAAATATCCGTATAGATCCCCAGAAATGTATCACAGTCGTGATTGAAAATTTCACACTACAGTCAAGCCCGTTTATAGCGAGCCCGCATTTAACGAGATTCCGCATTTAGCGAGGAAAATGGAGTCTTTTGTTTTGTATAATGTTAATAATGTATTGAAATATACTCTTTTAGCGAGCAAATTTTTGTACTTTGCTCGGATTTAACGAGGGAAATAATTATGGAAGCATGAAATAAGTACAGAAATAATAATTTTAAAAAAGAAAAACATACTGTTTTATGTATGTTGTGTATTACAAAATTGCGCCTGTTTTTTCATGAAAAATATACAAAATAAAATTTTCCAAAATCTTGAACCGTTCACTTTAGCTCATCGAACGGTACTATAGACAAACAAATTATGTGTTTTTTTATTATTAGAGGTTCATTCGAAATACTATAAAAATATATGATACAATACACAAGAATTTTCTTCCATTTTATGAAAATCCATATGTATCTCTTTTCATCTATATACATCCATATATATCTATATTTGCTTACATAAATATTCGTTAAATTGTATTAGCATGTATTTGCGGGGTATTTCATATTATATACAATTTTTTGTATAACAATCGAAACAAGTTCTAATTCAAAGAATATCTTTTATTATTATATTTCTAAGTACATTTATCTTACTGTTCTGAACTTTTTTCTTCATTTACATCTTAAATATCATTCTTGATTAATACATGGATGTTTCTCAGCAATTTTGCGAAATACGAACAATACATACACAATAGCGACCATACTCAGCTATAACTTATGAAAAATACAGAATAATAGTACTTTTTACGAAATTTGGCCACGCAACTAAAAAAAAAATTATATTAATAAAAAAAGGACTTTTTATGTAACAGGGAAAGTAAATATAAAAGAAGCATAAAAGGATGTATGACTCTGATTCATTTTAAAAAAATTGTTTTTTATGACACTTATTTATTCTTTATCTTTTGAATGGCCTTAAAAAAATTGTAGACAAAAAATAATAACGAAGAAGAAGTAAATGTTTGAAAAGAAGTATAAAAAGAGCTTTTTTGAAACTCATAAGATCTTTTTCAAAGGAATATAGTGTTCTAAAAAAAAATCAGATTTTTTGTGATGTCTTTAAAAGTGTAATTTATTTCACTCATATAGGACAAAAATAAAACATTATATATCTTCATATTTATCTTTAAATCAAAAACAAAGTGATATTTTGTGTAATAAGAATTAAGATCAATTTATGGCAGAATGTCCCTGAAATATCTATATTTTCCTCCTTATAAAATATATTTCTCTATTTTAATTTTCTAGTTGTGAAGCAAAAGGTAAAATGTAAAAATAGATTTTTCTCAATATCGTTAAAACAAGTTTTAAAAAACATGTTAATATATCCACAAAAATAAAGATGTATATTAGTTTAAAAGAATTTTTACAACAGTAAATTTTAAACTTTTTCTTTTCTTTTAACAGAAGACATATAAAATTAAATATAAATTGCAAAAAAATATATATTACTTTTTGTAATAAATAAATATATATTTATTAAAATTATCGAAAATGTTCCTGGAAACACATTTAAAAAACTCGGATTCTAAAAACATAATATCGAAAAAATAATAATTATGCATAGGACATTTAACTAGTCAACAATATATACATTATTAGTAGAAAATATTAAAATGACTTTGTGTTATAAGATAAATTGATATAATTCTCAAGTGAAATTTTGTAGTTTTCTGCATATACCAATGTCTATTTGATGCTATTTGCAGAAAAAAATAAGTATTAGATAAATAAAAAGCTGCTATTTACATTATGTTGGTATAAGTCTCATAAAAATTCTATAAAATAAAATAAAATTTATGACAATTATTATGTTAACGAAATAACACTGGTTTACAAATTAAAACCTTTTTTATATACTTTTGATGAAACACTTATTTTCTTATTATACTACCTCTAACTAATCAAAGGCGGTATTTGAAAAATATCTATCACGTAACATTTTTAAAATTTTTACATTTTTCAATATTTACATTTTTCACGTCGCATCACGTCAAATTCAACCTACCCGCATTATCAACTTGGATTCTATATTCTGTTTTCTTGTGTTTTTGTGAACTAAAGTGGTTTTGTTTTTGATAAAATGTCTAATAGAGTGTGTAAATTAAATTGTGGTCGTTTTTGTTACGTTTGTGGACAATTTATATTCGCACAAAAAGGAAGACCGATATCGGAATGTTCTGAAACAGCATATTTACATTATTTTGGATTCTCAGTGATTGATCAAGATAAAAAGTGGGTCCCACCTTTTTTTTGCGAAAGCTGTAGACTTACTTTTATATGCTGGGCTTCGGGAGAAAAAAAAAGTATATTCAATTTTGATCACCAATGCTGTGGATAGAACCTTCGAATCACGAAAATGACTGTTATTTTTGTTTGACAAAAACTGCAGGCTTTAATTAAAAAAATAAACTAAAAATTCAATATCCTGACATCCCATCAGTCTCAAAACCGATATCACATTTGGAAACTCTGCCACAATTCATATGTTAAGTGCGAGTTGCCAAGGTAGTGACGATTTGTTTAAGGAGGATGAAAATGATGACGAGTTCATAATCTAAGATGATAAAATGCCATATTTAATAAACCAAAATAAGTTGAACGACCTTGTGCGATACTTGCAACTATCTAGATCTAACGCAGAGATTTTTGCCTCTCGTCGACAACAGTGTAACTTATTGACACCAAATATATAATTAACTTATTACCGAAATCGAAGTCAAATTTTGAGCAGTTATTACAACAAAAAAGACGGTCGTCCATGGATTCTCAGGAAATCATAAAGATGAAAATTATGAAAAACATATTTCTGTTTTAATAAAAAACTATCATGCAATGGGTGTGAACATGTCTCTGAAGGTACATTTTCTCCATTTACACCCGCATTTTTTCCCTGAAAACTTGGCTTCTGTGAGAGACGAGCAGGGCGAGCGTTTTCACAAAGAACTTAAACTTTTTGAAGACAGACACAAAGGTTTTTGAGACGAATGTATGTTAGGGAACTACTGCTCGTCTATTTTAAGAGAAACATATCAAGAAAGTTATAAAAAGAAGAGTAAAATCAATCATTTCTATTTTTTTTTATATTTCATGTTATTATTTTATTTAAGTATTTAATAAATATTTTTAAAACTAGACGTGACAGATTTTTTTCAATAATTTTCCCGTACTCAGTGCACTAGAATCTACGAAAAAATACACATTTTGGCGAAAGTATATAAACCGTGTAAACCAGTGTAATTTGAAAACAGGATTTTTTTTATTGTAAAGTTTATTTATAATATAAGTATATTCAACATTTCAATCAAACTATGTATGTTAAAAACAACTCAATATCTTATTTTATACATTCACGGTGCATAAAGTGTTGTTCTTAAAAATTGAGTTTTAGATGCAATTCTTAAAATATTTCTTTAATTAAATTTCTTTCGGACATTCACTGCATATTCTATAAAATAATTCTGAGATATATTACAAAGTTTCTGATTTTTCAAATAGTTTAATTTTTTAAGGATAGTTTGAAACTTGGCCGCAGGAAACCGACCTGTATGTCAAAATTCTGATAGATTATGTTACTGTCTTATGGGAAAGCATGGATATACTGTTACGTTATCCATCATATTCACTACGAAGAAAGTAAAAGATTAAAGCTGATTTAAAACTGATTTCGGTACTTAAGATGTTCAGTATGATATCGTTGATATATAAATAAAGAATAAAATATTTGTGTACAGTTATATCTATATATATATATATGTGTTTGTGTGTGTGTGTGTATTCAAACTAAGAAAAATAAAAGTAAATAACGAGCCACTTCGGCAAGCCATATATATGTATGTTTCCTTCTGTATTATTATTATAACAATCTGCAATTTGATTACATGTTGTAGATTTTGTACCATTATTGCTTAGTTTTTCACTTGAAATCCGTATGTATTTTAATCTCTAATATTACAAGCAATCTTCTTTTTAATTTGGAATCATTACTATTTTGCATTACGTTTAAGACTTGCAGTATCCTTTTAATTGCTTTTTATGATATATCTTCCTTTGTTTTTCGCACATGTGATTTCATTTTAAATATATATATATATATATATATATATATATATATATATATATATATATATATATATATATATATTCTTAGTCTTTATTCCAAATTATCACCATTCTATTAAATTACTAAATATTATTTATTTTATTATTTTTTAGTATTGCTCTGTCTTTTATTTATATCTTAAATCCCTTGTTTGGTTTAATTCCATATCTTAGTCAAAATATTCTTTAAATCCCTATTCTAAAAATTATTCTAAATTGCAAAAACTTCCGAAAAAGCATTTGATTAAATTCATTTTATTGAGACATTGAAATTTATTCTTTCAGAATATTTTTCTTTGCATTCTATTTATTTTATTATTTTCAGATATCGTTCGATTGTCCCATCATCCCCTGCTTTCGCGCGCTTACTTTTACCTTCAAAATCTATCCGAATCCTGTAATGAGTTCTTACATTTAAGTCAAGCTAACCCTCCCTTAACCTATTTTCCTAGCCATTGAGGTTTGAGTTTTTCCAGAGCTCTCTTCATGACCACACCCCTTTTTAAAAACTATTGGATGGTCATTTCGCGCGTTTCTATTCCTACATCAATTTTTTGAGTATAAAACATACTGCATCGGACCGTACCGTCAGAATTTTGCTCTAAATTGGTTGTTAAAATAATACGCGGCTCCAGTGACCCTCATCCTCAACCCAACCTTGCATTTCTCCTTGTACATAGTGTGTCTATTTAAGTGTATCGTATTCTCTTCAATATCTGTTATCTCTATGACTTCTCTACTAATAAACACATTCATTTTCCTACAACAAGTCTTATTTTTTAACTACTGCTCTGGTGTAATTATCGAGTTATCTGTGGAATTTCTTCCGTGCCTGACTTTTACAGAATCAATTTCCATACTTTTAAGGATGTGACGACTGCGTAAGTTCCATGTCATCAGTGGTGTCTACACCATAATAAAGAAACCGGTAGTCACTATTGACTTTCACTCGTACCTGCATATATATATATATATATATGTAACAAACTTCACTGGCAGAACCATTATCACAAAAGCCAACTAAAATCTATAAACCACATAAATGCAATACTAGAAAAACAAAAAGTCCTTCCGGCCTGTACCGGGAGGAAAAGGTAGCTTTCCTATATCTCCATTTTTAAATTTTAGCTAATGTTACTCGAAAACAGCAAGTTAAAATGCAAAGAAAACTTTTACAAAAGATTCGTTAATACTGCATTGGAATACGAAATTCGCCAAATTATTGAGCAATAGCCAAATTGGCTTCATTTATGAAGACTTATTTTGGTCTCGAGAATTTGGCGCTAACGGATCCTTATATATTATTTCTCCTGTCAACATCCCTTTTACGCAGAAAATATGAAACGCAGAACAACGAATGAGATACCATATGAAAGGTTTTAGAACAGGCTTCTGACATAGCCCACTTAACAATTCGTTAAAACATGTTTTTGATTAAAATTTGCTGAAATTAAAAAATTAAATCGGCATTGTTTTCATGAAAGAAATGAAAGGTTTTCCTGAAATTATTGTTGCCAAAAATATAAAATACCACATTATATGATGCTCATAGCAATTATTATAAAAAACACCGCACGGGTTTATTTTATACTTATGATTAAAAAGTGAAATTGAAATTGAAATGTTTAGATTTATATTTCTAAGTCTCATGGTTTTCCCGAAGCGAATGACGTCATCCTCTAATGCAGTCAAAATACGATTGTTAATTTTTTTTTTTCTCGCGCGTGCCTTTAGCAATCTTGGATCAGTTTTTATTCTAACTTTGATGAAATAAATTAGATGATATTCTGGCGTGACTAAAAACTAAATATTGTTTGCAGATATTTTTATCCTTGCTTTTTCTTTAGAAGTTTAAACCTGCATCTAATAACTATTACATATTGATAAAAAATGATACTTCTCTATTATTCCGTCGACCACTTTTCATAACAAAAATCTATCGCCAAATAAACGGGAGAACGTTGCCATTGGAATATCAAAAAATAAATAAATAAATAAAATATAAGAATTTAAGGACACAATTGTTATTTTAATTAATAAAATAACTACTAAATCAGTAAAACATAATGAAAAATGCACGCAAATGTCGAATGTAATACCACTAGATGACGTAACAAACACGCATAATGATTCTGACATCAAGTAAATGGGACTGCATTTTTGGCGTTTAATCTTACAGTTTGGCGGTAGTTTTTTGTTATGAAAAGTGGTCGATGGGTTAATAGAGAAGTACCTAAAAAATATTAGATTTCAGTGCGAAATTTTCGCACGGGCCCTCTGGTATGAATATATAGTTTTATGCGCATGGAAAAATTATTACAACAATGAAAACTTTTGTAATGTGCTATCATGTTTCAAAATGTCAGGCCACCCTAGAAATTCAAACTGCTCTATCTCAGCCATTTTTTAAGATAGAGGTAAACCAAAAAATACCCAGGAATCCTCGTATCAAGGCCTAACACTTTTTAAAAAAAATAAATTTGAATTTTTAACTTTTTTGTATATTTATTTTAGTTTTAAATTTTTAAGTGGCCGCCATCTTGAAACAAAATGGCGGACCAAGCTGGCCAACGCACTCGGTCGAGACATTAGTGAGCTTAATACACACAATTAGTTTCATCAAAATTGATTTATAAATACGAGCGTTATCGTATGACATAGGTCAGATATGTATATATATATATATAACAAAAAATACACTGATGATATTGTGATTCAACAGGAGCTTGATAATCTTGAGGCACAATTTTGTAATGATTATTGTTGGCTTGCTATAAGAAAACATGTTTTTAGTATAAAAAAGAAATATATAAACCAATATTTCAAGGTATTTAAAAAGAATCAATATTCTCCACATTTTTGTGATATCTTTTATGATATTCTACATTATAGAGCAAACCTATTAAATACAAGTCTTTCTAATAAACCTAAATATAAAACTAATAATACACAATTAATTATAAATTTTTCCAATCATGTATTTAATAATATCAATTTACACAATATAATAAACAACATTAATAATAATTTTCCAATAAAAAATTTTACCATTCACAAGACATATAAATATAATCGCACACTTGGACGTAAAAATTTTAATTACAATTCGTTTGCAAAAAATTTGGTCTCTTCAAAGGATTACCCATGTTATTGTAATGACCCAAAATATCAAAAGTATATAAATACAACACATGGTCATATCATTACTGGTGATCTTAATATTGTAGAACAACCTATTTTACAAAACTGAATGCATAATGGCACAAAATTTCGTCTTCCATATAAGTGTAATATCAAATCCATAATATTGCAGTTTATTCAAGATATTGATTTGTTTATATATAAAATTGCTGTTGATTACAATAAACCAATCGAATATTTCAGTGAATGGAGATTTTCTGTAATTGATAAATTAAAAAATGAAATTATAAAAAATTATTATCATATTACACATGCAGCTTTTAAAAACATAAATAAACATATATCAGAATTACAAAATAAATTTATAATTACTTATGTAGATAAATCTCCAAATAATTATGCTATCATTTGTAAAGAATACTATAAAGAGTTAATTCACAATGCAATCAACACAAGTAATATTTTTAATAAAACTAAATTAAATATTGAAATAAATAACAGAAAATTATTAAATTATCACAAATTACTAAAAATCAAATGTAATAATTTTAATTATCCTTATCTTGTTAAAATTCCAAAATTTCATAAAAATCCTATTAAATTTCCCACTGTTACCATCGGTTGTAACACATATAATAAAAATGCAAGCAATTTACTACTTAATATTTTAAAGCAGATATATGATATAACGTTAAAACATAATAACCAACATTGCCTAAAAAATAGTTTTCAACTCATTAATAAAATACATAATATCAATCCGGTAAAATTCATAAAAACATTGGATTTTAATGATTTATTTAATAACATTGATATAAAAGACTTACATAAAACAATGTGTATATTATTTAAAGAATTTAAATCTCAATTAAAATTAAAAGAACATATTTCAGTAAATTTTTTTAAAACTTTACTAAATTTTACATTGCATAATATTTACATTATATATGACAATATTATCTATAAACAATGCCAGGGAATTCCGCAGGGCGGAACCGCATCTAGTATTCTCTCTGATCTTTACTTATATTATTATGAAAGAAATATAAGTCCGAACAATGATTATGTATTTTATCGCTATATTGATGACATTATCATATTTTATTTCAATGAAAAAAATTGCACATCATAACTCAATTTTTATCCTACTCAGCTTAAATTAAGCGAAAATGATTTAATTAATAATAATATAAACTTTCTTGACTTAAAAATTAATATTACTAATAATTATAAATTAATTTTTGATATTTATGATAAGAGATTTGATTTCCCATTTAAAGTAAATATTTTTACCAATTTTGCTTCATGTTTACATAAATCTGTTTATAAAAATATAATTATCAATTATCTACATCGTATAAAATACTTATGCTCAGATATAAATAAAAACAAAAATATTAGATATATTCGAGATCCAGCAAAAATATATGGATATCCAATTTTTATGATAAATTCAATCATCAACTCTTTTAAATAACATTTATTATATAATTTAAATATAAACATGGTATGTAATAAATTATTGTTTTAGTGTGCGATAACATATAACAAAAGATATAGAAAATAATAATTATAACATACATTATTACAATTATAACATATTAGGAAATTTAATATTTAATATTTGTTTGAACATTATATACACTTTATATAGAAAATTACAATTATAACATACATAATTACAATTATAACATATTAGGAAATTTAATATTTGATTGAACATTATATACACTTTGTATAGTTGTGATTGTGCGTTGCCGATCACCTATGTTTAAGGTGTTTTTGATGTGCAGTTTTCATACATTTATAAATTAACTTATACAATAACAAATTAAATTATACATGGATAACATTGGTGATTATAACTCATAAACATATCTATTTGCAATATATATAAATATAAATATATATCGTTTTTATTTTTGTCTATGAATAATTAAATTTAACAAGTATTTTAATTACTGCATTGCATTAATTTGATTGAAAAACAGTAGTAATACTATTAATTATCAATTTTATAAATTTTGAGATATTTTGAATTGTTTATGAATTATTTAATTAGATATTTAAATTAATCTATGAAATATAAAATATATTTACAATGTAGTATAAATTAAACATTAATTATTTAATAACAAGTCTAATATATATTTAAGTAGTAGTAAAAATAAACATTAATTATTTAATAATATGTCTGTAATATCAGTGGATTAACACAGCTGGCAGCAAAAACAATTTGAATTAAAATAATATCTCTTTTACATAATATATTCTTGTTAAGAATATCTGAAATGCTGTGCAAGTTGAATTAATTCTGTGTAGATTTATTCATATAGTAGTATTATATTTTACTTGAATTTAAAGTAAAACTACAAGTTAGTATTGTTTTTTAAAGTTTATTTATATAATTAAATCTAATAAAGTGAGTATGTAACTAATAAAGTGGATATCTAACTAAATATTAATTATGAATTATTATAATACCAATAGATGGCGACACTTTACCTTTCAGGTAGTTGTTGATAATATTGTTAATATTATATTTAATTTAACTATAGAGGGAGCTATTGATTGTATATTAATTTTACTTTCAGGAATTAAAATTGGATGGAGTAATATATATTCACGGATATAATTTTGTTATAAGTGTATTAAAACCAGAATTATTTTATGTGTTTTTGAATCATTTTTGTTTGGGTGTCATCGATGGGGATGTGTTTTAAAAAAAGTGTGCTCTCAACTTGTCTTTCAAATCATTTCTCTCAACTCGTCTTAGTCAACATGTATGATGCATTGCCATGTGGATGTGAATATTATGCAGAAGTTGTGACATTTTAAGGATTCTGTATAATTATTGTGAGTAAAATATTTTATCTACACTTTACGCGTTCATATTTCCAATTTTATTATTTCAAAACTGTTATCTCGTGGTAATTTCCTGAGGTGTTAAATACAGTTTTTGGGATAATCGATGTGAGTGAAATATATTGTATATTCTTAATGGTTTTTTATTTCCTATTTAAATATTTCCAAATTTTAATATTTCCAATTGTTGTCTGGTAATAATTCAGTGTACCTGGATGATTCTACTGATCTTAGCATTATGCCAGTAGAATTATGAAACACTGAATTATTATTTAAAACACATGTGGGTGCATCCAGGCTGATGAGTACATGTGCATGTGTTTTTTCATATCCAATTCATATTTTATTCTCATGTGATCCAATTTTCCATTGTATATGGTTCATATTTAATTTATTAATCCATTTGTATTTACCTTATTGCAACTCCAATTTATAATTTTTTCCCCTTTCTCTCTATTTCTTTTTTCTTTTTTCAATATTCTTTAGGTATGAGTAAAATTTGGCCAATTACCATTGAAGCACAAGCTATGGTAATATTATGTTTGCACATGTTAATTATTAGCTATGTGGTATTCTGTATACACAATATCATTAATTATCTCTTTGGAGATTTAAGTAGAATGATAATAGAATTTGATATATTTTTTGAAATTCATAGATATTATAATTATATATATATATATATATAAACATTTGAACGGAGGGTGGTTTTGGGGTCTGGGGGTCATGATCGGTGAGAATATATCGACATTTTCCGGAACTGCTTTCCTTCGAACGGCTGCAAATGGTAGCTTTATATTTTTTTGTATTGCAAGCTACCTAAAATAAACAAACTACATATACACCGAACCATAAATCACAACTAACTTCTTAAACTCAAAACAATAAAATACAACAAATTACAGCAAAAATGCAAAAACCAATAAACAACAAAGAAAAACTAAAACAACCTGTGTCAGGTGACATGGTTTGAGACATGCACTGCTGGGTTAAACTAGTTTTATGCATGCAACATACCTTACAAGTATATATGTATATATACAGGATTCTCCAAAAATCCTCTACTCTTCTATCTATGGAGCGGCTGAAAATGTCAATAAGCTGTAAAACACGAATCCAATTAATTTAAGAAGACCCTTGTTTAGTTAAAAATGAAACTCTGTTAACGGAACAGTAGACATTAAAAACCAAATCCTAGACTTTTGAATGGACTCCTTTGAAAATTGTCCGACTAGTTAATGACAAGCTCAAATAATGATATACAAAATTTGGTGTTAAAATAATAAAAAAAAATTAAATTATTCAATTTTTAAATTTAAAATTAACAAAAAATTATCGTAATTTAAAATGCCCCATGCGCATTCCATTTGCATAAAATAAGACAATATTTATTTATGAGGTACTTTTTATATATTAGAATGGAAGTTAGCATGAATTGTCAATGTTCGCTGAATGTATAATCAGAAAAAATATATTTTCATAACTATACCTTGTTTTTTTTTCTAAAAAAGTTGCTATTTTTTCATATGCGCACATATTTGAACATTAAAATACTCCTGAGATAGTTTTTTTTTTCTGCTAACATTTATTCATTAATATATAGAGGTTATACAGAATAAATTTCAAAAGAATCTGATAATTAATAATGCGCATGGAACGTTTCAAAAGTTAGAAATGTGCAAACTTTTCACTTTTGATGAAACAGCATTTTAATTAAAAAATGTATAAATGTATAAATATGTAGAGTTTTAACAAAAATAAAAGATCATATCTGTGTAAAGAAGCCCCAGAATTGAAAATTTTTTTTTGCATCAGATAAATTTGAGCATCTATTTTCATAATTCTTCAAATACAAAATATCAATTTTTCAGTCACATTTCATGATTTTGAATGTCCACTTTCCCCTTAAAAATACAAAAGTTTCAATTCATATTTATTTCGAAAAAATACATTCTAAACTATGTCTATTATAAAATTAAAATGTGAAATAAAAGAAAAACATGAATTGGAAGCTAATACTTTTTAATAGAAGTCGATTTCTAGAAGATTCAAAAATACGAATCCAAAGTTTTAGCTCCTTCAACCAACTTTGTTTTAAAGTATTCTTTAAAATATACCCATATTTCAATCTGTTTTTTGTCATTCCATACAAATTGAGTAATTATTTTTAAAAAGTTGTGGACACATATTAAACATTTTTGGTTACATTTTGTACATAGATTCCTTGCATATATAAATAGGGTTATTAGAAATATCTTGACACAAAATATAGTATTTTGCAATTCTGGACATTTATAAAATTTGTCATATAGAATGACATTGTTACAGTTGCTAAAACGTGCATGTTTTAAATTCCTTATCTTGAAAATTACTACTACTTAACATAAATTTCAAAAAAGCATAATAGTGTAATCTCTTGAAAATGACCTTGGTAATAAGAATTTGTTACACCACGGTTAATCTGGAAATGCTTGTAAAAATTGAAAAATTGTAAATTTTGAGAATATTTAAATAATTGTGAGTACAAAAGAATTTAAAAGAATTTGTGACAGTAATGCCGGATGAAGTGTTACAGATAAAAATCACATTGTTCAATTTTGGAGATACATTTATTTCTCTCATCTTCAAAATAGATTAGATACTTAAAAAATCACAATTTATCTTCTTAAGCAGGTACAAAAAATCAAATGACAGAAGCTTCAGACATCAGCGATATTGCATAGGCATAAAAATAAATATGCTCACGATATGCTTGAAAAAATTCCAGATTATTTTTAGATTTAAAAAAAAATCCATCAATACAAGAAATGAAAATAATTTAAAGAATATTTCATCCATATATAAGTTTTAAACAATTTACGAATAAAGTATCTTCATAAAATTAAAAAAAAAATATGACGAATACGGACCAAAAAATACATTTTCGGTACATTTCATAATAGTTTTGAGTTAAATCTCTTCTATGATCCAATATCCCCAATTCCCCATAAAATCTATCAAATGGTTTAGGGAACAGATCCAACTTTTAATTTGAATGTCATCATATATAGCTGATTTAATCGTTTTTAAATCAGAATTTTGTTGTTTTTTGTATCGGATTGCTAACATAGATGTATTTGAGAAACCATTCTAAGTAAACAACAATATGAATCATATCCCCAATTGTTTGGATTATTTTTCTATCATAGTCACAAAGATTTATTTGGATATTTTTCTTGTAGTACGTTTTGCATTTCAACAATAGAAATCTGACATTTTAAAACATTTTCCACAAATTAAAAATCATACACTACTTTCTCATTACGTCTTCTATTATATTCACCTTACAGTTATGATTAATGGAAAATATTAATAAGATTTGTCGAATATTTATTTTAATATAATAATTATATTACTACATAACTTTTATTCTTAAAATCTAATGTAAGTGAAAAAAATAGGGAGAATACACATTTGTCTATAACAATAATTATATATTTACTATTTCGTCCTGCTCATATATTTATATAAGCATCCATTAACTGCTATTTTACGAGTTAAATACATATCATTCTTTGAAAGGACAATATCTTATCAATTTAATTTTGAAATATTATATATTCAAAACACAAAATAATCCAAATTACAATTCGTTGAGAACATGTTTCATATTTTTCAATCATTTATATAAATACCATTATCAGTTAATATAAATGATAGTGGTACATCATAATTTCTGTGGAATGTTTTATTTTAAAGACACATTTAAAGTTATTGCAATCACTGAAAGTAAAAGACACACTTTTGCAAAACAATATCATATTGATGCTATTCATATATACCGATAAAGAAAGAACTAAAATATAAAGAAATACAAGCTTGTTCAATGTTAAAATCTGTTACAGATAGGAAAACAGTTTTCAAGTTAAATTGTTGCTAAATGAAAAATTTCGTTGAATGCAGCGTCTGTTATCTGATGAGTCAGCAGATTTTTCTGTTAGAGTAATTCTCTGCGAGGTAAAAGATATAAACTTTGAGATCAGTAAATGGATTTATAATGTGCTTCTAAGAATGTTTTCACTTTGAAGATACATTGAATATACATTGTTGTATGAATATCTTTATAAAATGTGTTCAAGAAGGTTCCGTAATGAATTCTATACAGAAGAAAGTAGAATATTCAAATTATTATTACTTTGACGAAACGCATAAAAATGAATTTGAGTTTAAGTTTTTTCCGAAGCTTTCGTTGTACAAAATACGTGAATTTAAGATTTTGTTTATGATATTTATAGTTGTAGTTCACTGGAAGTCTAAAACATGATGTACTAGCATGATAGTATATATTTTAAAGTCATTTTCACTAATAAGTTTCTAAAAAATGCACCCTGATTCCTAATAATATATTCCATTAAACATAACATATGGGTGGGGAATAGAATAGAAGACGTAATTAAAGAAAACCAGAAAAATAATAAAAACAACAACAGCATTTTTGATTCCGTTCATATAAAACTGAAACATCTTTAGGTGAATCGACATCTGAATTCATTAATTTGAATATATATTGATGTATGAATATCTTTAATGTGAGTATTTCAATCAGTTTCCAACGTCAGTTCTCCAGAGAATAAAATATAATATTTATATATTTATTGTTTTATTTAAATTTAAAATCTAAATCTTATCTGAAAATGTACTTTTACCTTACTAATATTATAAGTAGCTATCCAAATCACAAAATTTGAAGGTTACTAAAATTTAGAGAATGTGCCATTTACTGAAGTCTAACAAAAATAATTATTTTGTATGCTATTTGTGTGACTAAGGAAACAGACTACGGAAAAAATTTTGACAAGAATAATTTGAAAAGAATATACTAAGGAAAACATTTAGAGGACGTTTGAAGAAATGCATTAAACAATATATAACATTTTATATTTCTTTTATATTTCTCACAATCTATGCGTAAGCAAGTAATAATAAATGAAACTTATTCAGGAAACAGGTACATGCTATTTTTTATAGACATTTTAAAATAAACAACGTGAAAAACGTTAAAAATGGAGACATAAACAAATATATTTTTCTTTTTTTATGAAACTTTAGAATACAATTTATGTTACTAGTATATGAACAGAAATTTAATTTTAAGATTCTTTTGTAAATATATTCCATATGAATGATAATTATTTTTGTATTAAATTTTAAAACCGTACTAGAGAAATATATCTTTAAAAAAATAAAACAATAATAATAATAATAATAATAAATAGACTTTATGTCCTTCATTAGTAATTTGTATGCAAAAATACGAAATAAGGATAACAAAAACATCCGAGAAGTGCTTAAACAGATTATCGTGTTTTATCATTGACAACACCTGATACTGAAAAAAATATTATTCATTAAATACAGTTTTTTTAATATAATTGAATGTCTAACTGTAAACTTTAAAATAAATTATTATTTAAATATTATCATTAAAATTAGCAATATGTAGAAATGAAATGAAATGAAATATTTCTTTCTCTTGTAACAATCAAAATATCCAAATTTATTTAGATACGTCATCATAAAGCAGAATGTTTTATTCAACCATATAATTCATTTTTCTAAGTTCAGTTGTACTTTAACAATATTTGTAATTCCTTAATAACGAATGCAAAATGTCGATTATCTGTTAACGTGATAAATATGTTAAACTAACAAAAAAAAATATATATATATACCAATTTGAGTTGGGGAAGTTACCCCTTCTTTTAATGTCTTTCAAAATGAAAGAAAATTGAACAATTTATCTTATCGCACAGACATTCTTTATTTAAATTTATTCCGAACACTTCAAATCGAATAGGACTATTTTTTTTATTACAAAAGGTAAATTACAGCGCGAAGAACAAAAATTTCAATATATCATGAAAGAAGGGGAATCTAAAAATGTATTGATGTGCAATAAAATATAATATTCGTTTAATTAAATCGAGGTAAATACCATAGTTTGAATCATATCATTACCTATTTAAAAAAATAAAAGAAAAAAATGCCACTAGAAAAGAATCAAGATCAACACCATCAGCACCTGGAATAAGAGATGGTTATCAAGAATTTTCAGAACTTGTTATTATTTTCCTTGGAGGAATACCTGTCAAGGGAATTCGTTTTATGTTTCCTAGGGTAATGCATCGTGCTCCTTGGAAGTCTAAGAGGATGTTTTCTTGAATATATATATCTATAACTCTTAATTGCATAGTGATGTAAATTTCCATCACTGTTTATTCAACTTTTAATAAATAAATCAACTTCTTCACCACCACTATATTTATATAGAAATATTAATCCAGTAAATTTCCCGTGAACTATGTTGCTGAACAAAGTTAAAAATCTATCTTAAAATTTCTGGTGTCTAATATTTAATATATGTATAAAAAAACACAATTGTAAAAGAAAAACTCATGCAAAGAAGGGTTAAGTCCCAATTCATTCTTAGCAAAAAGGAAGTAATAGGTCTTCGTGATGTTTGTGTTTTTATAGTGAGTGTATTTTAAAGTTTGGATTACTGTTTCAATAACAGAAACCTCATCAAACAATGACTTTGAGTTAATGAACAGTTTATTAGGGTATTCAAGAGTATATGAAGAAATTGCAAAAGCTGCATCTGAGAAAATTTCAAAACATCTGTATCATTTGTTAGATCTTTCTCAACTGTCCGTTTTCGATAGCCCTGTACTTGTCTTACAATCACGAGAAGAAGATAACTGTTTCCCTTAAACAGTTTCATGAAAAGAAGTTTGAAGATTTTGTTACCATAGAATCTTTCAAGCGGTTCAAAGAAATGGATTTACCCCAAGGATTCATTCAAGTACACACTGAACATTGGAACACTAATTGTAATTATAGGATTGCATTAGAAATGTTGCAATCTGTTAAAGTGGTAAATGATCATGCTGAGAGAGGTATTGCTTTGATAAAAAAAATACAATTGAATCCTTGCACGAAATGGACCTCAGTTTTAGCTATTGGTGAATGTTGTGGAGAAACACTGGAAAACCTATTCATTACTGCAGAAAAATGGACTTAATGGAAGAAATAATCTAATTACTAATACTTTCCTACTTTCAACTTTTTATATGCTTAATATTGTGCTTTTATGTTATATAAAATATGAAAATAATTGTCTCTTGTAATACAAATTATCATTTTGTCTTAGAATCTTTTGTCAATAACACAATGTTTTTAAGTGTAATCTTCAAACTTCAGCAATCTTGAGCTACCTCTAAATGTATTTCTATTTCATTCACACTTTTCCTACTTTGTTTTTTACTGTATTGGAACAAATTTTGAGGGAGACAAAATCAAATTTTAAAAAATGTTAAAATCGATCATATGAGGACCACCCTAATGTGGCTACTTGCAGAAGTAATCTACGTGAGAAGAATTTTGATGTATAAAAAATAGAAAATGTTGACAAAATTGTTATTTTATAGACATATTTAAAAGATCCATTACATACGAAACTTTATTACGAAACTTTCTGCAACATCTGTCAATACAGAATTCTAAATTTATTTCGTGAACAATAATAAAATATTTCGTTTTGAAATAAACTTATAGAAATATGCAGTTACACATATTACTATTTCTGAATCATCAAAACAGCAATCAGTTTTTGACATATTATCATAAAAAAGTATGTATACTGCATTAGTCATATGAAGAAACAACTTGTTACTTGCAAAAAGTTATGCAAAATGACATCCTTTCCATTTATTTATATATTTACCACCATTTTTTTCTTTGCACATTTTTATACGCATTACAATAAATAATACTGTCAATCAGTCATTAAGAATAAATTTAATCGGAAGACTTTTACATTACTATTACGGAAGACATTACTATTTAGAACATTCAGTTCGTGATTTCTATGATTATAAAAGCAATTACATTTTGAAAATTTCACACAATTAGAAAACAAGGAAAATAAGCATTTATTTACATTTATTTGCAAAACTATAAAGGTATTTTGTATTATTATTTTCTTAGTTATAGAACAAAACAAAACGAGAACAAAGAATATTTAAAGCAAAATTATTACTGAAGTGACAATGACAATTTCTGTTATGAATGAACGTGAAATATTCAAGCTGAAATAATAAAAATTTTAATTCAGCTTCTTAAAAATGTATTAAATACAATAATTCTGTGAGAATTAGTTAAAATAATATGTTATTTTAGTTACTTTAAGTTTTAATATATTATAATTAAAGAGCAAAAATGTTGTAATCACTATACTTTAGTGTATCAGTGTTGCCAGTGGGCTACTTTTTTAAAATTCAGTTTTCTTGATTGCCACCAGTTTTTCGAGAAAGTAAAATTCGTCTAATTTAATGACAGATTAAATAAAGGAAAAATAAGGCAATTTATACCATTTCAAAAAAGTGGTGCCAATCAAGCAATCTGAATTTTAAAAAAGTAGCCTACTGGCAACACTGTAGTGTATTTCTACTGATATCGACATTTGTATGAATTTATTTGAAAATACATATTTGCTCTATTTGTCGGAATAAACTTTGAAATTTTGGAATACATAGAAAAGAAGAGATTTGTAAATAAATAGATATTTAGTATGCATGTCTAGTCTTAAACTTGAATTTAGTGTTAATGTCTGACACACTTCTGCAGTATAATATAGATAGAACTGTTTAAATTAATATTTGTCATACTGCATTTAAAGAAAGAAATCCTAAAAAGCCTTAACAAAAGAAAATGAATTTGAATTATGAACTTCCAATTTTTTTAAGTGGCTTGGGAACAGATTGACAGTGTTTTGTTTTTAAATTCATTTACTATAATGTACTTGATTTTACATAATATTATTTATTACAGTATTGTATATTGTAATGTTAAAATTATATAAATAATAAAAATATTTATAGAGAGGTTTTACAGTTATAATTTTCTATAAAACATTATGTATAGTGCATAATGTGAAAGAGCTAGAAATATACAATGTGTCTCATAAATATTAGTACAAGTTTTTACGGTGCCCACATATGCAAACATAAATGATATTACAAGGTATATATAGGTTAGATGACATTTATTGTGTAAAGTACGATTTATCGTCATGCATTCTTGTATATTATTGATAACATTTTTGTTGCGTAACACTGTCTTGAAAAAAAAGTAAAAACAAATCTAACAAAATACCAAAACACGTGTTTAAGGATAATTAAACAATTCATTAAATTATTACAGTATTTTTAAAAACATTTACAGAATTGAGAAGTCGTATCCTTTGCTAAGTTACGAGATCGATTATTATATATATGATCTTATGAGATTATGTATTTACTATAGTTAAATGATAAAACTTTGTATGAATCACCATAAAAACAAATAACACACAGCACACGTTTCGGGCTAAAAATGTTTAACACCCCGTCACCAGCCGAAATAAACACGTATCCGTGAGAAGACAAGGTAACAATAAGACATACACAGGTTTTGTGACCTTGCCTCTTTCTTGTTTACTTTGGCATATGACGGGCTGTTTGAAATTTTTCATCGCCAAATCACTTCCTGTGTGTTCTTTTGTTTTTATTGTGATTCATGCAACGTTTTGTCATTTAATTGTGGATTTGCCAGCAGTTCGTCGGTACTGTTTCATATATATTTACTATAGTCTTTATTGTTTGTATAATTAAAAAAAAATAAAGATATTGGTTCTGTTACCAATTTAAGTTCATTTAAATTAAATAAATAGTTTGAAACAAAGATTATTCTTAAGATATTTATGTATGTTGACATTCATATTTATTTTCCTGACATTTCATTTATATTTATTATTCTTAAAATATCTCACAAATCCAGGAATACTTTAAATTTTCTCTTTGTAAAGGATATAAATCACTGGCATAATATTTCCTACTAAATCATGATATGGAACGTGATGCATCATAGATATGACACACGGGTTAGCTTTGCGCTGTCTAATTTCAAGCAATTCATCATCAATGAAACTAGTTTTGAAAAATCGTACGAGGTATTTTTTTTTCGAAATATTCATAATAAAGACCGTGAATAAATTTGAAAATGGAAACTTAAAGATGCACTTTATTTCCCTTTTTTTAACTTTCGAATAAAATTTCAATTGTTCGTTTACAGAGGTAAATTTAAAATTCGGGATTTCCGATGAGATTTTGCAAATAGGTACAATTCTTTAAACGTAATCGGACTTCCAACAGTTCAATAGCAATTTAGAGTTATATTACATATTTCACTTTATAAAGTATATGAAACTATTTTTGAAAAATCGTACGAAGTACTTTTTTTCGAAATATTCATAATAAAGACCATTAATAACATCATAATAGAAATTTGTAAAAAAAATTCGAAACTTTTTATGCATGTCGCAATATCTATTCTTAAACTGAAGTTTATAGTTAATGATTGTTACACTTGTGTTATAAAATACAGATATCACTGTTTAAATTAAGACTTATTACACTGCATTTAAAGAAAGAATATCCTAAAAATTCGTAATAAAAGAAAATGATTTTGAATTATAAATATTGTCGCTATTTTATGGAATTTAACATTCAAGAAAATTGTGCAATTTATCGTACCACCCAGCCATTCTTAACTTGTGGGATTTCAATTATGGATTTTAATTCCAAAAATTTTGAAACAAGGGTATGAAATAAAGTTATATAAATTTGTATCAATAACTATTAAACGAATGTATTTAAGCACAGATACTTGATTATTTTAATATGTAAAAACTTGTGCCTGTTTGTCTTTCTTTAAATGTTTCCATTTCGATGTAAAATCATATCAGAAACGTTATATATTATGCCAATAATAAACAAAAACTTATGCTCATAATTATATTTAAATAAAGGTGAATGCACCGCTCTATGTGTGGTATCCTATAACTATATAATAAATACTTTTTTCGTTGTATTGTTTTAATAATGAATTAAATAGAAAACTTCTGAGTAGTGAGCTTAAAAATATTTTTTAATTATAATCTTAAATAATGTATGATAAATTTTACAAATTTTATGAAGATATTTAATAAAGTAGTTAATTAATAATTTTTAATAATGCAGTTTTATACCAAATTTTCCAAATCATTAAGACTTATAAACGAATACTTCTGACTTTTAACCAATTTAAACATTTTTCTTCAAATACAAGAATTATAATTTTGTACATCTAGTAAGAATTGTTTCAAACTAGCAGTTTTTTTTATGATACGAAAAAGGAAGTGTATAAATAGAAATGTAATCATTGAACGCTGTCACCAGAGAATGAAAAAAAAATGTTGCAAAAGTAATTATAGTGCCAAAAAGTTTTCTCTCTCAGAATAAAGTGAAATATTTATTAAATTTCAGATAACAACCAAAAATTATCTGGAATATTTTTGAGGTCAGGAATCAATATGTTTTAACAATGTGGAAAATTTAATTTAAAGTATGTATGATGAACCATGTATGTTCATGTGAAGCATTTTCTTGATTTCGTTTCTATTTTTATTTTATTTTTTTAAGTTGTTGCCTTTGACAAAAATGCTAATTTCATCTGCTTTTAATAAAATAATCATAAAAAAGGGAAATTTTTACTTATTTAATCAGGAAATAAAAACGGTAGGAATAGCATCATTGTTTATGGATATCACATTTCAGTTTTTAGTTTTTATTGTTTTAGTAAAAAAAAAATAAATAAGATAAATTTAATTAAAAAATATTCAATTTAAAGTTAGGTATTTTTGTACCTTTTAATAGGGACGCTTCCTTAAAGTTTAATGTATTAAGAATATTTAACAAAAGCACATTTTAAAAATATATATATACGTAATATGCAATCGATTGAAAACAGGAATTATGGTGATTATCTTTTAAACCACGTAATAGAAAAGCATGCTTTCGTATATAAAATCATGTATACTTTTAGGAGTAGAATTGATTTTTCTAAACGCAGTATGTTTTAAAGTACAAAATTTAATTTTTTTATACAACCCCAATTTACCATATCCTATGTTTATAAATATTCTGTATATAAATTATATTTTAAAATATTTTAAATGTGACGTCATTTTCACTGACAGGAGATTTCACCTTATTGTGCTTGGAACATAAATATATGTAGAGTAGAGGTAGTTCCTTATTGAGAGCACTTCGACTATGTTTTAGATGCCAGAGTTATAAAAATTCTTCGATTTGGATGACACAATTGTAACTGCGTTAGGTAATCGTAATAGCGTTGGAAAACACTGAATAAAATTGCGTTAGGCAATCGTAATAGTGTTGGAAACACTGAATAAAATTGCGCAAGTTATTTTGAATCATTTTATATAGATGGATGTTAAGCATGAAAAGTTCCTAAAAATAAGAACTAACGAGTCTTTTGAAGAAAAATTCACACGGTATCAGGTCTTATATTCATCCCAAATGTACTACATTATTCTATGAGATTATCTTAAATTCAACGTGTTTCATTACAGATTAGAACATGCGAAATTTAAATATCTGAAACAGTGTTTTGCAAAATATACTAAACAATCTTGCTACTAGTGGCTACGAAAAAAATAAATAAAAATAAAATTTAAATATTTTATAAATTCCCTACTTGTAGCCCATAAAAAAAATACTAAACTGCTAAGAACTCCGTTTATTCTCGATGTGTATTTTTCTCTGGCTATAAAATATCTTCTAAGCATATTACTTCATTATCTCTTTGGTTTACTATAGTTTTTTGTTACAAGAAATAATAAAATTCAGTTTAATGTTTTGTATTAAATTACTTCTATTCACAGTGCAATCACTTAGTCGATAATTTAACTTATAGACCTTATTAGTATAAATACTCGTTTTCATATTTTTTCTTTTTATTGTAATAATTTTAAAAGCGTAAAATATATCCATATAATTATTTTGAGTATTATCAATTATTTTTATGAAATCTAATCTCATTCTAAAAGATTCTGTTTTTTTTTAAAAATAATATTACACATTGGCTTTCAACATCCCTGATACACCGCTGTTTATATAAATCAATATGAATGCTGTTTACAATATATCAATATACGTATATTATCCATTGTACTCTACAGTCATATTGTCTGTAAAACACATTAAAACAAACCATACTCATTGTCGACATCATATATTAAAAATGCTTTGTGGTGGGAGAGAAAAATTCATGATTGACTAAGAAGCGTTCCGATAGAAAATGGTGAGAAAAGCTATCACAAACCGCCAATGATCTCATTGCTGGAACTTTCAAAAGCATCTAGCACACCTTTAAATTAATATAGTTACATTCTATTTTTAATATGTTATTAAATAAGATGCTGGTTTTAAATATAAATTGTAACATAAATATTATTATTTTTGTAAAAGTTTACTCGTTTTAATTGTTATATTAAAAAACACATAATTTCTCAATTAAAAAAAAATTAAATAGAAAAATTTAAATATTATTCTTAACAAAAATAGCCTATCATATGCTGTTTGTTTTCACATAGAAAGTTTGTGTTGAGAATTGCTGATGAATTTCTTTAAAATTGCTTTAGGAGAAAAGTCAATGTATATATTCTCGCAACGGGATTTCTTTCGCTTTATGGGATATCTGGTCTTTTTTTTCCGCAAACACTTAGTAAAAACTAGTCCTAGCGAATCTCAATTTAATAAAACTAATTATAAATAGGCATAACTAGTATTATGTATCATGTTTTACTTAAAACTAGCAGTAACAAAAAATGATGAGTCGTTTTCAGTTATGTTTCAGTTAAAACTAAAATTAAAATATTTTATTTATCATTGCAATAATTATCTAATTTTAGAAGTTAAAACTAGTTCTAACTGAAAAAGAAGTTTTAACTTGCTTTTAAACGCAAAATCAGTAAAATTTCAGTCATAATATATTCCGTCTTTAAAATTTTCGAAGTGCGCCACAAAATTTCAAAATATAATATACGTTATATTTTCGTTTCTTACTCAACTTCATAAAATGCTAATGGGAGGCGACAGTTATTTTTACTGTGATTCATTTAAGAGTATTCATACGTTCCGAATTAATAGGAAACCATAATATGGCTTTAGTATTCATTTACACAAAGAGCGTCCATGCAAAATACGGTTCGATTCATATCACGATACCCATGTTACATGTTATACAGTGTCATGTTCTCTCTATATCAGGTTACGGAGAATATATAGTAGTGAAAAGCATTAGTTAATTGAAAAGGTTCATCTATATGCTGGAGCGGACATTACACTTAATTATGCCGGTTGCATTTATCTTTGTTGCACTCAATTAGTTCCACATTAATTTGAAAGTAAATCCACATAAAATAATAACTTTTTTTTTATTACACCAAAGTACTTTGTATAGGTACAGCATAATTAATGTAATTTATTCTGTTATTCATTATGAGAAGAAAGCTAAACTAATTGACAGATTTATTACCTAGAAAGGTTTTATAAGTAGTATAAACTGTTTCAAAATTGCCTCCATATCAATTCGCTAAGCATTTCTAAATGTTGACGGTATTAAAAGGCATGTGACTTGGACATACCAAACTCACGCCTATTAAAATATATTTATGTAAATTTAAAAAAGCAAATTTTCTCAAAATGCAACAGCTAAATGTATAATCTGAAGCACACAATTTCCTATTGAAAATAAAACTAGTATTAATTATCTAATTTAACAATGTATATTAAATCAATTAAGATGGACACCAGATATGAAATATATAATATTAAAACACCCATTTAAAATAAAATCTTTAATAACATCAAGGGATTTTGCACTGCCGTTAGAACGATCTATCATAACTTAGAAACATTATATAAATTAGCAAGGTAATTAATAACAAAAATAATTTTGTTATGATTGTCTCATTACTATAATCGATTTTATTTTTCTAGTTATGTGTTATTCATTCATATTTACAAACCATTTTAAAATATGATAAAAAATACTGAATTGCTACTGTATTTATTTTCGGCTTCATAAAAATACGTATAATAGAAAAGCCGGAAGAAAAATATCTGTGAAGAAATTGCGAAGTTCCCTTTATCCAAAGACAGAAAATTAGAAACCACGGAAGTTTTATGATCTCCTTCTCAATCTACAATATCTTTTCACTTTTCCAAAGAATGAAGAAGCATTTCTTTTGGTAGGGAAGATACAGCAATCGGTCCATAAAAAACATACAGGTATGCGGAAAGAAAATGTTTTCTATAACTGATGTAACCACTTTGTTTTTTGCTCTGAAGAAATATAATTGGGTATTAAAATTTATAGGTTTTTTTTCTGGTTTGTGTTTATAAATTATTTTTCAAACATTCATTGGAATATTATAACAATGTTTAGTATTTATATAAAGAAATCATTTGGTATTATGTATATATTTCCTCTATTAAAGTTAAACATTTTAAGTTAAAAAACTTGAAGAATTATTTAATTTAAAACATATTCTATAATATATATATATATATATTTGTCAAAACAATTTGACAAGTATTTTCTGAAAAATGTGTTAATAGGTAAAAAAGTAATATATATTTTTTTTTCCAAATGACGCATTAGAGTTACTGGAATTACATCTCATGCATACCACAAATGTATATCATTCAAGAACAATGTAATCCATATTATATCCTAATTAAAATAGCTTCTGTAGTAGTTTTTTTAAAAACTGTTCAAAAATATTTCATGCAAGTTTGCTGTACGATTTAATTTTTTTACCCTTCTTGTCGGTTTTGTAGCTAAAAGTAAATATAGTCCACGATTTCAATATTTTGGTAAATTGATAAAGAAATCTGCATTGTGGTAAATAATATCATGCTGTATCATAGTAATATTTGGGAAACATGAGTAGACATCTTATATTTAATGATTATTTTTCTTCATAAAAATGTGATATAAGACTGAAAATATACAATCAGAGATAAAGCGTTACCCTCACCATGAAATTTTAATCACATTTTCTAATAAAAATGTTGCCCCCCCCTTTTTTTTATCAAATTAGCCAAAATTCTAAATTAGTTTTTAATTTTGTGGTTATTTCTTAAACGCATATGTTTTTATACTATAAATAATGTATAACAATAATAAATGTACCATGAAAAATAATTACCTAAACGAAAATATGCCAGAAATTTTAGAAAAATGAATATATTATAAGGAAAATTATTAAAATAATTGTGTTTGAATATATTATAAAAGGACGTTCATTACATACCTAATTTAATGTACAATTCCACTCAGCAAATTTTTAAAATGTTTGATATCACTTATCTTCAGTAATCAAAAATATGTCTAATCGATTTGAAGAGAACGGAATAAATTTGAATAAAGAATGTTCCTGTGATAAGATAAATTGTTCAATTTTCTCTCATTTTAAATGCCATTACAAAAAACCTGCAAGTTCCATAATTCAAATTCGTGTTCTTTCATTTATGTCCGTTTAACATATCCGTCATGTTCACACATAATCGATTTTCCATTTGTTCTTGAAACTTTTTTGGGAACTGCTAGGTTAAACAAAAAATAGTTATGTGATAAATTAAATAATAAGTTTTATGGAAAGTTATATTAATAAAATTTGAGCTTTTTGATGAAAAAAAAATGGATTTATATAGAGAGTGACAATGAATTAAATAACCTCTTTTGCTCCTCTATGTAAAAAAATCACACTTGTCGTGAAGCGTTAATTTCATATTATTTAAGGGAAATACACATATATAAATTCAAATTTTAAAATGTTTCAATTGTTTATTTACTTACATAATTTGTTTTAAGTTTAGTTTAATTAAACAGTCATATAAACAAGTTTTATTTATAAAATTTGAGCATTTTAATGAAGCAAAAAAAATCAATTTGGTGTACATAGAGAGTGATAATGAACTAAATATTTTCATTTTTTCTGCTATGTAAAACGTCGCAGTTACCGTGAAGCAATAATTTCATTTGATTCAAAGGAAATATATATATATATATATATATATATATATTCAAATTTTAAAAATGATAAAAATGGTTTATTTAATTACATAATTTGTTTTAATTTTAGTTTACCTAAACAGTCATTTATGCAAATTATAAATAAAATTTTGATGTTTTTTGACCAAGCAACAAGTGATTTCTGTATTAATTATTTTTAGAAAACTGTTAAAAAGCAATTCATACATCGTTTTGTATACTATTTCATATATTTACGCTTCTTGTAAGTTTCGTAGCTAAAACTAATTATAGGCAACGACTGATAAAGAATGATAAAGAAAACTGATGAAGACTGATGTAAACTGATGAAGTAAACTGCAAGTTCTCTTAAGCCACTAAAAAGAAAATATTTAAGTTCTTCATGCAACCAAAGATTCTGTTGAATAGCGAAGGCAAGAATTCAATTCCCATCTCTAATAGATGATTAGAGATGGATTTCTTTTGGCGCTACAGGATATTACAAATGCCATTTACTTCTTGAAAAGATAATTATTATTGTCTGTACTAGCCTTAGTTTTAGAACTATGCACCACAACCGCGAACAGCATCATTTTGTTTTGGAACAATAACTGCCGGACATTGTCATTCAGAATAATCAACTGGTTTTAAACTACATTTTTTAATTAACGACTCTAACATAAATTCATTTCAGAAAGGAAAAATAGCAATTCGTGAATTTAGGAAAACAGATTTCGAATCATTTCTCAATATAGTTGAAATGGTAGGATCTTTGATTGTACCAATCACGTCATCACAAACACCTGGAAGCATTCCTAATTAAATCATCTAATCATTAAATCAATAATTTTTAATTCACCTAAGACAGTGGAATAATGCTTAGTATGTAGTTGCAACTTCTATGCGATTTAACAAAACCTGACAACAATTTGTCAGCAACATTTTTATTATTTTTTTCTAATACCAGCACCAGAGTCAATTTTAAAATCAATACTCACACCATTAATCTTAAAATACTGTTCTCAAACATGATTATTTCAGTAATTTTCCAAGATTTTTAATTAATATTTTTTAACAGTTTAAGTAATACTGTTATTTTTCTGTTGTAGAAAATATTCGATTACGGCAACAATTTTTCAAAAACGCAACCTTCTTACAAAAAATAACATCTTAAAGGCTTAAATGGAAAACTACTAGAATTAGGATATTTAAAACGCAGGTCAGACATGTTCTCTATAAAACCGCTCTGTTTTACAGACGTACTTCCCTTTATCTTTTATATTCTTACTTGTCACTGCGCGAACATTGTTCATGACCGTTCTTTCACCAATCGCAAGTGACTTTATTCCTGCTTCTGTATATTCAAAACATAGGCATAGCTCCACAGCATTTGAAATGTTATATTTTTTTTATTATCTAACAATTTTTGTTAAAACCAGTCTTCTTGAAAAGCGAACAACAGTTGATCATGCACACGGTTATTTCAAGTATTTCCAAAATTACAAAAAAATTGATAAACGAATTATGTTTCTTACAAAAATATGGTATAGTTTCTCGTTGCTTTCGTAATATTTTTTGAACTATTTAAATCTTTCTAATATTTAACTTGGGAAACGTGAGAAATATTCTTTAGCATTCTTTAACAGATCCTCATAACTGTTCTCTTTTTACGTACATAGGACATTTATACTCATACTATTGAAAATGTCAATGTTCCGACAGAACTTCATTATATATTTTCTTCTTTGCATCATCTATAGTTTTATTTACTGAAAAATAAATGTCCAACTTTAAATGTTTATATTCCATGGAACGTTCGAATGACTATTCGATGTACTCAAAAAGGTAACTTATTGTTTCTCAGAGATTTTTTTAAAAAAATATTTCTTCATCTTTTATAAATTGGGTTGAAACTATTCTGCCACCTCTAATATAACTTTTTAATTACTTGACTTCAAGAAAGCATCTCTATTTCACTAAATAAATGATCATTTTATATATTTAAAAAATGCGGTGAAAGCTGCTAAAAGTACAGACATCTCCGCAATAATGATATCTTTTCACGCAATTAGGTTGCATGTCGTAAGTAGCTCATTTCGAAGATCATTGAAAATTTATGCCCCAGATATTTGGTACGATGCCCTATTATAAACAGTTGGAATCAGAACATTTCAATTCACATGATAAGTTGGCACAGATCTCATATACGTACCACGTTATACCACGCGATTCTCCACCCCCCTCCCCCAATTTGGCGAAAACTTTGTTTTTGAATATTAGTTACAAATAGCATGCAATAATAGCACGTGTTTTTTTATTTCAATATAAACATTCAATAAATAGCTTCTATTATTTTAAAAAAGAAAATTAAAATAATTAAATTAAAATTTGATATAAATAAATATTGATATACATAATAAAAATAACTTATACAATTAAAATAAAAAATAAAAGTAAATAAACAACAATATAAACAAAATAACCGAGCTACCCAGTGAGGCATAAAATTGTCATTTTGTTCCAATAGCGCCAACGTGGTGAGTATATGACATCTGTGCCGATACGTTTACCAATCAGTATGATTGTGTTAAAATATAAAGCACATATAAGCTTTCATCGTTTGTTGGAGTTCTCTTATCTGTGGATTATTTTTTTAAATGCCTACCAAATACTATTGTACAAAGGTTGTCTAAGGGAATTATGTCTATTGGTTGTTTATAAATACAGCTTAGTAGGAAGTAGTAGTAATTTATACCAAAGAGTGCGTGTTCGATTCCCAGTTTGGTCTCTATTTCATTCAGATGGAAAAAAAAACTTCAAGTTATATGCATATGATTTACGCACGTACGCGTAGTGCAGTGCAATCTATGGTTCTAATCCGGTATTATATAATTCTGGTATAAGAGAGATTTTCTACAGATTGCTATAACGAACCGACTAATATCAAAGTAATATGTACATAATGTATGCTCATGAGTAGGTTTTGAAAGGGGTTTCGATTTTGATAATTCTTTTTTTGTTGAAAATGTCTCTTTCTGATGGTTAGCTCATATATAATTAATCAAGAACTAAATAGTTTATTTTTGCTTGCCAAAAAATGACGTTTTTTGGTATGTTTCTCTGTCTTGGAAAACAACTAAAATTCAGCTTACTGTAGTACAAATATATTTCAGAATTTTTGCTATATGGACTCGCCTTTTTATATAACATTTCCTATTTATTTGAAAATATATATATATATCTTTCGCGCTTGAACAGTTTAAATTATTTCATACAAATGTTCGCGTCACATCCAATATGGAATATATTCATTTTCGAATTGCAGTATGATGCTTTTAATACACGTTGTAAGATTTTCAAAAAAAGTGGTGTTAAATGGGCTTGAAAACCTTACTTGCTATAAAACGAATACCATGGAAAAAGTTTCTTCGATTGAAAACTTATACTTTGATGTACTAGGGGGCTCTGCCCCCTGCTCGCTACGCTCACCAACCCCCGTTCTGATTTCACAGTCTCTTAAAACCTAGTAATGTATCCTGTTTTAAAAAGATGATGATGATGATATCACGAACGGCGACTATCTTCTGTAATCAGGTTATAATGCTTTTTCATTTAATTAATCTTTTTTATTTTAATACAAATTTTATGACGTAATTTTCTTTATTTCCTGCTTTCAACACGTGATCATTTAATTATTTTTTTAAACTTTCATTATTGTTTTCGCGTAATAGTCTCGCACAAATACATTTTTTATTTGAGATAAAACCTAATCCTTTGCGCTTATTTAAAAATTGGCAACAATATAAAAAAAATGACTTTTTCAATAAAATATTTTTACTCGATTTTTAAGGATTTTTTGATTTTTTACTGTCCGACCGTGATAATTTTTTGAATTTCTGAAAGCATGTTATATTTCGCGTTTGGTGGTATGATTTCCGAATCCGTAGGATGGCTAGAAAAAGAGTAATCGCTCCTCAAAAATGTCCCTAGTAAAAAAACGATGCGAATAACCCGGAATATCTACGCAGATTTTCATTGATCCATTTCCAAACCAGTACTTTTTTTATATACACTGCTCAAAACAATTAAAGGATATTGCAGTTTTAGGTGGATTTTGTATCTGGGAAACTTTTTAGCTGATTGATACATGGTCGACAGACATAGTAGGTTATATGAGAATAAATTACACATGTTTGGCAGAAAAAAATGCATTATATTGCGCATTTGTGTACAAAAGGAAAAAAACACAATTTGTGCATATGAGAAAAAAAGAATGAGAAAAGGTGTTTTCTTCAAAGAAAATCATTTTCAGTAGGGGGTATGGTTTTCACGGGCGGCCAGCAACGTTGAACACCTTTGAGGCATGGACATAAAGAAGCTATTAATGACGAGTTGGGGTATTCTGCCCCACTCTTCCAGAAGAGCTCTTTCCAGTTCTTGGAGAGTTTGTGGGGGTTGTTGGCGGCCAGAAACTCGTCTTCCTAGAGCATCCCAAACGTGCTCGATTGGATTCATGTCTGGAGAACACGCTGGCCATTCCATTCGAACGATTCCTTCCTCGAAAAGGAAATCCTCCATCAGGTTTGCACGATGTGGCCTGCAGTTATCGTCCATTAAAATGAAGTTATCTCCGATTGCTGCAGCGTAAGGGACTACAATAGGTCTGAGGATCTCATCCCTATATCGGCGACCAGTCAGAGCTCCATCTCGAATGATGTAGAGGTCAGTGCGCCCGTCAATGGAGATGCCACCATACACCAACACTCCTCCACCGCCAAATCTGACACTTTCGTGCACGAACGCAGGATTATTCCTACTGCCACGGTCCCTCCAGATGAAAATACGCCTATTATCCGGATGCACAGACAAACGGGACTCGTCAGAAAACAGAATATTGCTCCATTCATTTCTCCTCCAGTTGACATGCTCGGTTGCCCACTCCCTGCGGTCGCGACGATGCCTTGATGTTAATCTAACACATACCATCGGTCGGCGAGCATACAGACCTACAGCATGGAGCCGGTTTCGGACAGTCTGAGTTGAAATCGTAGTGCCTGTAGCCGAGCGAAGGTTTTGTTGGAGAAGAGTAGCGTTCATGTTTCGGTGTCCCCGAGCTGTTAACGCTAAATACCGATCTTCATTGGGCGTTGTTGCCCGTCTACGACCTTGCCCTGGTCTTCGGCCTGCACATCCACTCTCCAAAAAACGGTTCCAGATCCTGGAAATGACACTTTGTGACACTCCAATGGCTTGCGCTACTTCGGCTTGAGTTTGGCCCCCTTCTAACCTACCAACAATTCTCCAAGCTTCTGAATCTGTCAAATGACTTCGCTGAGACATCGTACTCATCGAAACAAAGCAATCACTGAATGCCGATCAGCCTTGTCTTCATTATCTTTTATCCAGTTGAAAGTCAAATTTCATTCACTGCCGCTGAAGCGACGTTTTTGACGTCGAACTCAAAATTTGCATACTCCACAGTTTGAAAACCAGAAAAATTTGCATTTGTGATTCTCTTCTTATATTTTCGGCAAAAAAAATTTCGTTTATATCTTTATTTTATATAAAACTTCAAATATCCTTTAATTGTTTTGAGCAGTGTATATAGAAGGATATTCTTACAAATACATACAAAAGTTACAGAGGGCCCACATAGGCATTCGCTGTGGGTGCAGTTAAATTCGAGCTTCTTATACTACAGGGTTATCTCATATACATTTTCAATTTATTGTTGGGCTCCTAATTGCCTTCCTGACTGAATCATCACTGAAAAAATTGATGCCAATCACGATTTCTGTACCACAAAAGCCAAGTTCCTACCTATGTATTTGACAATGTATCTAAAATCGAAATTGTCATTTGTCTTTTGGCCATATAGTATAATTTATAACATGTTTCTTGGAAAACAATCAGTGTGTATTACGCGCACAATCTTAAATGCGATTGTAACTAGCATATTATATTTTTACTCTTTTGTGTTTATAACAGTAAAGACATTTTAAAATTCCACGTTGTAATTTTTTTTTTATAAACGAACAGGTGTTGAAAATATCATCGCATGATTTGAAATTTTTCCTAAAATAATAAAATTTTTAAATCTTCTGATTTATATTTAAAATTCTTGCTTGAGTACTTTCACTTAGCAACTTAGTCTGCGTTTGTTACAAAAAGTCTAAGTTATCTTCAAAGAACAAAGTTTTTTCCCTTATGGCATGGAATTTCTCTAGAAACAAAAATCTAAAAGAGTTGTTTTACTTTCTGAAACTTTAGAATTTTTCATGGACAGTAAAAGAAAAAATTACTTTAAAATACGTCTGACAAAATCATGAAAATAGAAAACGATTGTGATTTGTACACCTTTTACGAATATCTGAATATACCTATTTTAAGAGTAAACGTACACTTAGAACAAAAAATGTACGTAACTTTCCTAAACAACATTACAGTTATAACCATTATTGTTTAAAAATATGTTAACTAGTAATAATAATAATAACATATAAGCTAAATCTAACACAATACTAACATAACTAAAACTAATAAACATAAGAATAATAACAAGTATAAGTATTATGTCATATGATTAAAAATATATTTACATTTATAAGCATGTTTCAATTGTTCAAATCTTTGATGGTTAATATTTTATTCTATATCCTTTTATCATAAACTACAAAGAAATTTATTACATAGATTAAGGATCAAAAGATTAGTCTTATTATTGATATAATCAAACATGCTATTAAACACCCTAAAGGTAATTCGTATATGTAAATTTTATTCAGAGATTTTATTTTTAATATTGACCAATGTACATTTTTACATGTGGCTAAAAATTACTTTATCTTTATTAATTTCTAACTAGGTAAAAATAATTGTTTTTTTCATCGGCCAGAATATCAAACAGTTTACCGCTTTAAGGCATAAAACATTGTTAGATATTTGCGTAGAATAAGTTTTTTTCTGTTTTATTCCAGTAATTGCAATGTGATCGAAATGTAAATTTTAAAGAAGACTGTTAAATATTCTTCAAAAAAGTTTCTTGGTTCATTGATTATCCAACATAATATAATATTTAAAGACATAATTTTTAATCATTCAAAAAGAGTCTTTGAGAGAACAGATTACTTGTCTATTTTTGTTATTTATTTATAAGTTTTTACATTTGTTCATAAATAAATGTATCGGAATCGGGAAATTTTCCGACTTCCTTTCTTTATTAATGCACTCATTTTCAGATGTTCCGAAAACAAATTTGTTATTTTTGTTAAATGTCTGTATTTCAGTCTGTCTGTGTGAGAAAAATTGTGCGGCCAATCTAATTAAAAATCAAATGCACGAATTTCATCAAACTGTATATTCAGTTGAGACTTAACATAAATTGGAACTGATTACGTTTTAAAATATAAAGCCCAATAGACCGCACAGATATGTTGTATTTCTCATGTTTTCAGTGACAGTTATGTGTCAAGAACTAATCTATGTAATTTTTTAAACTGCATATTTAGTTAGATGATGGCATAAAAAAAAATATTATTATCTTTATTGAACCGGTATGCAATAAGTTCGTTAAAATTAAACTAGTCGGATGTTCCAATCCCAAAACTTTCTTCTATCTCAGTCATGTTAATACTTCAAAATTCGCTATCACATCGCCAATAAAATCAATATTTTTCGTCATTCTGTTGTATTTCAGTCAGCTGCTTGCGAATCGCTGGGTTACAGGGATCTGAACAACCGATGTATACTAAACTACGAAAAGTCATTCTGGCCTGAACCGACAGGAGCAGATAGCCTCCCTATTCCTTGGTTTTATGATTTTAGCTAATTTTACTGGAAAACACGAAGCTCAAATGCGTGGAACATAAATAAAGAAGATTCAATTCCAGTTCTCGTCAACATTGAATTTGAATGAGAATATCGCCAAATTAATCCTCTACAACCAAATTGGCTTCATTTATGGCAACTTATTTTGGTCGCCAAATTTGGCGATATTCCGCCAACTGTCGCCAAGTTTGGCGAGAATTTGACGTGTTGGCGAATATAAATATATAGTGATATGCATATAATAGGATTAATGGTTACAACAATGAAAGAAAATTTGCTGAAACCATGTTAACTAAAACTCGTAAATTAAACCCGTTTATGGATGAATTCTGCTGTCTTGTTTGAAAATGTCAGCCACTCTAAAATTTCAAACCGCTATATCTCAGCCATTTTTTAAGATAGAGGCAAAACAAAAATTGTTCCGGATTCTCCGAATCAAGGCCGAACATTTAACGAAAAAAAGTTTTAGGATTTCTAATTTTTTTGAATTTGCACATCTTTTTTAATTTGAAATCTTTAAATGGCTATCGCAGCGCCCCCTTTTGTCGAAATATGCCCAAATTCTAATAGAACCTGCTTGCCATAGCCAAAAACATAGAAATTAAATGTGGTTCAATTTGAAGCATAACTTCATACACTTTTCGATGGTACAATAGTGAAAATGGAACAAAAATATCGATCACAGCGCCCCCTTTCGTCGAAATATCCCCAACTTCTGATAGAACCTGCTTGCCATAGCCAAAAGCATAGAAAAAAAATTAGGTTAAATTTGAAGCATAACTTCATACACTTTTCGATGGTACAATAGTGAAAATGGAACAAAAATATCGATCACAGCGCCCCCTTTTGTCGAAATATCCCCAAATTCTGATAGAACCTGCTTGCCATAGCCAAAAACATAGAAAAAAAATTAGGTTCAATTTGAAGTATAACTTCATACACTTTTCGGTGATACAATGAGGACACACAGACGGACAGATGGACAGACGGACAGACGGACGGACGGACAGACGGACAGACAGACATTTTGTAAAAACATGTTTTTCGGAACCTCTGACCCCTAAAACGTGTAAATCCGTCGAAAACCGGAAGTCGAAAAAAATTTCGATTACAATACTTTCTTCTATTATAGATAGAAGAAAGTAAAAATCAACAAATGATGCTAAAAAATTGTGGTTTGCAGGAATGGACCCTATGGAAGGTACAGGGAGGAGGTAGGGGATGGAAGGTAGAGGGATATCGAATTTTTTTAATAACTGGAAAAAGTTGTTGTTCAAAAATTACCGATAGATAGCGTTGTCATACATTATATGAAGCAAGTGTCTAGGAAGGCATTCCACTTCGTGGACGATCCTGGAAACAAAACGTTTCACCGAAGCGTCTGACAATGTTCAGTATCTCAGCATCCTTTGATCGTCTTAAGTCTTTTTGCTGTGCGAATTTTTTGCAATGTGCCCTCTTCTGATTCTCCGTTCTTGTAAGAGTGTCTAACCCATAACGCTTGATATAGTAATTATAGTATACCGCTAGCATTGAATAAAGAATCTTTTACATCGAGGTGTTTTATTGACAGCCTGATTTGCATAAATCTTCTTCATATTATGCATGCCATCGTTCCGTGTTTTTCACGAAACAGTTGTTCCGCATATATCTAGGCATCGTTTGGATAGACCAAAACCAAACGTAACATACAAAATGCTTACAATGAAAATCCATGATGATTCAATTCTGGTTTTGTTAATATACACTAGATGGCCATTAATGACGGGAACTTTCAGTTTTAGACATTTTTTGAATATTTAAAAATGTTAATGACAGATTCTTTTGTAAATTTGGGATTAGAAAAGAACGGGTTTGACTTCATAATTATCAACATCGATTTGATAAGGAGGACAATTAGGGGACCAACAAAAAATTAAAGAAAAAAATAATACTTTGGATCACCCTGTAAAATAAAATGCACGAAATGATCTATCGCTACAGAATATACATAGGCAGACATTGTATAATATGTGTATTCATTTGTGTAAGAATAGCGAATAGAAGTAAGAATTTGTGTAAGAATATTAATAGAAACATAGCGATTTTTTTATTAAAAAAATTCTTGCATGTTTTTTGCTTTTAACATACAGGGTTTTTAACCAAATTTAACGTCAATTTCAGAAATGTTGACAAAATATAGTAGAAACAATATAGTGCTATTGGAATATCTATATATTTAAAACGCTAAGGGTTTTCTTTCGACAATTCGTGAGCACAAACTACTGCATAAAATTACATCATTATTTTATTAAATGAACGATATTTGGACACAGATTTGTTATCGTACATTCGTTTGTTCGAAAATTTAATTAATTAGCCGTAATTTTAAATTAAACTTTTACTTCTACGTATGACATCATAAAGTCGTCAATCAGACTGTTGCGAGGCACAGACATTTTCCTATTTACTCTGTGGTTGCGAGGATAAAAAAGAAATAATCTATATATTTAAAACGCTATGGGTTTTCTTTCGACAATTCGTGAGCACAAACTACTGCATCAAATTACATCATTCTTTTATTAAATGAAAAATATTTGGACAAAGATTTGTTATCGTGCATTCGTTTGTTCGAAAATTTAATTAATTAGCCGTAATTTTAAATTAAACTTTTACTTCTACGTATGACGTCATAAAGTTGTCAATCAGACTGTTGCGAGGCACAGACATTTTCCTCTTTACTCCATGGTTGCGAGGATAAAAAAGAAATAATAAATATTAAAGACACGAGGATTTTATTCCTTTTTATTTTTATTATTTAATTTCCAAGTTAAATTTCGTAAAAATAATTATCGCGTGCACATTTTTTTAATATGCGAATAAAAATTCATATTTATTGTGATGTCATGGGAATATTGTCCATTGGGTTTATTTTATCATTATGCATTATAACTTTGTTGATGTCATTTTTTTCATTACAATTAAATACATTTTTTGTTTAATACGTGGTATTTAAGCATAAAAGTAACATATATAAAGTACATGTGAAAAGTTTGTGCCGGCGAAAATGACGTTACTCTTATCTTGAAATGTATTTTAACATTGATAAAACTAAAGGGGAAAATGCTTATGATTGTGTCAACATGATTTAATTTTAACTGATTTTTCAATTCTTAATTATAAATATTATAATTGGTTACCAATTACTTTTTTGGTACTTCTTTATTATCCCGTCGACCACTTTTCATAACAAAAAGTAATCGCCAAACTGTAATATTAAACGCCAAAAATACAGTTCCATTTACTTGATTTCAGAGGCATTATACGTGTATATGTCATCAAGTGGTTTTTAATTCGACATTTGCGTGTATTTTTCATTATGTTTTACTGATTTATATGTTATTTCATTAATTAAAATAACAATTGTGTCCTTAAATTCTTATATTTTATTTATTTATTTATTTTGATATTGCAATGGCAACGTTCTCCTATTTATTTGGCGTTAGTTTGGCAATAGTTTTTTGTTATGAAAAGTGGTCGACGGGATAATAGAGAAGTACCCTTTTTTAGCACTTTCCAACCTAGTTGAAAAGTGCTTATGACTTCGGTTTGTCTGGCCGTCTGGCCGTCTGGCCGTCTGTCCGTGCTCTAACTCCCGTAAATATGCTCGGATTGCTCTGCAATTTTTATATGTTATTGTCGTTATCTATGGCACGTTCCCTATTTCAACTGAAGTGTGTAACACTTATAGTTTTCTTACAGGGACACTCAAAAGAATTCCGTTACATTGCGGTGTATGGGGAAAATCATTTGCGGTTTATTTTAAAAATGTTTCACTATTGTAAACACATTGAAATTTATATAGATCACTAAGATGCATTAGAAGAAGCTTAATATGGAATAGTAGGTGTATAGCACTTAGAGTTACTTTACAGGGACAGTCAAAATAATTCCGTTACATTACGTCTATGGAGAAAAATCGTCTGCGGCTTATTTAAATAATGTTCCACTATTTTAAACGCATTGAAGTTTATATATATTACTAAGGTGCATTACAAGAGGCTTACTACAGAATAGTGTGTGTATAGCAGTCATCGTTCATTTACAGGGACACACAAAAGAATTCTCTCCTGTCTGTTAACAATAATTCCTGGAAGTGCGTTTTAAGTTACTGAACGCGATTTTAATCTTAACTAGCTTTTTGTCTATTACGTGGTGTGTATAAATTCTGTAGATCCTATACAGGGCAGCACAAAAGTTCGCGAACACATTTCCGTTTATTGACAAACTCCAGAAGGAGAATTTAAACTGTGCTACGCGTTTCCTAACTAAACTAAAATTTAGCATCCTATGTATATATACAAATCTATAGATCCTATACAGGGCTACATAAAAGTATTCGGATATTTTTCCGAATATTGTATATATTGAAAATTCCCGAAATTACGTTTTTAAATATGTTATGCGTTTTCCAAATTATTTACTTAGATGTAATCTTTCAGCTTATTAAACGGTAATGATTTGTAAAATTATTTTAGAAGCGTTGGAAAGTGCTACATAATCTATGCTTGACGCATGATTTTTCGTTCTTGTTTTAATTATAGGTTAGAAAATTTCATTTTTTAATAAAAAAATCACAAAAGTAAAGGATTTCAGGAAAATTAAAATTATTAAAAATAGTGTTTGGTAGGGAAAAAAACTTGAAATAATGATTGTATTTTTAGTTAAAATAAACAATGTAAGGCTAATATTTTATAGCAATTATTTTGGCAAGTTTATTATAAGTTCATTTAACAGTTCCTTATTAGCGGCAAAGTACTATTTCTTTCACGTGAATTTTCGTCAAAAAATGGTAGTCTACTTTTTGACGCCAACCAAAACACAATGGCAATTTCTAGAAATGTATAACGTTTGTGACAATAAACAGCGCTATCGTTTTTACTTTCATCGCGTTTACATCACTTCTAAATGCTACAAATTTTAATTTTTCAATACACATTACTACATTATACAATTTAAATTCTTATAGCATCCAATTAGAAAAATGTTAGCTTTCGAATGAAATTTATTTGAAAACTGCCGCTTATTTTAATGACTTTTTAAATAATTTTCTAGCAGGAAATAATTTTTATATCTATCTCAACAATGATCATCAGTTTGCTTCAAAAATGTAAAATAGATCCTGGGAAAGTTGCCACAATTGAAAATCGATCTCTCTGACCAACATAAAAAGTGAAAAAAAATAATAAACAACCCCTCATAAATTATAAGATCGGATTATCCATAAGATGAGCATTTTTGCCGCTAAACTGAAATCTGCCGAAAAAAAAACTTTTTTCAGTTTATGTTGAACATAAAATTGATATCTTGAATTCGTTGATGTATATGTTGCATCAGAATAAGCTATATTTGATTATTATTTTAATGATCCATTGGGTATTTAAATCTATAAGAGGGAAAAGATCCCCGACTGTGGAGGAAAAGGGATAGTCATCCTGATTATGTAAAGGGACCGAAGAAACCATACAAATAAATTACTCTTGAAAACATTAAAAATCTCCCTCATAACAGATTATATATTATTATTATAAAAAAAAAATCTCCATCTTTACATAAAAATTGATTAGCTTAAAACAATGGATGCATTTTAGAAGATATGGATTTGAAACGAACAATATACTATTTGTATACTTCTTAGGTCCATGAAATTTTCTTGCAGTGGGGAATATGGCAGTAATGTCGAACTGATTTGCATTACACTGTTGTTTACGGATTGTTTATCGGAAATAGTACTGTGTATTTCTCTAGGGAAAAAACCTTTTGAAATATTTTTTTTAAACAGTTTCATAGTATCCCTCTCTTTAATAATTTAAGAAGCTTATTTTACTGATATTGTTATAGTAATTTTTTTCCGTCAAGTTTTGACGGGTTCCATCTAGTAATATATTAAATATTTAAGGAAATACGGGCAGTTGTATAAAATAATTTTTATCTGCGCTGGAACTTTTTGCATGATTTAGTAGTCAACTCTCTGAAGCAACTTATTAAAAAATGAATCAAATATCGTAAAAATTCAGAGAGATATTAGCGTTAGAGTGAGCTGCTGTTTAGTTTCTCACTAAAATTCGCTGTATGATAAGGGATTGACCACAAATTGTTTTATTCAAGTTATCTGAGAGTGTTCAGAGGAAGTTTTTTGAAAAAGCTATTTAATTATAGTTTGCGGTTATGTTTAGGAAGATTTTGACTCTAAACTACGATAAAAAGGGAAATATAATCCATACATTGATTACATTTAGGTAAATGGAGGTGTATATAATAAAAATTTGAGAAATTTAGCCCAATACGCAAAACATTCTACAGTAAATTATATCGCATATATATGTATTTTTTGTATACACGTAATTTGTATGCCAGTAGTGAAGATGAAAAACTAAAATCTAATATATATTATACATTTTTCATAAGTTATGAGTCAATAACTTGCAATTTAATTTTCATAGTGATATTTCAATAGCTTTTTGAGAAATTACGTTTTGCGTCCAGTAAAATTAGGAAAGTTTGCCATAATAAATGCTAAGGAGATAAAAATTGGTACAGCTGTTCAATGATGGCTACTGATGACTATGTAAAAAGTACTGATGGATAGAAGATGAGTGGGGGGGGGGGCAGGGTGGCAAAATATATTAGTTTTTTTAGTTTTTTACAAAAATCTCAGAAACTGTTGGTTTTCATGAAAAAAATTACTGCGATATAAATTAAGGATAATAAAATTCTCTACAAATGACAGGTATATACAGTGGAACCTTGATTATCCGTCAGTCAGAAAACCAGAGCTTTGACGTATTTTAAGTGGAATTTTATACTCTAATGGTGAAAAGGTTAGTTTATTAACTGTCTTAAAAACAACTTTAAAATCATAATTTCTTAAAATGTTAGCTATTTTTAAGCTAATGCTGTAATAAAATAGTAAAATAATGAGGTTAGAAAAAGAAACTCTCATTTGTTGGCTGTAATTTGGGTTTTTCGATTCTGTTTCATGTGTTTGGGGATATATTTTTTTTTTGTTTTTACTGACAGTGATTATGTGGGTCCAAGTTACCCACGAAACGTACGTCTATTCATTGTGCTACATTTCAATATTGTGTGTCACACGTTGGTTTTTCGTGTACATTTATCCACACAATATTTCATTCATGATAGTCTTTATTATTAAATTTGCTGAACGTTAATCTATTACATGTCGAGATATATCTATTACGGAAATCGTTCAAAATATAACTTAATAGTGTCACCAGCTGAGTGGTGTCTACTCAAAATTAACGTGGACAAACTTGTATCACATGCTACCAGAATATGAAGTCTTATGAAATTCATTCTCAACGATACTCAGAATAGTATAGCGCAACCTGTTTCGCTATATTCGCCAAAAAAAATTTGCACCAATATGTTTCAATAATTACAATAATGTTATCTAGGATAAAAGTCATAGTAAAAATTCCATGCTTTAAACAAACTATATTATATAATAATTTTTTACTGATGGAATTATAAAAGCAAACTCGGTGTAGTTACGGATGTAATTTAATAGACGTGATTTTCATAGATGGAAGAGTTCCGTCTTTATTTCTTTATGATGTATAAGTACTTTTGTTTCATTATCCACATTCAAAAAATACGGGTATACTGATATTAATTAAATATATAGATATTTGTATCGAGATTCTCAAGTTTCGTAGAAAAATATACGCGACCTTTGAGTGATTTGTAAAAACTGAATTGTATAAAATTATGAATAAGGAACGTCGGTGCAAATAACTTTATTCTGAGAATTTTAATACTGATGTTATGTTATATTTCAGATTTTTTGGCGTACTATACATTCGCATTATAAGAGTTATTTAATTTGGTTGTACAAATGAATTTTTAAAATATGATTTTTTTTCTAACAATTGCCTTTTTAAAGTTGTATCTTATAAAGGAAATTCACGCAGATTTTTTCAAAGTACAAAATACTTTTTTTTACGAAATTCGTAATTTTCTACTTTGATTATTAAGAAAAATACATTTCAAATCATTATCATTAAGAAGAAGAAGACGAAAGATGAATTAAGAATTCTTTAAATCTTTAGAAAAATGTGCATTCACTTTATCGTTTCATAATTGCAGTTGCTGTGAACACTGCATATACTTACGTGTGGTCAAAACGAATTTTAATGATGAATAAGTAATAAAAGTAAATATATATATATATACATATTTTTTATAAATTAATTTTGGTCTTAAAAATTACGCCAAAATTTCATGAATTTTGGAGAAAAAAATATTTTTTCTCTTTCGACTTTTATCTTGCACTCTATAATACACAGAACTGCAAAATATTGCCTTTTGACGAGCCTCTCACCTTTTTTTGTTGAAAATTCCTATTCAGAATTTCTATCTTAAAATTGTTGTAGGTAGTGTGAGTCACAAAATAACTTACATATAATCGTGCGAATACATAAAATGAATCATACAGAAATAATATTTGGAAAAAAAATATATATATATATATGTATATAAATTAATTTTTGACGGAAAATAAAAATATAGATGTGAAAAAACTAATTCTTGTCAATTAAATGTGTATGTCAAATAATGAAGATAAATATTCATTCTAAATTTGAAAAAAAAAAAATGTTATTAAAATTTCCAAAATATTTTGAAATTTAGATACTTTTGCCAAGAATTCTAATAATATTTTAATATAAGATGGTATAAACAATTATATTAAAGAAATGAATCTTACATAACTGAAAACATAATACTAACAGATAGAAATTTTCAAATAAAACATAATGTTAAACAAATATATATATATATATATATATATATGTCGATTCGAAATAATTCTTTTTAATGAAATGGTATAGTTTGACAAATGTAAAATTGCATATTACTTCTGCTCGAGCAAGATAGTAGAAATAACAAATTTTGACAGGATAGGGTAAAGTGCCAAAATATGATAAATTCCCCTAATATGACACTATCTGATATCTTGAAAGGAAAAGTCACACTCTAGTGAGAAAATCCTCAAACAATAGTTTTCTAAGTTTATTCAAAAGAGTGCAGTGCGTTCGCATCGTTCTGCCGATTGTAGTACTGATCCTCCACCAGTTGTGTTTCCACGTGTTGATTTTTTTTTAATGTTACATTTTCAATAGTATCTTTTTCAAGGAAGGTAAGTGATTTTGAATCGTTTGAACATAATGTATCTAATAGACATGGTGCGTGAAAATCATGTGCCTATTGTATAATTGCCTCCTCACCCAACCCACAAGATGCAATCCATCGACATAGGGTTCGTCACTTCCCTCAAATGTTACTACGGCCAAGAGATTGAGACATGGCTGAGAAACAACCCTGTAAGAGTTGTGACAAACAATTAAATTGGTGAATTGTTTGGGAGGGTATACTAAAGAGCTGCGATAACGTTGACTTCAGTTAGTGCCTTTAAGAAGATTGGACTATTCCCTTATCACATAAACATTTCCAAGGTTATTGACTTCATGCCAAGTAATAATACTGAGGAGTTTTTAAACATAAACGATTCTACTGATTCTTCAGATGTTGATCTTTTTCAGGCTTCATGAATTTCTCCTGGATTACCTGATCAGGAAATTTCTTCCACTAACGCTTTGAACATTGCTACCACAGTACAACATACTCAAAACTTCGTGTCACCTAACAACTTCTTACCTGTGCCTTCACGACCTGATTCCTCGTCGTCATCAAGATCAGGGAAATCCTCACATATTACCTTATTTCCCTACAAGACGTTGTTAAGCCAAAAAAAGAAAGACGAAAGTGCTAAAAAGCAAAAGAAGAAAGAGAAGACTAATAGGCCAATAAAAATAGGATTTTGCTAACCAAAAATTCACGGAAAGCTGGAAATTGTTTAAATCACTTTGTTTTACATCAAAATGATGGGATTTGAGGTTTGTCCCATTTTTCCTGGTGAGCTTTAGATGTAGCACCACAAAAACCTAAAATTTTCGGACTTTTTTCAGGATTTCGCAAATAACTTAAAAACTGTTCGCTCTACAAAAAATATCCTTGTAGCGCATAAGTAATTGTAGAGCATAAAATGCTTCGTCGATTGAGTACTACAGACTAAAAATTCCACCTATAAAAATTGAGATATGATAAATCAAAAAAAGTACATTTTTCCAAAATTTTCTTAAAAACTCATAAAATTGGTGTTTTGAGTACCAATTGTCGGTTAAATGAATCATTTCGTTTACAAAACAGTATAATTGTATAAATCACCGAATGGTACTGTTTAATTAACAACTTCAAAATTTAATTACATCAATATGGGATTTTCACCAATCTTTTGAACAGATGATTACACTTGAATGCAACCGATTTCCCCAAATTAATTTTAATTCTGTTGTCTGTAAGCAAATTATTTTTTGAGGTGCATAAATGATTATATTTTGAAAATCCAATGAAATGATGAATATAACGGATAGGTAATTGAAAAATGAAAGAATCGTATGTGTATTTATAATTATGTATTTTAAAAAATGTTGTAAAAAATATAATAATAGAAAATCAAGAAAAATAATTTATTAAAAAAAATTAGTATAAAAGCAACAGTAATAAAATCAACTCAAGTCACTTGAGGGAAATACAGGAAAATCGAGCTTAGAGCGTTTTTTTTGCTGGACCTTGAGTTGCCCATTCTTCTTCCTCTTCCTCTAAATTAGTGCTGGACAAACTTTTTGTATGAAAATCGTTTGCCACCACTATCTTCGAAAGGTAAGCTTTGATATATTTAATAGCAAGGTTTCCGTCATTAACTTAAGGTAAATTTTTCTGTATAAAATAGTGGTAATGTTGGTGGCCCGCGGGTCACAGGTTGTGCATCCCTACTCTAGATGGAAGGCCTCCTCGTCCATATCTGCTTTGTCGTCGTATCCGGTTTGTGGGTCTTCTTCCTCCGCGGTATTTGTGTACGACACATCTTTACAGTGGTAACATATAGTTGAGCCATTTAATCCCGTTTTTTCTACAAGAGCATAAAAAACCTTTGCACCTCTTTGCATATTTTCATGACAGAGTGTTTAGGAGCTCTGGTGGGGCAGCTACAACGTTCGTGGCAACTGTAAGTATACCATGCCTGAATGACTTCCAACCCCAATCAGTGGGATTCATCAGCCTTTCATTCCAAATATTGGTCTGAAGAAAAGCTCTGAATGAATGTTGTTTGGTTGCATCTTCAGTTGGCGGCAGAGAAGCGAGGTTAAGTTGGGTCTTCATAAAGTATTTTGCAAATATGTTGTAACGCAATTTGTGCAGTGTTGTGGCTTCGTCGTACTGAGGATTGTATAAGGTGGCAATAAATTTTTTCCCCACAGCACTTACTTCCTCAGGCGTAGCATATTGGTTACTAAAGACTGTTGGAACATCCTGTAAGTGAGCATTTTTTCCAAAGGCTTGACAGCCTGAAGAAGGCCGATGTAGATTCACAGCCACTAAAAGCATGCATGAGTAGGATGTTATTCTTCCCAATCGGCGAGTACTTGAAACTTAATGGTGAATACAAAACATTGTCTGACTGTCCTAAGCCAGGTTTCATGAAGTATATTTGGATGAGTTTGGAGCAAATGCAGTCAAAAGCACAAGCAGATTAATATCTTCCCCAACTATGATGACACGTTCTGACTGCTGATCAAGTTGGATGTCTTCCATCACGATGGTAGTATCTGCATCCTCGGCAGCTTGCTCCACAGTAAAATTGTCTTGCTACAGTTTTTCAATGAGAATTTTTATTAAACGGAGTTTATTTCCTTCATTTGCAAGGAAATGCTCTTTTTACAATTCTTTCCAAAAACTAAAAATTTCTTTTGTCACTGACTATCAGCCAGATTCAGATATTCGCTCTAGGATCTTAAAGTAAAGATCTCTAAAAAAATGCGTTTTAATTTTTTGATCGAATTTCTGGTCATGTGTCAGGCGGTAGTGCTTTGACTTTTTGTGTTTTCCCAAGTGTCAATTTAAAACAATTCAAACAAAAAAATGTTTTAAACCAGAAATTTTTTTTGCAAATTATTTCTTAAATTTCTGTTTTATATTTGATTAATTATAAAAAGAGTTTTTCAAATTGTTTTAGAATTCAGCGGACGGACAACTGAATTTCGCTGAATTCACAAATCGTCCCCTAAAAAGTGAAATTGCCGCCTGTGGGGCGTGCGCCCCCTGTCGAGAACCACTGCACATAACATACATGCTCCAAAACCTTCATAGTTCAAAATGAATATAGTGTACATTTAAATATTTATAATAATAATAGTTCTACTATTTTATACCTTGTCTCTAAGGTTTCAAAATTGTAATCATAAACGCAAACATATGTGTGAGTACTGTTGGTTTGGTTATACGAGCACTTTTTGAGTTGTTCAGAGTCAAAAAACCGATTTTTTGATTTTTTTATAGAAAATTTTGAAAACATGTACTTCTTAGATTTATCATATCTCGCTTATTATTGATGGAATAGTTAGTCTGTACTAATCAAACGACGCAGAATTTTATGCTCTATAATTTGTGTAAAAGAATATTTTCTGTAGAGTGAACAGTTTTTGAGTTATTTACGAAATACTGAAAAAAGTCCGAAAATTTTGAAGTTTTTGTGGTGCTACGTCTAAAGCTCACCAGGAAAAATGGGACAAACTTCAAAATCCTTCATTTGGGTGTAAAACAAAGTGATTAAAACATTTTCCAGCTTTCCGCGAATTTTTGGTTAGCATGGCTCTTTTTTGAACTAATTTTATTGTCCTGTAAGGAAAAACTGGCAATGAGTGTTTCCACCGACGGAGAAAGACAATCGACTTCTAAAACATCAATTTTAGGAAAGTCAATAAAAATGACTGTCAAAAGGTGCCGAAAAGCTATTCCTATTGAATCGTCTGACGATATTCTCGTTGAAGATGACCTTCCCCTGATTGACACAGACTCTGACATGGACCCGGAATAGTTTAGTGAGACAGAAGAAGTCGTTGAATGCTCTTTTTGTGTATCAAAATCCTCTGATAATTTATGGGAGAAAAGTGTGTTAGATACACCCAATGTATTAGGTGCTCTCACGAGGATTGTGGAGAGAGGAAAACTGACTTATTTATGTGCACCCCATGTTTCAAACTTTCTTTTATCTATTTTATTTTCGTATTCTTTTATTTTACTTTTATTTTCATTTACTTTTATTTCAATTATTTGCTTTCTTTTATTTCTTCATAACTATTCATTTTCATACCTTTGGCTAGTTAACTTAAGTTAGGAAATTGTTTATTTGATCCTTTGCACTAGCTTTATATTATATTCGAGAAAAATACTTTTTTGTGATGAAATATTCTAGTCTAATAAAGTTATTTTATGTGAGAGATTTGTCGATTTATTTTAACATTCGGAAATCTTGATTTACTTTGACATTTTTGGTATGAATGCCGAATATGGCACTGGGAGTCATATTAGGGATCGCCATGTGTACCATATAAAGAACCCCTTTCGCTGGAACTTGCAAATGACACACCACAAAAGGAATTTTATTTCACAAGCTGTATTAATTTTCGAACAAACTTGACCCCAGAATCTTATAGGGAGGAAATGGATCTACAACTGGTAATTTTTCTGTCAAAAAAGAGCATTCGAAAATAATAAAACAAAGTGATATTATTAACTATAATCATATTAGTAAAGTATATCAACAAAATTGGTTCATATTTGGGCACTTTACCCTACCATTTTAAAACGATATCTTGTAATTGTCGTAGGTTAATCGTAACCAATAATACGATGATCAATTGTATATTTAATCGTTTTCACAAAATATTGCATTTTCCTCCAGTGGGTGTCTGTAATAAATGCGTCGAAAAACTTTAGGAAAATTCAAGCGTCAATCTCAATGTTACATAATAGAGTTTTTAAACTATGACGTTATATTCACACACTCAACAATAATACAAAACATTTATAAAAATATTTTATAATACTATTTAAATGAAGAATTGTATTCATTAACTTTATATATTTTACTAACTTGACATCAGATATTTTACAAAAATATAAGAAGATGAAACTGATATACGTTTATGAGAGTGACAATAATAAATGAACAAATGTACAATATTTATAGTTATACAAATGAATATTTTAAAAGGGTAATCCATACTTTAAGACGCTAAAATTTGACGAAATTAATATAGTATGAAAGATGTAAAAGTAAAGATGCAATAGTAATAAGTGCAAACATGTATCTTCAGTCATAAAATTACCATTTGAGTTTTTTCCGTTATCTCTGTATACATTACTATACATAATAAGTTTTCCAAAATAGCTGTTAGTAGAATATGTCTTCTGTTTTTAATTCAACACTAACTTAATGCACCTCTTTCGTCTAGAAACCGGCGTATTCAACTCCCTTGAAAAACATATTTTCAAAGCATCCATACATGAATGTATCATCAAGTTAAAAAAAACCACCTTTGAAACACTTTAGCTACCCATTTAAGGATTTAAAACTCCGTATTGTTTGTCTCGCTGGGAATAACCGTAAAAGAGAGTTCTAAAAATTCGTCAAATACGACATGTTACATTGTAACATTTATTTTTTCATTCAAGGCAATTTTTCGTTAAAACTCATTATATAGTCATAATAGGAAACGCCATTAGACAATTTTATATTTATAAATTTCTATCCTTAATGGTACACGCGTAAGATTTAATTTTAAAATGATAAAATATATCCTAAAAGTTCTAGAAAACTTTAAAATCGTACATATTTATACTTTAGTTTTCTTAAATGAGGGGGTTAGAATGACAGTGGATTAAGTCAATATTTGCTAATTTGAGAAATGAAGGGTTTTGTGAAATGTGTCGTATTGCCATTGTATTACGTGACAAGGAAATTTTCAAGGCAATTTTTCATACAATGCAATTTTTCGTTAAAACTTATTTTATATTCATAATAGAAAACGCCATTAGACAATTTTATCTTTATAAATTTCTATCCTTAATGGTACACGCGTAAGATTTTATTTTAAAATGATAAAATATATCCTAAAAGTTCTAGAAAAATTTAAAATCGTACATATTTATACTTTAGTTTTCTTAAATGAGGGGGTTAGAATGACAGTGGATTAAGTCAATATTTGCTAATTTGAGAAATGAAGGGTTTTGTGAAATGTGTCGTATTGCCATTGTATTACGTGACAAGGAAATTTTCAAGGCAATTTTTCATTCAATGCAATTTTTCGTTAAAACTTATTTTATATTCATAATAGAAAACGCCATTAGACAATTTTATCTTTATAAATTTCTATCCTTAATGGTACACGCGTAAGATTTTATTTTAAAATGATAAAATATATCCTAAAAGTTCTAGAAAAATTTAAAATCGTACATATTTATACTTTAGTTTTCTTAAATGAGGGGGTTAGAATGACAGTGGATTAAGTCAATATTTGCTAATTTGAGAAATGAAGGGTTTTGTGAAATGTGTCGTATTGCCATTGTATTACGTGACAAGGAAATTTTTAAGGCAATTTTTCGTTCAATGCAATTTTTCGTTAAAACTTATTTTATATTCATAATAGAAAACGCCATTAGACAATTTTATCTTTATAAATTTCTATCCTTAATGGTACACGCGTAAGATTGTATTTTAAAATGATAAAATATATCCTAAAAGTTCTAGAAAAATTTAAAATCGTACATATTTATACTTTAGTTTTCTTAAATGAGGGGGTTAGAATGACAGTGGATTAAGTCAATATTTGCTAATTTGAGAAATGAAGGGTTTTGTGAAATGTGTCGTATTGCCATTGTATTACGTGACAAGGAAATTTTCAAGGCAATTTTTCATTCAATGCAATTTTTCGTTAAAACTTATTTTATATTCATAATAGAAAACGCCATTAGACAATTTTATCTTTATAAATTTCTATCCTTAATGGTACACGCGTAAGATTTTATTTTAAAATGATAAAATATATCCTAAAAGTTCTAGAAAACTTTAAAATCGTACATATTTATACTTTAGTTTTCTTAAATGAGGTGGTTAGAATGACAGTGGATTAAGTCAATATTTGCTAATTTGAGAAATGAAGGGTTTTGTGAAATGTGTCGTATTGCCATTGTATTACGTGACAAGGAAATTTTTAAGGCAATTTTTCGTTCAATGCAATTTTTCGTTAAAACTTATTTTATATTCATAATAGAAAACGCCATTAGACAATTTTATCTTTATAAATTTCTATCCTTAATGGTACACGCGTAAGATTTTATTTTAAAATGATAAAATATATCCTAAAAGTTCTAGAAAAATTTAAAATCGTACATATTTATACTTTAGTTTTCTTAAATGAGGGGGTTAGAATGACAGTGGATTAAGTCAATATTTGCTAATTTGAGAAATGAAGGGTTTTGTGAAATGTGTCGTATTGCCATTGTATTACGTGACAAGGAAATTTTTAAGGCAATTTTTCGTTCAATGCAATTTTTCGTTAAAACTTATTTTATATTCATAATAGAAAACGCCATTAGACAATTTTATCTTTATAAATTTCTATCCTTAATGGTACACGCGTAAGATTTTATTTTAAAATGATAAAATATATCCTAAAAGTTCTAGAAAAATTTAAAATCGTACATATTTATACTTTAGTTTTCTTAAATGAGGGGGTTAGAATGACAGTGGATTAAGTCAATATTTGCTAATTTGAGAAATGAAGGGTTTTGTGAAATGTGTCGTATTGCCATTGTATTACGTGACAAGGAAATTTTCAAGGCAATTTTTCATTCAATGCAATTTTTCGTTAAAACGTATTTTATATTCATAATAGAAAACGCCATTAGACAATTTTATCTTTATAAATTTCTATCCTTAATGGTACACGCGTAAGATTTTATTTTAAAATGATAAAATATATCCTAAAAGTTCTAGAAAAATTTAAAATCGTACATATTTATACTTTAGTTTTCTTAAATGAGGGGGTTAGAATGACAGTGGATTAAGTCAATATTTGCTAATTTGAGAAATGAAGGGTTTTGTGAAATGTGTCGTATTGCCATTGTATTACGTGACAAGGAAATTTTCAAGGCAATTTTTCATTCAATGCAATTTTTCGTTAAAACTTATTTTATATTCATAATAGAAAACGCCATTAGACAATTTTATCTTTATAAATTTCTATCCTTAATGGTACACGCGTAAGATTTTATTTTAAAATGATAAAATATATCCTAAAAGTTCTAGAAAAATTTAAAATCGTACATATTTATACTTTAGTTTTCTTAAATGAGGGGGTTAGAATGACAGTGGATTAAGTCAATATTTGCTAATTTGAGAAATGAAGGGTTTTGTGAAATGTGTCGTACTGCCATTGTATTACGTGACAAGGAAATTTTTAAGGCAATTTTTTGTTCAATGCAATTTTTCGTTAAAACTTATTTTATATTCATGACTGATATTTTAGAACATAGTGATTTTTTTTATGTAGAATTACATTGCCTTAACTCTCAAAATTATTAAACAAATTTCAGAAAGCAAATTCTCCAAAAATTCCTTGTTTTCTTTAGAATATCTCCACTTAATCAAAATAGGTGGTTAGGTGTTTTTTTTTTAAACATTACCTTAATTTTATGTAAATTAAATTGAACACGAATATCATTTTAAAAATAAAATATAAAAATCATTGATTTAATTTTTTGTTTAAACAAATACTTATAATATATTACTAGATTCTTAGAACAATCTGTACCTTGTTATCTGTCTTCGAATATAAGGAGAAACCTTGAATATATATATATATTACTTTTGCTCCCACTAACATTTAATAACGATTTATGCCTTATATAATCGCAGAATTTGAGGATTAAATAACGAAAATTACATTTAGATTTTAGTGGTATGATAAAGCGTGAATGTGGGGCAATTAAGTATAATATTATTTAAGCATAATATTATTAGTATATATATATATATATATATATATATATATATATATATATATATATATATATATATATATATCCATATAACATACATACATATTTCTTGTGTTGAAGAATTAAAACACCCATACACTGATCACCCTGTATATCAAACTACATTTGTGAAATGTACAGAGATAAATAGTACATTGCTTCATTTACAAAATCCGTCATAATCAACTGTTTCTGGCAATCGACAGAAAGAAGCGAGTGAGCTTTGCATTGACATGTTTTTCTAGAGTTGAAGTGGATGAATTGTGACCATGGCAGATTCTGCAGAAGGATGAGGCACCTACCAAGATAATCCCCCTACTGACCGAACGTTGCAGTCTGGTGTGGATTAACAACGACATTTATTCTTGGCCCTTTCTTTATCTAAGAGGCTAATTGAAATGATCCTGTGATATGCACCGTGACGGCCAACAGGTACAAAATGACGCTCGAAACATTTGGTGTTTCCCATTTGCAACAGCGGCAATGCCTTGACTCAATACTCTTTATGCAAGATGATGCACGCCCACACGTTGGCCTTTGCGTATAGCAGGATATTTGGCAGAGTAATCAGTCGTGTGTTTCCGGCAACCTGGCCATGTCGTTCTCCGGGTCTTAATTCGAGTGATTTTTGTTGTGTGGACGCTTAAAGTATAATTTTTATCGAGGACGTCTGGTAACATTGGCAAACTTGAAAGAAGGTATCAATCTGAGTGTGAGAAGAATCTTAGTCGACGAATTACGATCCTCCGTTAAACAAGCTATTCACAGACTGCAGGTTTTACATCTTAAAGGAGCGAAATATATTCAGCAGCATTCCCTGTGCCGATAAGGTCCTTGTAAAATGGACTTTTGGTACGTTCAAATAAAATGTGTATAAAATGCGTTTTTGTGTATTTTCAGAATATATCCAGTTGTACAGCGTCAGCTATCTGCGTCAACTTATTTTTTTTTCTTTTTTGTGTAATCCATTTTCCCAAGGCTTGAATAGTCACTGTGTAAAAAATCTCAAGCTTATGCAATGTGTAGGTCAAAACATGGCGACCGGAATAGACGTGTTTTAATTCTGGCACCCTATATATATATATATATATATATATATATATATATATATATATATATATATATATATATATTAAGAATTTACAAGCGAAATTACACAAACACTTACACCAATAAGTAACAAAAATTTAAACAGCCATAATTTAAAGCATAGCATAATACAGAAAAGTAAAACTTCATACGAAAATCAAAGTTCATGACGTAAAAAAACAGAAAAAGGATATAAGCGAAGAAATCAGGATTTTGCAGATATGTCTGTTTCACTCTCTCAGTTGCGAAATTCAATTGCTCAGCTTTTGTTTTGAGAAATTGTGATTTGAAAATGTTACAATAACGTGATTTACCGAAATCCATGGCTTGGCGTATTAGAGATAGATTTGAATCCAGACAAACACGGTGAAGTGTAGTGGACGCTGTTGGAGTTGCAAGAAATGTACTTGCAAGGGTGTGGAATCGATTCCAAGAAACAGGAAATGTTAGATGTCGACCATGTGCAGCACAGCAACTGATGACCAATATATCCTGTTAACAGCTCGTCGAGACAGAAAAGGGGAGGATACTCAGCTACAAAGAAAGTAGCTCTTGGCAACATGACGAAGGGTGTTCAGTCAAACAGTGCGAAATATGCTTCATCAGGGTGGTCTCTATGCACGTAGGCCAATGATCTGTATTCCGTGGACCACAACCACTTTGCGGCCCGAAAAAGTTGGGCTGCCAAACATCAAGATTGAAGGTAACGGATTAGAGTCAAGTCTTGCTTACGGACGAGTCACTATTCAGTCTGGAGTGTGACACTCGACGTGTTTTTGTATGAAGGGAAAGGGGCACTTGAAATAACCTCACAGACAAGGAGGGCTGATGGTATGAGCTGGAATCAGCATAAGTGGACGTACGGACCTGCATATCGTTTGGAATGTCACTTTGACGGCCCAGAGGTATACAGACGAGATACTGAGACCTAATGTTATTATTATTAATATTAATGTTATTATTATTAATGTTATTATTAATGATTAATATTAATAAATAAATAAATTAGTATTAATTAAATAATAATTATTAATTATTACTAATTAATTATTATTATTATTATTATTAATTATTAATGTTATTATTATTTATTTTACCACCTCTAGGTCCTCCAAAATCAACGAAAAAGCATCTTATCAGTTCTACGGAGCGATACAAATGGAGTTCATTTTATAAATCTACTTCTTTTTGTTCTACAATCTCTTTTTTAAGATGAACATCTTGTATGAATCATAAAGAAAACTTTGAATTAAGAGACTCTCATAAAATATTCATTTGCTTGTTTGTACTTACTTTGCATATTACAGTAAAGCACATTATTTGATAGGCATTTTGTAACTTCTTGTATTTTAGTATTTTTAAGTTTACGAATCAGGAAAATAGCAAAACCGGTATACTTTATTTATTTATTTGTTCATTGTCACGGAGGAGATAGTGGCATAGATAATCTCTTTCATATGCCTTGTACTTTTCCCTAAAAGTGCAAAGAATGTATTAAATGTTTCAAGAGATTGACAATTCAAACAAAAAAAATATATTTTTAAAATAATAAATAGAAAAATAGACTTACTACAGAGTGTGTTCCAAAAACATTTACCTCGGATTTTATTCCTTAAATATTGATCATAGACAAATATTATAAATTACAAAGTTACATAAAAAATGTACGTAATTTTATGTAATCGATTAAAATTTTCAAAGGATTAATTTGAAAAAAATTAAAATTTAATTTTTAAAGAGTCCCCGTAGAAAAAAATTCAATGTGAGTAAAATGTGCCCCTTCTCGCTAATAATTTTCCAGTACAAAATTTCAGCATTGCATCATAAAAAATCACAGATCTATGAAAATACATAAATGCTGACTTAAACCGCTTTTCGATGTCTGGATATGAGTTCGCAAAGAAGAAAAATCATGTCGGATGATCGCGTTTCAAGTGTCGTACATAAATTGAGAATGAAAACAATGATTGCATAAATAAATAATAATTGTGTTATTTATTGGCACAAAATTATCTAAATTTTGTAGAAATAAAAACTATACGCATAGATTACAAATCTTGTTCGAAATGTTCTCCATCCATGCCAATACAGAGCAGCATTCGTCTCATAACACTTATTTGATAAAGTTCTTGTTCGGTGATGTCACGATAACCATCTTGAAAAATTTGCAATCCATCTTTATTTAAGGGAGGTGACAAATAAACAGTTGTGCATAAACGTCCCCACAAATAAAACTCCATAGGCGTTAAATCAGACGATCTAAGGGGAAATTCGACTGGTCCAAAGAAGTCAATCCACTTGTATGGAATCTCGTTAGTTAACCAGTGTTACAAAATTTTAAAGTATGTTTCAGAGAGCATAGTTTTGTAAATTTGCAAATAACACTAAAGATAAGAGCCATATTTTATTTACGTATGATGGATTTCTGTGCCGCGCCATCTGCATTCTAGTTGCAAACATTTACATTTTATTTTATGATTAACCCCTTACCAATTTTTTTAAACATATATCTGCGACTTTTTATGATAAAATGCTGAAATTTTGTACATGACTTTATTAGTCTATGGGGCACATTTTACTCATTGGGAAATTTTATTTGAGTGCCTGAAAATTTTAATCGCATTCATAAAATTCTGTAACCTTTCTTACGTAAATTTGTAATTTATAATATATTTCTATGATTATTATTTAAGGAATAATAGCCGAGGTCGATCTACACCCTGTATTTTAGCTATCAAACAACAAATGCGTTACGGTAAATATTTTTAGTTTATCGATAAACTCCCATGCTACCTAAAATATTTTACTTTATTTTTAATAGAAACACATTAATTAAAATAATCCTATACTAGTAAATCTGCAGGTCAGAGACATCAACGTGAGTTCTACAAAGAATTGTTTATTAATTTCCCTTCTCATGTTATTTAATACTACAATCATTAATTTAATTTTTAGGCTATATATATATATATATAATTTGTATTTATAAGCATAAGAGGTTTCTCAAAGCTTCCGGAAAGTTTAGATGCGTCACATTAATCACGTCTTGATGAAATAATTTTCAGATGAATTGCTTATTCTTGTAACTTTTTTCAGATTGAAAAATACATGTCTTATGAAGTTCTCCGTCCATTGTAACCCCGCAATCACTGTAATTTTATGTTCTCAATTTTCATTAATTGTGTTATTAAAGCATGAGGGTGTATATAAAGGTGCGTTTACTATTGTAATTACATTAACACAAACATCTCTTTCTACAGGAAATGTTTCTCTATCCTTTAAAAACACACTTCCTTTTCAACCTTGAAACATCAGCAACTTTTGCAGAAATTTTATAAAATCTAGTGTAACAAAGATCCATGTACAAATGTAAACTCCTCTTATGACACATAAATGCATTTTAGACGTAAAGTCCAACGTATTTATAATTTTCGATTGCATAAAACAGTTTTGGAGATCACTCTATAGTATTCGTTCTTATTCAAATAAATCATGATACATCATTAGAAATAACTTATTAAAACCCCAAAATATGCTACTTTTTAATAAAATTTCGTGTTAAATTAGTGCAATTTTCTTTAATGTTCTTATTTTGATCCGCTTTGAAATACAGTTGTTAGACAATGAAAGAAGGAAAATGAAAGCATTGGGAAATTTTGAAAAATTAGAATGTAAAATGTGTTATCCAACTGATGCAAAAAATATCCCAAAAAGTTAAGCAAACGATTTAGAAATTCTGATGAATTTATTGAAACATTTTCAAATCAAATGGATAGATTTAAGATCTCTGTATCGAAAATTTATTATCCACAATTTAACGTTTATTTCAACAATTTAAATTCGCCACTCTCTCAGTATATAATGAAATTTTAAAATGTCTGAATTCTAACAGACAATCCTTATGACATATAAGGAAACATTCCGTATTTTTCGAGCGAATGAATCATTTGTTATCCAAAATGATTTAGCTAAATCTGGGTGAACTTTCAAAATACATACATAATTACAAGCTCATCGGATGATTTTCCGTTCAGTTATAGCGCATCAGACAGAGAAACAAAGAGATAAACATACACCTAACACTCTCGGGTTGGTGCACAGCTCAATAATGTTTCAGAAATTTTTATGCTTCAATGAAAAAATAAAGCTTGAATTATACATGCTTGAAAATATTACTAAAAAATTCACCCTACATTATACATTTGAAAACTTTTTTTTATCTGTTCTAATTACATACCTCGCAAAATACGTCCTTAAAAATATCTACAGTTTTCTCGTTCTCAAAATTATAAAGAAACTATTTTTGCTCAATTCTGAAGTGTGATTCAATTATTCTTGGCCTTATGTGTTGTTACGTTCTTCGAGAAAAAATTTGCATGATTTTTTTTTTGTTTTTGTTAAATGTGAAATTTTAGCAGTATAATTTCAGAAAACTATGGTAAATCCATAATGCTAATTATGTTTTTTCTTTTTTTAAGAAATATGTATTTGGTGTTATTTATTTTTTGTATAGATCTTTTTTTTTTAAATATTTGGTGTAACTTTAACTTTTTGAATCGGTTTTTATCCTAAAAATATGTGAAAAATAATGAAACTTCTCAGTGAGAGTCATTATTTAAATATAAAATAAATAAACTAAATCGGTTTGGAGAGAAGTATATAAAGAGTTACAATATATATTATATATCATTCCTTAAAATAATGCGATAATTATATACAATGCATTTAGTTTGTTTTTTACCCGTAAGCCTTTTGCTCCTTAAAAATATTTTCTCATCATGTATAAAACGTTGGTATAAACTTTTTTAAACGCTTTCAAAACATTATTAAAAAAAAAAAATCTATTCTTATTTTAGAGATCACAGCTTGAGAGGCATCTGAAAATATCATATGAGTGCTAAAAAAAATAAATGCAAAAGAGGTTATTTTAATAAATGTACTTCTTTTACGTCTTATTTTGTATAGAATCTCTTTTCCATATCCATAGAAAATAAGGAACATCGGTTCGGAATCATAAAGGAACAATTTTTGTTGAATGGGGAAAGTTCCATGATATATTCCTGCAATTTTTTTCCTTTTTATTTACTTTCTTTAGTATAGGAAAGAACAGTTTTTGCTGAATTTTTTTATGCTTACTTTATGTTTGCGATTTGTCAGTAACGAGGCGGCAGAAAAGGTGACAATTATATACGAATTTTTTCCTTTTTCTAGGAGTGGGGAGAAACACTTGGGTATGCAGAATCTATTTTTTTCATTCATTGGTCTTTCATCCGAAAAGTATATGGAATGCAATGAGTGTTTCAAGCGATAATTATACTGAAACGCATTTTATATATCACATTTCTTTATTTTGTGCGCAAAGCTAAAAAGAACAAACGACAGTTAAAATTTCAGCATAAAGCTATTTCAGGATTCTAAAAATATAGGGTGGTCATAAAATCTTTACCTGATTACACAGAAAAATATTACGAAATAACCATTGAATGTAATACTGTATTTATTTTAATATGAAAATGTCGAGTTCTTAAGTTTTTTTTTATCTGGATGGATGAACCCCTATACATACGGTTTGGTCAATCTAAGGCCCCTTTAAAAATAAATTTGAACATAGTTTACACAAAAATCCTTCACCTGGCACACTGTAAAAATTCCAATTATTAAGTTTTTCATATTTTTGAATATTCAGGGGATATCCACTCACGGTCAGGATCACAGATGATATTTCTAGTGTGACAACCCAAATGTTGGGTAAACGTGGTGAGCAATGGAATACCGCGTTGACATTCTTCAAGCTACCAAGGGTACTCACATCGAAATTTACTGACGTAAGTACTTGTGGTAAAAATTTCATAAATGCTTTTACAGTGTATTGAAATAAGCATACACCTAATTATAATTAGTTCTTTCTACAAAAAAATATTGTAATCGAAAAAAGACCCTATGACCACAATGTACTGCGTCATATCAGCTGTAAGAGGCAATAAAATTATATCATCAAAATGTCAACATGACAAGCAGAAAAGCCCCACAGTCAACGTATTTTTTTTTCAGATTTTAATATACTGCATAAAGTTTTCTCCCTGAGTATATTTTAATATTTTACATGTTTTTTTTTTTTTTTTTTTTTTTTTTTTAGAAATGATAAATAAAAGAAAAACAACGTGTTCTCACGTTACTAAACTTCAGACTTCAAAACTTTAATTTAAAAAATCTCATCTTAATCATCTAAAAATAATCATCTAAAAATATCATCTAAAAATATCATGAATAAAATATCTAAAAATAAAGGTAATCATCTAAAAATATCTTAACAGTTCTAAAGTACATATTAAAAAAAGTACTCTTAATAAAAAAAAAAAAAATCTTCCCCATTTTTTGGCCAACAATGTATTTTACTGTTCAGTAATTATTATATAATGCGTTAAAAAATGCTTTGTTCAAGATTAAAAAAAAAAAAAAAAAAATTACGATTCATTTTGTACCTAAAGTAAACCATAAGAACTGATTTTCAAATAAAGAGGGAAACTGATGCACCATTATTAGGATAAACAAGAGATCATTTAAAAACATCGCAATGAATGAAAATTATGTTTGTACATTTGACATAAAAGCGTAGTCAGTAAAAATAATAATTTAAAAAAAACTTGTAATGAATGAAAATTGTGCCTGTACATTTCACATAAAAAGCGTAGTCAGTAATGCTAATAATAATAATAATAAACGTGTAGCCTTATTCCACTTAGATTTTATGCTAAAAATATTTTCTTTTATTATTATAAGTATATTTACACAAAATATTATAAAAATAATATTCAATACAAAAGTAAACTACGTTATCTTCCATTATATGAGAATCGATATTTATCTCTCTATTTTTCTATATACATTTATGCAGAACGTATGTATCTGTATATATGCAATATAAATATTATGCAGTGTATTTATGCTGGGTATTTGAATTAAAAATATGCTTTAAAGATTGTATATTCTTATCAATTGTTTTTATAATATCTCAAACATTTATTCATTTAAATGATAGAATTCAGCATTTTGTTTTGATGCATGTTTATTAATTTTTTTTTAGGTATCTTCAATTATACTATAAACATAAATATTGTTCAATACACGGATGTTTTCAGCGTTTCTATGAAGAAAGAATAATGCATACACATTTAAAAATATATTCAACTGTTTCTTTGTGAAAAAGACAAAAATAAGTACTTTTTACTGAAATTTGTCTACGTAGAAAAAAATTTATAAAAAAATAGTAAAAAAGTGTATTTTTATATAATAGGGAAAGTAAATAAAAATAAGCCTACAAAGTTTTATGACACTGAATCTTCTCCAAAGAAGTTTTTTTTTGTATGATACTTACTTATTCTTCCTCTTTTGAATGGTATTAGAAAGTTTTAGACAAAAAAAATAATGAACAAGAAATAAATGTTACAAAAGAACTTCTTTTCACAGAGCTTTTTTAGAAACTGACAATATATCTTTCAAAGAAACACAGTGGGATGAAACAAATTCAGTTTTTTTTAGTAATATCATATGAAGTTTCACTCCTTTATATCACATAAGGCAAAATTAGACATTTTATAATCTTCATATTTATCTTTATCTTTATATTTATCTTTAAAAGTTTCTATCTGTTAAGCAAAGTGAAATAAGCTAAAAATAGGTTTATCGTAATACTATTACTAAAGCAAACTTTAAAAATTGTAATATATCACAAGAAATACAGTATCGTATAAGTTTATTGGCATCTTTACTGCAATAAATTATAAAGTGTGTGTATTTTTCTTTATATTACAGATATAACATGAAATACAAATTCTGAAATAAATCATTAATTTATGTAAGAATTAAATAAATAAGGATTTCATGTATACAAATTATCGAAAATGTGTCTGAGGAAATTTCAATTAGAACATAAAGAAAATATCGGATTCTGAAACATAACATTAAAAAAAATAGTAATTATGCCTAAGAAATTTAACTATTCAAAATTATCTTGCTATGGGTATAACGTAAAAAAGTACTAAAGTCTGTTTGTTGCTAATTATACAAACTTCACATATTATTTAATAAAATGATGCTATGATCGTGTAAGTTTCAGTAAAATTCTATTTTTTTCAAATTTACCTTAAAAATTAATAAAAATATTGAAAATAGAGTTTACAGAGGGACTTTTTTAATCTTCTGCATGAATTAAAATCTGCTTGTTGCTAATTATAAATCCCTAAATATTAATCGAATAAAATGCTTCTATTTACTCTACATTGGTGTAAGTTTCCTTAAAATTCTAAAATGTTAAACAATTATGACAGATATTATTAGTTTTATATATATATATATATATATATATATATATATATATAGATAGATAGATATATATATAATTACGAAAAATGTTTTTTTTTATTATTTATGAAGTTTATTTAAAATTTAATTATTTTATATTTTATATAAATAAATATTCATATTTAAAACAACTAAATTTTTTGTTAATTATTTTTCAGTTCAGAAAGCACTATTCATTAAAATTATATTTTAAATTCTGTTCTTGAAAAAATACGTAAAATAATTTTTTTAGGACATTCAATGCATATTCTATTCAATGCATGTTTTTCTAAGAATGTTTTAAAACGTGGAACAGGAAGCAAACATGCGTGTCAAAATTCTGATAGATTAAGTTAATCTCTTATGCTAAAGCATAAAATATTGTGTTGCGTATAAAATAATGTGTTAAGTTGTCCATCATCTTCGATACAAAGAAAGATAAGGATATAAACTGTTTACGTTTCATATTAAAATCTGATTTCAGTAGTTAAGATTTTTAGAAGAATATCATTTATACATTAAAAAAATACATAAATAAGTAAGTAAATATATATGGAAGGATGGATGTACATGCAAATTAAATTGTAACAAATGTAAATAAAGATCAACTTTGGCAAATATTGTATCTATAAATTCTCTCTCTCTCTCTCTCTCTCTCTCTCTCTCTCTCTCTCTCTCTCTCTCTCTCTCTCTCTCTATCTATCTATCTATCTATCTATCTATCTATCTATATATATATATATATCCATCTCTCTCTCTATATATATATATATATAATACAACTTTTGTGAATAATAACCATCAAAACACCTAAATAATCGACAATATAAGAACCTAATAAAATACAAATAAATATATCCAAAAATGTGAAAATCTCAATATGAAATAAATAGAAAAAAATAAAGGTATATGAATAAAAAATTACAATGTGCATACGGTGAAAAAATTACAAGAAGCAAGTTGAAACTTAAATCGTGGAATACTTTATCAAGGGCAATATTCCACAAATATAAGTAAAACGTAATTGTTTTCTGTTTGAATGAATAAACCTGAGCCATATATATACCGTATGCTCCAAAATATTCCCTATATTTTGTGAAAGCATTGAAATATGTATAAACTGGAAAACATTGGTTCAAAATATTTAAAGGGAATTTCATAAAAAAATAGATTTATGTTAAACAATACATAGGTTACAATACGCATTTTTTTAATAAATTATTTTAGAAACAGCGTATATTATGAAATTAACAGTACTACCTGGCGTTTTTCGGATTTCTTGAGTTAATATATGGAGGAATGGAGTAATGAGTATGGAGGAATGAGTAACCAATGGTTACTCATTTCTCCATAGTCTAATGTGAGATGTGATAGTTCATAATCGGGGAAGAAATAGATTGTTTCTTTAAAGTATCCACTCAATGGGTACCAAAAAGAAGGTGAAAAAATTCATACAAAGTATAAAATCTAAAGACATTTTTTTTTTGTAACATAGACAATATTTACATTACACATACCAGGTAATCGAACCTGGCTTACCCATGTTAGAGGACATACTTACAATGTTTGAATGTTGGTGATCATCATTTTTAGTTGAAAACTGTAATAATTGCTGCACAATAATTAATTTTTTTGATTGCCCACGACGAACATTTTTCAGCTACAATTTATTATTTCTTTTACTACGAATTTTTCTCTCGTGTCAAATAAACCGTAGTTCACACCCAAAAACAGCAGCTATTTTTTGAAATAAATAACGAAGGTGGAAACGATCGGCGTTATACCTTTCGCTTCAATTGCTCTTTCACCTCTTCTAAAGCATCGAATAATTATAAATTGTACATTATCGTATGTAAAAAAAAAATGTTTTTAAAATGTTTTTTAATTATTTTTTTAACTGCATCCCGATTTAGGTATACTTTATGGCACTTTTTTAATAATTTTAAAGCATGATTTTTCTTTTATTGTGTCTCAAGGACATTGGTTTACTGCCCTAATGATAAGTAGCGAATGACAGATAATTGCCGCAATTGGCAATTAATTGTCGAGATCAAAAGGCTTTCTTTAACTTTTTTAATCAATATTTCCTCAAATGTCTTCATATTTGTAGATGTTTAACTTAAATTTCTCTTTTACACCGATTTGTGAATAACCAATCAACACTTCATGCTTTTTACTTCATTTTATTAAGCTTTAATTGCTCAATAATGCAAAGGACACATAAAATGTTACCATCTTCATAGCAATCTTATAGCACATTTATAAAACTGCCCGTATCAGCAACAATAAATGGCATTAATTGTTGAAATATTAATCTAAACTTGAGTGGTTCATCGCCGCACAAAGGAAAATGTTTTTGTCACTGTAAACATTCATGTACGTTGCCTACATCAAAGTGAAAGAAATATACTTCCATTAATGTAAACACGTTTTACTGCCTTTTCTGATTATTTGACTGTAAGTTTAATAAATATTAATAATTTAAATAACTGCATCGCAATATTCTGGATTAAACTATTTGTCACTATTTTACATACCTTTATGGTATAACTAAAACAGAATGTAATGCTATGAGCCATAAAACTTTAAAAAAAAGCAATTATGAAAATTCTGCATACTTTTAGCAAATAGTGTATGTTAAGCCTCGTGGAAAAACTGCATATTTGTATACGAAACATACACACAAACATTGATTTTATACATAAAGATTCATATAAAAAATGATTTGAAACCTATCACTTTTTTAATGTAAATTAATTTCCAGAAGCTTCAAATATACAAATAAATAATCATAGCTCATTTCGCCAAGTATATTTTAAGTTATTCCTTGAAAACTTCCCTCATTCCAACCTGTTTTGCAACGATTAAAAATTATCTTAACATTAAGAGTTCCAAGCTATAGATATACGAATGTCGTAAACTACTTGACCAAATTACTTTCCGTTTGGTATACAAAGGAATAAATTACAGAAAAATCCAAACATGATCTAAAAATTAGGTGTTAGTATTGAAAAAATTAAAGTCGGATTTTGGAACATGGGGATGTCATAGTTGTGATCTCCCCATGTTCAAAATTGTTTAATCTAATGATGTCTCCCTTCCCCTTAAATTGACTGGACAAGTGCGTTACAGTTTTCGATATTCTTTCGCGTTCCAGAGACAGAGATAGAAGCGACAATGTAAACAAATATGTTTTTTATTAAATTGTTTAATTTTTATCTTTGTAATGACATTACTTAAAATAAACGAAATTATTATCCCATGTAATGACAAAATTTTTAGTCTTATATATTTAAACTATAATTCACTAAGAAGTATAAGTCAAAATATATATATCAATGTTGAATTTTGAAATTATCTCTGTTTCACTTTTGAATGTATTTAAAATATACATTTACAATTAAAAACTTAAAAGTAATTGTGTATTTACTTAGAAAACTTTAGTCGACTCTAAGTACTATTTTTCACTTTAATATTTTCAAAAGTCGTTGAAATTAGAAGGAAACGTGTGTAAAAAATGAATTAAAGTAAAGCATCTTGATAAGACAGCAACTAGAAAAACGTTTTCATATAGTTAAATGATGTGTAAAATTGATGTTTAAAATTTTCATAATAAGAAAAAGAAAAATTTAATTAAATATTTTAAATACAAGAAAAAACCCCGCAATTTACACTTTCTTACGCTTTTGTTTCATATTTTTCAATAATTTATATTAAGTACTATTTTCAATTTAAACAATAAATGTTTATGGTACTTCATTCTAACTTTATTGTGTAAATACAGTTTCATTGTCATTACTTCAATGTTTACTTAAATCTTAATATAATTTTCAAACTATCTACATATCTGATTAATCATTACGTATTATGTGCTAAATTCAGCTTCACTAATCTACAAATACAGTCTTTATTCCGACAAGCTTTAGCTTAAATGATACATCAGACGAAAGACTGGCTCGCTGTAGATGGTCATTTAAATCTATTCACATGGGCCGCGGTGGCTCTTTATTACCAGTATTCCAATGTAGTAATCTTCACCTTATTTCATTTCAGAGTTTCTCGTATAAAGAAGTCGGTAGAAAGAAAATAAGGGTTAAATATAGCCCAGAGAGTTTCATTTTAGCTCAGCGCTAAGTCTAATATACATTGAGAAAACTGACCTTTCTGTAACCAAAATATGACCAAAATACACGTGTATTGTGACCAAACTGTAACTCAATAATTCCGTTAGGAAATGTCACATTGAAGGAACTGTGATATCGGTGTAGGAATGTTCTAGAAAATTTGCAAATGACAATAATTTCGTCATGGTGAGTTCATATCGGCATACGAAATCTGTGATCTGAGACAAATTAGGTAAAGATTTAAAAAGTTATATTTTTGTCACTGTTTAAACCGCTATACTAGTCATCTGTGACATATAATGACAACGCAAACACTAACAGTGTTGTTGAAGGGTTTAAAATATAAAATTTTGAAATAATTAAAAAAAAATACCTAAATGCATTCTAATAAATTATCATACATTTGGCAAAAACTTCAAAAATACACCTTTAAAATTATTGCATTCCATGAAAGTAGAAAACACACTTTTATAATAAATATCATATAAATGACATAAATATCCGCCGATAAAGAAAGAAGTAAAGAAGACAATCTTGTTTAATGCTAAAATCTGCTATAGATAAGAAAAATACTTTTGAAGTTAAATTGTTCCTAAATGAAAAATTTACCTCAATGTAATGTCTGTTATCTGATGAACCAGTAGATTTTTCTTTGTAGAACAATTCCCTGGAAGGTAAAAGATATAAATTCTCAGATCAGTAAATGGATTTCTAATGTGTTTCTAAGAATGTTTCTTCTTTAAAGATACTTTGAATGTACATTGATGTATGAATATCTTCAAAATATGTATCTGAAGGATGTTGCGTCAGCAGATCCCCAGAGAAGAAAATAGAATATTCAGATTTGTATTGCTTCATAAAAAGGTATAAAAATAAATTTGCGATTAGGTTTGTTCTGAATATCTTGCTTTAAATATACGTGAATTTATGTTTTTGTTTATGATATTTGTACTCTAAAACATGTTTAATATGTATACTTAAGGCGTATTAAAAGACGGAAGATATTCTTGTTTACTATTGTTTTTTATAGAAAACTGTACCTTAAATCGAACTAATAATTTCTATTAGTTATAACATTAGGGAGACAGATAACGTTTTAAACGTAGTTAAAGAATAGCATGTTTTTTAAAAACAAAACTAAGACTTCGTTTCAATTAATATGAAATTGAAATTTGTTTAGGTGAAAATAGCAATTTAATTCGTTATTTTGAATATACATTGATATAAGAATATCTTTAAACTATGTATTTCATTGAGACTGCATCATAAAGTTTCGAAGGAAAAACATAGTATATTTAGATTATGACTGTTTTATTGAAATGCACAAACACGTTTTTTGATTTATTATTTTTCTTAAGTTTTTGATTAAAAAAAATATGTCACCATAAGATTTTTTTTCTTGTTTATGCTATTTGTATTTTAAATATAGTGAATATTTCCAAATTTAAAACATGATAAAACATGGACAATATTCTAAAGTAATTGTAAAATTTAAAATTTATTTTTATTTCTTCATTTTTCAATAAAAAATTACCTTTAATCAAAGGTGGGTTGGTTGGTTGTATAAGGTTTAATGGCGCAAAGTCCCATTGGGGACAAGCTGCGCCAAAGTAAATGTTAAGAAAAAACTAATTTAAGAAATCCATAACAAAACCAAAAAATAAACAAATCATAATGAGCAAAACATCTGGGTGGGGTCACCCATCCAGATACAGTCAATGTTTAAAACAAATATTATGAGTTCTTAAAAAAAGTTAAGTATAAACTAAGAAATACTATCTGGATGGGGTTACCCCATCCAGATGTCAAGTTAACAAGTATAAATTAACATTGCTATAACTAGAATATGAAGGATATATAAAAACTATATCTCAAAATGAAAGCCAGAATGTTTTAAAAAAATGAAAAAGTGCCCCATGAGCTGTTTCCCCAATGAGGTTTGTCAAGATTGGTGATGATGAATTAAAATATATTCTATACAAGTGCCGGAGGCCCGGACAGTCAGTTAAAACATGATAAATGGTCAGGTAATCAAAATGACAATGTGGACACATGGGTGCATCCTCCCGAAATAAGAGGTGTTTATGACCTTTAATCTTAGGAATAATTTCCTTTATGTGTGACACAAGAAATATGATAAAAAAAAACACTTTATTGAAAACACCTTAAAAAGTTATGCTCTACTTTTATATAATTGCTTTAGTGTGGCTTGCGAGTATGTGTGAATGTGCGTACTAGAGTATTTCTCAATCTTTCACAAACTGCTTCTTTTGAGTTTTTAATTTATGTTCTATTTTTATATAATTGCTTTAGTGTGGCTTGCGAGTATTTGTGTTTGTGCGTGCGGGAGTATTTCTCAATCTTTCACAAACTGCTTCTTTTGAGTTTTTAATACTTCTTACAGATAACTTATAGTTTAAATATTTCTTTTTAAACGGTTTATCTAAAAAAATTGCAAACTAAAATCTAAAATGTCGTCAATGAGACATATTCAGTATCGTTGAAAATAATGCATTGAAATATTTAAAATTAGATAATCTGTGACAAAAAACTAAATTCTACAATGAAAATATTGTTACAGAGTGTATAAAATATATAATGCTTATAACGATTATTACATTTTCATTTTACATTTTAAATACAAAAAATAATATATATCTATATCTATTAAGTATTATAAAATTAATATATATATATATACAGGGTGTTTCGCAAAGGACCCCTAACTTTAAAAATCAATAACCAGGAAACGGTGATAGATAGAAACATGGAACCAGTGGTATGTTTATTAAAAAAATCGCAAGAATCTTATACGTATATCTCGAAATTTAGTTAAAAATAGCCCCGATAGATGGTGCTGAGAGCGTTAAGAATCCTTCAAAAGAGAGTTCAGAAGCATAGAATGACTAGTCGTTGAAGATTTCGTCATTGAAATCTGGCCGCTATTAGCGTATAGTGAAAATAATTCCGAAAGTGGTGTATACCGTGGAGGAACGTGTGTTTATTGTGTTGGAGTACCACCGATTAAATCAAGAGTCCTACTGCCCAAAGGAGAAGTTTTCAAACGTGATTTCAAGTCGCAAAAGGTCCAGATGGGAAAACAATTCGTGAGCTTTAAAAAAAAATTCAACAGACAGGCAACGTGGCCGATGCGAATTACTTTCACTATACGAAAATAGCGGTCAGATTTCAATAGCGAAATCTTCAACGGCTAAGTCTTTCTACTCTTCTGAACTATCTTTAGAAGGATTCTTAACGCTCTCAGCGCCATCTATCGGTGCTATTTTTAACTAAATTTTGAGATTTACGTATAAGATTCTTACGATTTTTTTAATAAACATACCACTGGTTTCATATTTCTATCTATCACCGTTTCCGAGTTATTGATTTTTAAAGTTAGGGGTCCTTTGTGAAACACCCTGTATATATATATATATATATATATATATTTATATATATATCAAACAGAGACTATTTCTTTTTGGAGAACATTTTTTAAACCTCCAAAACAAATATTATTTCATGTTTTTAACTCGAGAATTACGAATACCTCCCAACCTTGCACATTGTGAAACTAACATAAAATTACGCTTCCGAGGTAGCCGTTTTTCGGAGGCTTTACTGTAACAGTAGTAATATTTTCGTCATCTTCCGTGCAATTGAACCAATTTTAACATTTAAAAAAACAAACAATAAAAGCTATTCGGTTGTAGATAAGTCTGCACTTACTATTTTCTTTTAAATGTTTTCATTTTCATTTTACTTAAATATAAAAATATTAAATGAAATTTCATCAGAATGGCAGTATTTGGAAATGGTGATATATGGAATGGTTGTGAAGGAAGTAATGGGAATTTCATGACATTGTTCTAATACAATAAAAAAGAAACTATATTTTCGAATTGCAAAAGGGGTATTTAAGAACAACAAAGTTTAAATACCTTAAAAGTGACGCAATATCATTTATCAAAGACAACATTCATTTAAAAAATGAAACTGCAGCACTCTCCTCTAATTGCGTTAAAATAAAATTAGTTCCAATTATTTTTCATTTTGCCAGATTTGAAATTAAATGACTAAATTTCAGTGGAATAAAATGCTTTAACCTGTGGATATGACGTCAATTTTAAGAGAAATTCGAATGATAAATTATTTTTATTCCGAAAACTGCAAACATTTTACTACAATTGTGTCCAAATGACGTACATGCCATTTGAGTTTCTTTCGTATCAACATTACATCTCCTACTCCTCACACGACACAGCATCTCGAGCGAAAATTGATTATGTTTCTATCAGTAAAAATGATGCCATGTTTAAGAGAAAACACACATTTTCCTCATAAAACTGTTACATTTCAGTGTAGGTGTGTCGAAATGATTTTCAACAATTTTCCATTCTTCTGGTATTGTGTTTATGACCATAGCTCCTTAATTATTTACTCGCGAAATGAAAAATTATCAAAAATTACGTCATTTACATAACTGACGTCACTGACATATAATACAGCCCATGTTGGAGTATTTTTACCTTCATTTTGCCTCATTTACTTTTGAAAGTGGTTCTGTAGTTCCAGATACAAACCTACAAACATACAAACAGACACGCAAAAATGTTTTTTCTTGATAATATTCTTTGCTATATAGAAGTAGTGATAATGCTATGAAAATTAAACTCAAAAAGTTAAAATTGACTGTTATCCAGTAGTCAGCTTATGATGGCTGATTACTGAACATATATAAGCAACATGTTCTACATTAATTAAGAATAATAAATTTATTTACTTTTTATACTCCACATAAACAGTTTATTTATTCTACTAATATGTCTTATAATTTTATGAAAAAAATATATTTAATACTTACATTTAAAAAATATATATCACCGGCTTATTACTAATACAATAAAAAATATCCATATTTTTTTGTGATAACTTAAGACTTATTAACGATGCCTGCATATAGAGAAATTGTAATAATTTATTTGGAACCAAAAATAAATCATTCATGGAACATTTTAGTTAAAATTTTGAACAAAACTTAACAGTTCAAATCGAAATAGTGAAAAATTTATCTTTTTGAATTATGTTAATAAATAATATATACCAAATAGTTCATACTGTAAAGCACAATGTTAAACAAAAATATAAACCGGGGATCTATTACTATGCAGCGCACTAAACTAATTTCTTCCAAAACACGTGCAAATGACGTATGATAAATATGTCAAGAAACGCATTATATAGAAAAATAATGAGTGACAATGAATAAGGAAAACTTACAGAAATTATATTTTCTGCACATGATGTATAAAATTAAAAGTATTCGATAGCAATTTATGTATGAACATTTATATATATCCTTTCTAATAAAACAACATATTTGAAAACATAGAAACTCGTGCAACACTTTTACTATGTGTACTGTGTTTGTATTTGAATATTCCATATAAATGAATTCGGTTAAATTATAGTTTAACTTTATAATTATTTAGTTTATTATTAGTTTCTGTTAGTTATTGTTATTTAGTTTACTATTAGCTACTATTAGTTACTTTTATTTAGTTTTTTATTAAATACTGTCAGTTATTATTATTTAGTTTATTAATGGTTATTATTCTATCTTTTATGGAAATAAAAACATTTTCAAGAAAAAAGTTAATTGGTTTGTATAATGTTTGCGTAAAAATTTAATAAATTATTACAACTTGTAATAAAATATTTCTTTTAAATGTTAAAATGTGTAAACTAACAACCTAATATACAATAAAATATATTGTATTAGATTGTTGGCATGTTTCGGCTCGCTCCGATCAATTATCAAAAACAAATGCGAAAATTCTAAAATTGCATGGTCTTTGAAAACCAAAAGTTTACCATACAAATAAATTTCAATGAAAGTAAATCTTTTTTACCTCCAGTCTATACTATCTATCCATAAAAAGAGAAACCATACATATAGTAACACGCAAAAGTACAATATGTAATGATGCAGCATATTTTAACTTGCCGAAATTGTGGCTCAAGTTACTCCATGGTTACAAATATGAAAATAAACAACAAAGTATAACTAAAAAATAACAGGCGTAATTTTTTAAAAAGAACATGGAAATTAAACGATAGCATTACAAATAACATCTTCAAATGTCGTGCACTTATAGAATATTCTCATTTCTTTTTGATATTGGTTCGGTGTGAGCCGAAATCTGCCAACAATCTAATAAAATTTATTTTACTGTATATTATGTTGTTAATTTACACATTTTAGCATTAAAAAATATAATGTTTACGTAGTTGAAAAGTTCCAAATGAGTATACACAATGATATTCTAGAAAAAGATAAAAAGACATGAGGATAAGTATTTCAATATGTTTATTACACATATTTCATTCACCGTTACAAATATATGTATATACAAAATTAGCGAAAATTTCATTTTCTTTTCGCAATAAATATATTTAAATTTATATTATACCCGTCATAAATCAGAATTTTTTAATCAACCAGATATTTGGTCTTTCTTTATTTTTAGTTGTTCTAGAAGAAGAATTATACTTCATTAATAACCCATGCAAAATGACAATTATGCGTTAATATGCTCGATATGTTAAACTGACTGTAATAAAAGAATACTAATTTGAATTGTGAATGTTACCGTTTTTTATAATGTATTTTAAAAAGAAAGAGAACTGAACAATTTATCTTATCACGAAGACATTATTCAAATGTATTCCGGTTGCTTCAAATCGATTAGGAAAATTTTAAATTACTAAACATAGACGATAGTGCTGCGTAGAAAAAATTAAACAAATTGTGTAAGAAGTAGAATATTAAAATAAATTAGCCATGTAATTTGCTTTTAATTAAACCAGGATAATTAAAATAAATTAAATAATATGATTAATTTATGGGAAAAATCAAGAAGAGATCGACATATGTGTTAGTAATAAGTTCATATTTTTAATATCATGTCTTAGAGAAATATATAATAGTATGATATTTGATTAAATAATATAATTATGAACAAAATTTGAGCATGTTATGTAATGTATATATTATTTATATTTTTATACAAGCCAGTCTATTATAATTTCATTCCATTACAATTGTTGTTTTACATTGCTTTTATTAATAATAATGGTTAATATTCTGAAGAAACTTTATTATTCTTAAAATATATTTTTATTGATGTCTCCCACAATTTGTATGCAACACATTTAAAATTTAGTTTTGAAGCATTTGAGTTATGAGTATAATATATTTACCATAATAGAGATTGACCCTGATGACATTCTTGGCGATTTTGCGCTAAGTTATAGACTTTGGCAAAAATATTTCTGCCAAGCACTTATTTGAATAATTCCCAAATTTGTACTTCTGCAACAAGTAACAGCTGACTGATCGAGAATGATTGAATCTTATAAATTATTACTGTACAATATTTCCTTTCAAAAGAATGGTATGGAAAACTGTTTTTCAAAGTTAGTGAATTAGTTAATTAGTAACCCTATGTCGTCAATATTCATTTCAGCGATACATGTCCCGCAGTGGCGCGGACGGTAAAGCTCGGCTCTCGTAAGATCGCCGAAAGCCAAGCAGCATCGACCACGGTCAGTGTTTAGGAGGGTGCATCGTCTATCCTCTCTCGTCTGCCTCTGCTGTGGGACCGTGTACGTTAATGGGAGCTGGTGCAGGTTAAATCTGTTCGTGGCTCCAAAAGTCCTCCAAGTTCTATATAAGCGCTACCTCTGGGGATGCCAATCCAGGTGCAGGTCTCTCATCTGGAATTGGTTCAAAATTAGGAGACCAGCTCTAGAAGTCCAACCTCTCTTGAGGCTCTGGCACCCCTTCTTTCAGAGAAGTGCCTTGGCACTTTCTCTGTCACGCCAACAACAACAACAGCGATACATACCATTTATTTTTGTTAGCCAATATTTTACCTAACGAGTATTAAGGCGTGAGAACGGTTAATTACCTCCTTTGTTTTATTTCTAAATACTTAATCATTTTTCTTCACAACATCTTATAGAAGTAAAAAAGAATGTTCTTACCATTTGGTAGCTTCGTCAGTGATATATCCGAGTAATCCGTTTGAAACAACTTTGTTTGTTGTTGTGTGAATATTATTTTGTTTGGAGTATCCATTGGAAAAGAAATCATATGATTTCACTAGATAGATGATCACTGCTGTAAAATTATGTATTCCGTAGTATCGTAGTGGTACACTAAGTATAGACAATCATCTTTACACTTTTAAAAGGAAAAGAAAGAATTTAATATAAGATAAAAATTGAGACTGAACATTTTGCACCCTCTTAGTCGGGTGTTGAAGCAAGAAGTGAGCAAAAAACATATATACGAAAATACACACGTGCTTTTCTCAAAAAGTGGGTTACATTTAAAAGGTTATATGCGTGATAAACATCATTACCTAAAATTGACCATTTTGCATCATTAAAAGTCAAATTCAAGTTTTATAAAATAGAGTCAGTCAAAGTATCATTAAAAAGAAGTTGAGCTAACCTGTGTTTAAAAGTGTCCGACGATACTTAACACAAATATTCTGCAGATGGCTAACGAATAAAGTATTTTCTAAGAGGCAATAAATTTGCATCTTTAATGTCAGCTAACCAGATGTGAGCGGCACAGAAAATTGTCCAGATGTAAGTTCTGTGAGATGGAGATGTAACTTTTTCTTTATTTTTGTTTTAGCACTTGTCTTAATTAGGAGGCTTAATTCCGTAATACGGGCAACAAAGCCCCCCTTAAGCCCCTAATGAAGATCACTTAGCAGTTTCATTTTGTCCCTGTTTTCTTGAAATACAGATTTGGGTTCCGGTTTGGTAAACACGTCTGCAATCATAGATTTGCTTGGGCAGTAACGCATTTCTATTGTTCCATTTTCCTTCATATGTTTGATTGAATGGTATTTCAAATCAATATGCTTTGTTTTATTTGTATATTTGTCCGATTCAATCATCTTAATGCATGAAATGTTGTCTTCATAGACAGTAATCGGAAGAGATTGGGTTAAATTTAAGTCTTCCAACAATCTTAATAACCATGTAAGTTCTTTAACGGCTGTTGCAGCTTCTACAAATTCAGCTTCTGCTGATGATTGAGCAATACACGACTGGCGCTTTGTTATCCAATGTATTGGATTCTTCCTTAATAGGTATAAATTTCCAGTAGTAGATATTCTGGTTTGTGTATCACCGGCCCAATCAGCATCGGTGTACACTTCTAATACTGGTGGATGTTCGTTGCTGATTACCAAATTTAGATCTTTACTGTGATTTAGGTAACGAATAAGCCGTTTAACACCTTTCCAATCTTCTTCGGACGGAATTTCACATTTTCGACTCAAAATGTTCACTGCCAATAATATGTCTGGCCGTGTAATTGTCGCGATATATAATAACGCACCGATCGCTTGTCTAAATTTTGTGTTATTGGGCATTGGGTTTTCTTCCTTTTCTGGTCTTAGGAAATTCGTTTCCATTGGCGTCCGCTTTGATTCTTCGAGATTAAATTTCTTAACAATTTCCATTATTTTCGCTGTTTGATTTAATTTAAAGCCATTGTGTGTTTTCTGAATTTTTATCCCAAGATAATTGCTGATTTCCCCTAAGTCTTCGAGTGTGTATTGTTTTTGTAATTTATTTATGACATCTTCAATTAAATGGATGCTTCCTGCAACAAGAATGTCATCGACATACACAACTATATACACTATATCTTCCCCTTGTCCTCTAGAAAATAGGCAGGTGTCTGCTTTACTCTGTATAAAATTTAACTCTTTAAGCGATTCAGTAATTTTTGTATACCAGGCCCGGGCTGCTTGCTTCAGCCCGTATATGGCCTTACGAAGTTTACAGACCTTTTCTGGTTCGTTTGCGTTCACATACCCTTCGGGTTGTGCCATGTACACTTCTTCATAAATTTTTCCATGCAATAAAGCAGTTTTTATATCTATTTGCCTAAAATGAAGATTTTTGTAAGCTGCGACAGTTAAGAAACATCTTAAGGTGGTGTGTGATACTACGGGAGCATATGTCTCATCGTAGTTTATCCCGTATTTTTGCTTGAAGCCTTGAGCCACCAATCTGGCTTTATAATGCTTTATTTGTCCATTTTCATCATATTTAGCCTTGTAGGTCCATCTGGATCCAATTACTTTGGCTCCTTGTGGTGGGTTCACCAAAATCCAGGTTTAATTTTCCTTAAGTGAATTTATTTCGTCTCGTGTCGCGTCAATCCAGTTATTTTTTTATTGCGGATTCTCAATGTTTAGCATATCTTGCCAACCTTTTGGTTCATATACTGGATCGTGCCGGACTGCATATGGAAACCTGTCCGGTGGTACACCTCTATTGTGTCTTTCAGATCTTCTCGGTTGTTGTGTTTGTTGAGACGCGGATGGTGTATCTGGAGCTGTTTGGTTTGGTGTTAGATCAAATTCTTCTATTCTAGTGTCATTCTGTTGCGCTTGTTTGTTTGTTTCTGACATCAGCTCAATTGTGTCAACATTTTTCTGAACATTTGAATTACACATGTTATTTTCAGCGAATTTGACGGTTCGGGCTAAAATTACTCTTCCGTCTCCTGTAAATATTCTGTACGCTTTACACCGGTTGTCATATCCCACGAACGTACCTTTCTCAGCTCTGTCATCTAATTTGCCGCGTTTAGATTTATGAATATATGCGTAGGCGGTACACCCGAATACTTTCAAATATTTTATATTTGGTTTTCTGTTTAACCATAGTTCGTAGGGGGTAGAGCTAATGGATTTCGATGGTAAGCGATTCTGCAAATGATTGGCTGTTTATATAGCTTCTCCCCAGAGTCAATGTGGGAGGTTAGCCTCACTTAACATGCTTCTAGTCATGTCTAAAAGTAATCTAGTACGCTCAGCAATCCCGTTCTGGCTCGGGCAGTACGGTACTGTGTGCTGATGCTCAATACCGTTATGCTTGAGGTATTCTTCTAATTCATCGTTAACATATTCTCTGCCATTATCGGATCTGATGGCGGTTGGAAATTTTTCAAATTTATTTTTCACGGTCGAAATGTATTCCTTTAACTTTTCATACGCTTCACTTTTTTTCGTCATTAGATAGATGACACAGAATCTGGAGTAATCATCTATGAAAGTGATAAAATAGCGTTTTCACCCTATGGTAGGAGTATTTATCGGACCACACACATCACTGTGCACTAACTCTAACCTTTTTGTGGCTCTATATGCGACCGATTTCGGAAATGGGGCATCGTTTGTTTTGGATTTAATGCATTTTAATGCATTAATAACTTTTTCTTTATTTTTGTTTTAGCACTTGTCTTAATTAGGAGGGTTAATTCCGTAACACGGGCAACAATTTTAATGCTGTTGTCAGCAATACGTTTACATGTTTAAAACCAAAATTTGCAAATCTTTACGATCTGCATGTCAACAGCTTCGTTCATTTAATAAAATTAATAGTAAGCAAAAAGTCATGGTAGTGGAATATTTGTCGAATTAAAAGCTCAGAAAGAAGTAATTTGTCCGTAGATTCAAAAAGAAGCAGTTCTTTGAAGTACGAACGTCTAAAGATTGTATATGAACAATCTGCTTTTAATTTTTTTTTTTTGTATATTTGATTGTTTGAGTTAGATCGTCTGTATTCACTGCAGAATGTTTTTCATGCGGCTACTTGCGGAAAACTTGTTCATGGAAAGCATTTTGCTGTATAAAAAATTAGGTAATGTTCTCAAAATAGTTTCTTTATAGACATAATTAAAAGATCCATTTTATTGTGAAACATAGTACGAGACTTTCTGAAACATCTTTCGTTCAAAAGAAAAATCTTAATTTATTTTGTTATTGATAAAATGTTGTTTTGAAAGAAAATTATAGAAACATACATTTACTTATATTACTTTATTTGAATCAACAACAACAGAAAAAGAAATAAGCCTTCGGCATCTTATCATAAACAAGACTATATCTCAGAGTATCCATATGCATAGAAAAAATTTTTACTTACCAAAATTAATGCAAAACTTTATTTAAATTTTTGATTTATTTTCCATCATCTTTTTTTTTTGTACATTGTGATACACAATACAAAACAAAATAATAGTGCTTTTCAGTCATAAAGACGTACTTTCATCGAAAGGGATTTTTGAGAGATATTTTAGGATTTTTTTTGTTTATTTTCATATTTAGAAATTTCTTTTTCTTACTGGTGTGAGAAATTTACAATATCCCGTATCAAAAGCCCTGTATACAGCCCAGAAATCCAGTATAGGGAAAGCCATAGATTTGCTCTTTTAGATAGCTCTTTAGATTTGTTTATTCGGACAATCGCAAGGATACCCATAGGTCTAGTTGAAAAAGCCGGCAAGGGTTCTACCTTCAGGTTGTGACTATCAGCCGGTACGAAAGGGAAAGGCCATCCAGCCGGGACTATTTTAAAGAAAATAGAGTTGACCTGCTGTCACATATATAAGTTTTTCACCATCAGAGGTTTTGCGAAGTTTACCGTGAAAGCAAGTCGAACTTTATAGAACTTTATTCCTTTGATTTGCTCTAAATATGTGGCGTACTTTTTGGACTGTCTGCTTAATTGAATTGTAGTATAAGCCAAACAGAACGCAGAAATCGTTGTGATTTCTCGTTTAATATTTTTTTTTATTGTGCTAATACATTTTCCAATAAAATAACTACTTCCTTGTTCTTAATGAGAGAGGATCCATGAAGTTTTATGCTACCAATTCAAACACAACATCGGCCTCTCTTACACTGGTTACATTAGTTTCGTGATGTCTATTAATACCTAAGCATTTTCTTTTTACAAACTATCGTCTTTCACATATTTTGGAGGCACGGAAGAATATGCTGTATATTTACATTTATTTGCAAAACTATTAAAGTAATGTTTTATTTTTGTAATCATAGAAATAAAAGAATAAACTACATTTATATAAAAACTAGCACTGAAGTTATAACAGTAATTTCAGTTGTTAGCGAACTTAAAATGTGCAAGTAGAATAATAATCAATTTAATGCATTTTCCTGAAAAGGTGTTATATGAACAGGTTATGCAAAAATTATTTTTAAAATCCTTTTTTTCTGAACTTACGACTAATATATTACAATTAAAGAGCAATAACGTTGGTATGTTCTAAACACTGAAGTTTATTTAGATTAAGGGGCCGGTTGGCGTTGAAATTAATTATTTTAATTTTTCATCACAGATCTATGAAATTTTGTGCATATATACATTTCACCAAAAGTATATAGAATACTTTTAAAAAATTCCTAATCTTAATATAAATTTAAGATTCTTTTTAAAATTTAAAATTTATAAATCAAATTTTAAAATGCTCCTTGCGTCTCAATTTTTAAGATATTTCCTCGATTTGGCATTTGGATCACTTAAAACTATATTACAAACAAATCTATGTATCAGTTATTTAATCCTTTGAATTGTTAAATTTTGAGTGATTTTTTCTGAATTCCATTCCGATTTTCATCAAAATTTAGCATTTTAATAAGTTATAAATCAAATTTAACTATCTTACCGAAGTCTAATTGTAAAATGCATACACAGTTTCTTTGTAAGCAGTATCAGTATTCTTCCTTATCAATTTCAGGAATTTTGAACAAAAATTAAGACGCATGGTGCATTTCAAAAATCTAAAAAACGTTTAAAATCTGTATTGAGAAAAACATGTGTAAAGTTTACTAAAGCACTGAAAAATTGATTGTGCACATAATTCAAACGCTTATAACGTTGCGAAAAATCATCGCAGATGCATGCAGTTTTTCTCAAATGATTCAATACAAACTGAAGAATAATAATACACACAAAAATTAATTTCTATTTTTGATCATATTTGATCAACGGTCCACGTTCCCCTTAATCATACTGATAACAAATTTTGTATTGTATTATTAATGTGCATGTAAATATCAAATTTTTAAATCTTGTGAAAATAATAAATATCTTATTTTACTTAAACACTTATTTAAATAATTAATAATACTTTTATAAATTTCTTATTTCTGAAAGCGATTTGATACTGACGCATATATTTTACTGTACATTTATTTTAATTAAATATTATGCAGATGTTATTGTATTATAAATGTAACTGGAATAAATAGCATACGACAAGCTGTGGCACACCCAGCAACATTCTTGTTAGTTCTGCATAATTTATTCGAGCTCTGTTTTCTTATGTTGTTGCAAATTTTATTTTATAACCTTGTAGGATACGATTTTTGATGTTAAGTGTTGATACATTTACATTATTGTATTTGAAATTGTATATTTTATTTCTATTCATTCTAATAAATGTTTTAATTTTAAACTGTGATGAAAATAAAGTAATATTTAGCTAAATAGAAGTCCATAGTACATGTCGCAATATTTACTGTTGTGTTTGAACTTACGTATCACTTGTATTTTAAAACATTATTGCAAATTTAAATAAACGAAAAGGAATTTGAATTATAAAACTTCTCGCTAGTTCTTATAGCATTCAAATAAAACAAAAATGTACAATTTATCATATATCCCAGACATTAATAATTCATTTTTCTTTCGGCCGCTTCAAATAGATTAGAAATATTTTTGATTATCATAGATACACAATAAGAAAAATTGAAACATTGTGCTCTGAGTAAATTTTACATTAAATTACCGATGTAATTTATATTCTGTTATAGTTAACTAAAGAACATTATTTTAGTTATATGCCTAATTTTTTAAAGTGGCTTATGATTAGATTGATAGTAGTTGTTTCCACATTTCATTATCTATAATATATTTGTTATTGCATTATATTATTCATTATAGAAATGTTTATTTTGATGTGATATATATATATATATATATATATATATATATATATATATATATATATATATATATATATATATATATATATATATATATATATATATATATATATATGTATATATATATATATTTATACATATTATATACATATATATATATTTATTTATTTATTTATAAAATTATTTTTTTTTAATTTTGTATAAAACATTGTGTGTACTGCATGTGAAAGAGCAAGTAATATATATTGTGTCCCAGAAATAGTAGTACAAGCATTTTGTGGAGATACAGAACACATTGACAAACACAAGTCATGATACAGCGTATACGACTAGTTATAATACATTTATTTTGTAACGTATGCTTATCTTTATGCATATTGACACAATTTTATTCAAGTTCTAATTCATAACAAATGAATCCAGTTTTGAAAACCGACACATGATATTTTCTCGAGATATTCATATTAAAGTCCATGAATAACTTTTAAAATGGAAAATTGATGATATATTTATTTTTCTTTATTTTAAACAATTGAATAAAATTATAATTACTCGTTTACTCAAGCAACATCAGAAATTCCAAAATTTAAATCTTCATAGTTCTTAACCCACTTGGCCAAATTACTTTCCGTTTGATATCAACAGCTAAACATTACCGAAAAATACCATACAGGTTCTCACAGTAGATGTACGTGTTAAAAATGTCTGATTTTGTTACAATTTCAGTAAGGGAAGTATCTCCCGAGTTTGGGTTATTTTTTAACATTATTTGGATTCGAATCGCTATTTCAGTTTTATGCAAAAACAATTTTAAAAATAAAATGTATAATATGTTTTTTTTTGATTGACTACATATACACAGTTATTTTTTTATCATAAAGAGATAGCAGAGCGTAAATTCCTTTTAAATATGAATGTGATCAGATATGATCTTTACTATATGATGCCTAAGATAACGATGCCATCTTTACTATTAACGTAAACTCTAGCTACTGGAGAATCATGTAGTTGCATTTTACTGTTACTGCAAAGCACAATCTTTACTAAATTTATTGTAAAGCATCAGCATTTATATTTTATGAGAATAACATTTTGCCGATTTTAAAATAGTAAAAATCACATATATTCACCGTGTTCATTAAATCATATCTAGAAATCATATCTTAAAATATCATATCTGGACATGATCTCTTGACAAAATTAGATCACATCTAAGATATGAGCTCTTCATATCTGGAACCATACCTTCAAAGATAGATTATTTAGCATTCAAATATATAAAAGATGAAATTCAAAAATATGAATTTGAAATATATATATTTATATTGCTTTTCACTGATATTAATCAATAATATAAAAATAGCTTGAATACTGTATAGTGCAATGGTCTCATTATTTAAAAAAAAATCATATAATTTTTTTTTTATAATTATATAAAAAAATACAGTAGTTTAATGTAATACTAGGCATAAGAATAAGTATAATACTAAGTATAATAATAAGTAATAAGGAATTACAGATCTCACCTTTTCTGAAAATGATGCATTAAGTTTAAAGTATTAGATAACGATTTATAAACCAGCTTTCTATATCGTTTCAAATAATACAACTACTTGGAAAACTTGTAAGAACACGTGTATAACTTTAACCTTAACCCATTTTCGGCCAAAAGTACGTAAACGCACCATTTCAATAAATATATTTTTATTAACAATGTGACGTATATTTTTCACTAAGTTTATTTTCCTGCTATTTTTAAGGGTTCTGGAGACATCTATAAAATATTAGTAATTCAATTGAAGTAATCACTTTCTGTTGAGAAATTTTCAAAATACGCTGGTTTTTTACTTGAAACGGTTATTGGATTAAAGTTGCAAGTTCTGTAAATAAAATAAAAATAAAACAAATGCCATAAGAAAACTTAAAATTTCAAATTTAAATTTAATGGTATATTATTAATGGTAAATGAATAATGGTAACGTCAAATTAAATAAAATATTATTTTTCATGCACGAAACTTTTTTGGTGTCTTAATGAATGTAATTTAAGCAAATTTCAATGCAAATAATACCACATTTTATAAAATTTCTATGCTTAGCCTAAAATGGGTTAAGTACAGCGTTTGTTTTTTAATAGTCTATATACATAAATTTGATTAATTATTAAATTATTGTATTATTATGGTTTATTAATTATTTTATGAACAGTCCCATTTAGTTATTATTATTTAGTTCATTATTAGTTATTATTTTATTCTTTTATCTTTTGAGAAAATCATAAAAGTTTCACTGAAAATTTAAATTATTTTTTATAAAGTTTAAATAATTAAAATAGCATACAAATTTATACAATATGATATCCTAGAAAATAGTAAAAAATAAATACATTAAAATAATAATTTGAATACATGTTTATTATAACTGTTTCACTAATCATTACAATTATCTTTATTAAAAATTAAATGAAATATTAAATTTTCTGGTAACAAGCAATATATTCAAATTTCTATGAATACCTCATCGTAAAGCAGAAAATTTTAATCAACCAGATGTTTAATTTTTCTTTACTTTATTTGTTCGAGGCAAAGAATTACACTTCATTAATAACAAATGGAAAATGTAGATTATGCGTGAACATGACCCATATGTTAAACTAACTGCAATAAAAGAATATGGATTTAAATTGAGGAAGTTACCGCTTTTTTATAATATATTTTAAAATGAAAGAAAATTCTTCATTGAAATTTATTCCAGTCGTTTCAAATTGATTGCGAATATTTTTTTTTATTACTAAAGATAAGTTATAGCACGAAGTACAAAAATTTAAAGAAATCGTGTTGAAACCAGATTTTAAAGATAAATTGACCGTGTAATATGCGTTCAATTAAACCGGGTTAAAGACCATAATTTAAACAATGTGATTAACTTATGTGATAAACTTATTAAATAAATAGGGCGAGATAGACTTACGTGTTAGTAATAAACACATTTTTGCAAATAAAAGCTCTCCTTGGCAGAAAATATACATTAATATAATATTTGAATACATTTTAAAATTATAAACAAAATTTTAGTATATTATGTGATATATATGTCAATTACATTTTTTATACTTTCTTATATTATTTTTATTTCTTATAATCTTATTATTTTTTATACTTATAATTTCATTGCTTTATCATTATTAATTTAAATGAATTTTATCTATAAAAAGGACTTCTAGTCTGAAGAAGTGTTATTATTTTTTAAATATGTTTGCATTTATTTTTCCGCTCTCTGCATTTTTCTTTAAATTTAGTTTTAAAGACATCTTGAGTATAATATATTTCACATAATAGAGTTTGATCTTGATGACATTCCTGTTTATATTTTGTGACTTTGGCAAAAACATGTGTGACAAGAACTTGCTTGAATAATTTCAGAAATTTTATATCTGTCTCCAGTAACAGTTGAATAATCGAGAATGACCTATCATGACAGCGTTAAAATTCCTTTCAAAGCAATGCTATAGATAATATTTGTCAGTAAGTTAGTGAACTAGTGTATTAGTAAGACTAAGGCGACAGTAGTAAGCCTAAGGCATTCATGTGAATCGTGTGAATAAGACATCTTTGCAGCTACATGATTATTTTTTTAAAACCTAAATGAGCAAATCTTATTGCACTGCATAAAGACTCTTCTACCCATTTACTAAAACGAATTGTAATCATAGTGCCGTTGTAGTGGAACATGTTCTGAATAAAAACAGCAGTAAAAAGTAACTTATACATTTAACCTAAAGGCAAGCTTTATTTCGAAACGTCCTTTTAAAGCTTTTATATGAATACTCCGCTATCAGTAATTTTTTTCGGTTGTTTGTTTATTTATTAAATCGCTTGTCTTCACTGCAGAACGTCCTCCATGCGGCTACTGGTAGAAGAATGTAAACACGAACAATTGTGTCGTCTAGTTGCAAAACCGGCCATCTCCCAAAAGTAAAATTTTGAGAAAAATCTGATTTTTTGCCACACTTAGCCAAAATAAGATTAGAACGAAAATTCTTTAGTTTTATAGTCATTAAGACAGTATATTTGAATACACAAAATAAGGTGGCAGGGGTACATGAAATGAGGGAGTTATTTTAGTCTTTGTTTTGGATTTGGCCACCTTTGCAACTTACTCTGGAGTTGGTCGGTTTTACAACAAACCAGAAATTAATTTTTGCTAAATTTATCGTGACATTGGGTTTTTAGGGGTAGCAAAAACACAAAAATGTTCGAGGAAGCGTTGAGGAGCATTGGTAAGCTTTTGAATAGTAAGCTTTGGTAAGCTTTTGAAAATACTAAAATTTATAAAAAAAAATTAAATGGCAGAATATTTTATTAAAAAAATAAATAGATTAAAACATTCTTAAATTTATCAGAAAAAATTCACTTACAGTTTTATGAAAGCGAAGGGAGAGGCCGCAGAAAGGTATTTTTTCTAGAACATAAAAACATGTTAATCCGCCCCTAGTTATCACAAGGTGAACTTTGGCTTTTTTCTTTTTCTATGTCGTAGGGCCACTTTGCTTCTTCCTTGATTGATTAGGAGATACTTCCTCCACAAACTTTTCCATAGTCAGAGAAAACACGAAACATAATTATTAGAAACTTTGTATACACCAAGGAGGAGCAGTCACAGGCGAGAGAAAACACTATAACATTAATCTAATCACCAAGTGAGAGGTTACTGTGGGGAGAAGCAGAAGTACCATCTAGCGGATATGGAGATGGCCGCTTTTGAACCTCACTAGTTTATGGATTTGGCCGGTTTTGCAGCACATCGTGATTTTCAATCGCATATAACACAGGGATTTGTCCAGCTTAGGCTCGTTTATTGTTTCCAGATGGTAGAATCGTTTACTTAGAACTTAAATAGCTGAAAAAACACATTTTCAAATTTTGAGGAGTTGGCCGGTTTTGCAACTAGACGACACAATTATTCAGTATAACAAATTAGAAATTATTGACAATTTATTGACAGTTTGTTTATAAGCATGAGATCTATTTTAGCGGAAGGCATATTTTCTGTTACATCGTTTAATAAATAATTTTTAATTTTCTGTGACTAATTGAAAAAAATAATATAGAAACACACATATATTATATAACTTTATTGGAATCAACCAGAAACAAGCATTTGTTGACATATTGCCTTAAGAGGCTACTTCACTCAAACAAAAACACCCGCTCGCTAATGTTAATCCTATGGAGGAAACATTTTAAGATATCTCGGTCGCGTTTCAATATTTTTAAATGATTTTTTTTTTTTGCATTGGATAGCTGAGGTCAATTTCTATGCACTCTCCTTTGTACTTTTTCGATTTTTGCTGCAGTTTTTTTTATTGAGGATACTTTCACTTTCAAAACCGGTTCTGAAAGTGAAAGTATCTTAATAGAAAAAAACTTGTAATCAAAATCGAAAAAGTACAAAGGAGCGTGCATAGAGATTGATCTCAGTTCCATCCTATCCAATGCAAAAAAAAAAAAAAAAAAAAAAAAAAAAAAAAAAAAAAAAAAAACATTATAAATCTTAAATTTCGGTTACTTATTGTATTTAAAAAATATATTCATTTTATTATTAAGTATATTTGTAATGTTTTAATAGTGTCTCTTCCTTAAAGCTGTATATGTATGGCGAATATTTAACAAAAATACATTAAAAGAAATAAATATCTAATAAAATTAAAGTGGATTTAAAACATAGAATATGATGATTATCTCTTAAACCATGGTTCACAAAAACATGCTTCCAGTTAGAAAAAATATATACAAAATCAAGTATAGATTTCAGCTTTAGCGTTTATTTTGCCCGGAACTGTATGTATTAAAGTACAGAATTCCTCTTCTTATATAACCGCAATTTCCCATATCATATATATAGAATTATTCTGCACATAAATTATATTTTTAAATATTTTAAACATGACGTCATTTTCACTGACAGAAGATTCCGCCTTTCTGAGATTGGAACCTCCATCTTTGTATAGTAGAAAACAATCGTTAATAAGAACATTTTAACTTGAATTTGATGTCGGATATATAAAAATTCTTCGAAAATCAAGTAGTAAAACGTTGGTGAACATTGAAAAAATTATCGAGTTATTTAGAATGCTTTTTAAACAAATAAATAGTATGCGTGAAAAAAAGAGACAGTCACTAAAAATATGAAATAATCTTTCTTTTAAAGGGAAAAATATATGGAGCCGGTCTTAAAATGCTAAAAACATACAACGTTATTCTGTGACGTAATCTTAACATTTTGCATGACAGATTAGAAAATAGAAAATTAAAAATTATATGAAATATTGTTTTCTAAAAATACTAAAATACCCTACTGCTAGTTGCTAATGAAATATTACGTTGAGTAAAAAGTTTTCCGCCAAGGGGAGATACCTTCGCACAGACAGCTGTCATTTGTGCGGTTGTTAGCTTTTCAGCAAACTAATTTTTGCATTCGAAAGCAGAGCACAGGAACTACATGACTCTGTAAATTGTTTGCTAAAAAACTATTATATTGTGCTTCAAAAAAGTGTTTAAAATGGAGATCTCATTGCATCAGATCAGAATAATTATTTACTATGAGTTCCGTAATAAACTCTGTGCGACTGAATCCCACAGAATGATGTGTGAATGTTTAGGAATCAATACCGTTTCTTATGATACAGTCAAAATTTGGTTTCGGAAGTTCAAAGCTGGAAATTTCTACAGTGAAGATGAATCACGTTCCGGCCGCCCTATTGAAATTGATTGTGAGCAGTTAAAGCAAATCATTGATGAAGACAGAAATGTTTCAACACGAACTATTTCGTTAGAGCTTAACGTTTGCCAAAAAAACAATAGTTAACGCTCTAAAATGCATAAACCTATGTTTAAGTTCAATCTCTAGGTGCCTCACGAATTGACTGCTGAAGACAAGCGCTGGAGAAAAAAAACTGTTTTTTGGTTCTGCTCAAAGATCAAAGGAAAAAGAACATTATGGACAGAATTGTGGTTTGTGATGAAAAATGGGTGTACTACAGCAACACAAGCCATAAATGAGGGTGGTCAGCACCTGGGGAATCAGCTGGCTCGGTTGCAAGACGTGCCTTAACTAACAAGAAGGTGCTCATCTGCATCTGGTGGGATTGTCGTGGAATTCTGTACAAAGAGTACCTGAAAAGCATACAAACTATCAACAGTGTAATATGCAGCAACATGCTAATCAAAGTTCGCGATGCCATTCGCGAAAAAAGAAGAAACGAGTTCAGAAGGAAGGTGGTTCTCTTTCATCAAGATAATACCCGGCCACACGTTAGTACGATGACCGGCAGGACGCTCTACAAGCTGGAGTTGGATTTTATGCAACATCCACCATACAGCTCCGACATGGCCCCTTCAGATTTCTATCTCTGTTCACATCCGCAGCTGCATCTTGATGGAACAATCTTCCATTCAAATTAGCAGGTCATAAATGAGGTTGATCTCTTTCTGGACTCGTGCACGCCACAATTTTTCGCAGAAGGCATTAAAAAGTTGACAAAACGTTGGCAAACGATTGTAGATTTAAACGGAGATTACTATCATCATTAGCTTTGATGATTTTGTATGTATTTATCATTTTACAATAAAAAAACATTTTGGCGGAAAAATTTTTACTCAACCTGATAGATAAAAGGCAATTTAAATATTTAATAAATTCACTACTTGAAGTGCAGATCCAAAGTTATATACGAAGCTGTTAAGCATCCCTTTAATTCTTGCTCTGTATTTTTCTATTTAAAAAAAGTCTTATTTTATGTAAAATTTAGAAAATTTTAGAAATTTTAGAAAAACGACTGTAATTAATAGAAATTGGCGTCAGGAAATTTAACTTATTCTTTGAAGAAACTATGAGCAAAGGATGCAAATGTTTGAAGAAGACATAACACAAATAATAAATATGTCAGCATAAGAACATATATTTTTAATTAAGTATTTCAATAAACAGAAAATAATATGTATGTTATTCTATATAGAAAAGTTATATTAAATGAAATATCATTCCTAAAATATTTTTTTCATAAACATACCTAATTATATTTTCTAGACCTCCAAAAAAAACTTTATTTTCCTTTAAAAGGCCAGTAATATTTTTTAGTAGTTTTAAGTAAATTTATAAAGTATATTAAGATTATTATAAAATTTGACACATTTTTTGTCGTACAATAAAAAACAAACTGATATTTTAATTAAGGTTATATTTAAAGATATATTATATATTTATGCATTTAAAAAGATTTTGAAACACCAATTGTATAACACCAATTGAAACACCAATTGAATAACACCAATTAAAATATCATTTGAATAATATCATATCAAATCTATTGTACTTTATTGTTCTATGGAAGTAACTAATGTGCTTTTCAAATAAATACATATCCACCTATATGCATATATGCATATATATATATATATATATGTGTGTGTGTATGTGTGTGTCTATACATGCATTAAGGTGGGCCGAAAAAAAAACTATTTTTGTTTTTTGATACGATATACCGCGGATAACTTCTCGCGTAGCTTAGTAAATTGCAAAAACAAAGTAACTAATCTGGCTGTAGCGCATCTGCCTTAAAATTTGATAAAATATACGATTTTTATCATTTTTCTAGGGAAATGAGCTATAGATATTTGTTTTTATAATTCGCTATACCGTGAAAACGTTGCCTCTAGGGTAGCTTAGTCGAATGCAAAAACAAAATAAATAAATCTTTACGTTTGCCGGTAGCGCGTCGGCCCTACAATTTTAGAAAATCTTTTTCATTTCGATTTTTTTTATATTTTTTGAATAAATGGAAATAAATCCAACAACTTCTATAACAAGTAGATATAGACATATTTTAGTAGACCAAAGTATAGGAATGATAAATAAAAAAATAATAATGCATTTCGCGATTGATTAGTAGCGTGTTACGTTAATTTTTTTTTTAATTTATAAATTTACACTGAAACCATAAATCATATTTATGATCGTGTAAAATTTCAGTTTTTAATGCAATATAGTCTTCTACTTCCTTCTGGTAGTTTGAAATAAGATTTGCTAAAAATATTATGCATTGACGAACTTGATATAAGTGTAGTTCTTATAAAACAATCCTCGAAATTGGAGCCAACGACTTTTTGTTTCGTCTTGTATACCAGCTTCACGAAAATTATTCTTTTTGGCTCATTTGTATATTTTAATGGAAATAATTATTTACCGTGATTCATTACAGAGTCATGCAAGATGATATATTATAAAACTTTTCCTATTATTAATTTGTTATTTCTCCAGATGCCTAAAATTGAAGCTTATGTATCAGCATGGACTATATGACATTATTATTTTTTTTTTACCCTGCTTTAAAAAATATATGAGATAGAGATAATGGAAAGTTTGAGTAGTTTTGGAAAAAGTTCTGTAAAAATGAGAAATTTTGTAAAAATCACAAAAATGTGTTTTATGGGAACTAATGGCTTATTGAATTATCGACATATTGAAAACTGTCAAAAACAAACCAGATTAACGGAATAACTTGGAGTGTCTACGAGTGTTCTTTAGAGGCTGGGGAATCGATTTCAAGGAAAAGGAACATCAGACTTTGCCTCCTGATATCCGTCCGAGAGAAAATCACCAACGTGATAACACAGCTGATGATTACGGGTAACAGCTCGTCGAAACATATTACACAATGCGCTATAAGTGTTGAATCAACTGAAGAAGCATACAGCCAGAAGAAGTTAGAATTCTGAACCTTGATGCTGGACACAACGTGATTGAAGTCAAGTCCTTTTCATTAATGAGTCCCAATTCAATATTGTTTGTGACACCCGACATCTGCGGGTAAAGAGATCACCCTAAATACCTCCACGAGAATGGTCGCAGTATAGACGATCTGTATTAATGGTATGGGGCATAAACAACATAAGTGGATGTATGAACGTGTGTATTATATAAAATAGCCCAAATCTATCCAGGCGATATACTCAGATCCCATGCCATACGTTGTTCTTACGCATTACGGTGCTCTTAATGCATTTCTTTTAATGCATTACAATTCCAGATCATATGACACGGTATATGTGGAGAATATGCTTGAAACAGAAACAATTCAGCTTATGGATTTGCCAAAATACTTTCCTTGCTGAAATCTGGTCGATTATGTCTGAGACATGCTCCAGTAATGTCTTGAAACAAGACCAATAGCTCTCCTCCACTTGGAGATCGTGAAGAGCGGAACGGAATGCTCCAAACGCCAATTGACAACCCCATCGCAACTGTTGAACATAGGTGTGCAACATTCGTAGATGTTCAATGGGATTACACGCCAAATTTAATTCATCCATTCTCACCAAACAGCACTTTTTTGTCATTTAAATATATCTAAATTTTTAACCTATGCCAGCTCTTCAAGCTTTTGACAACAGTTCAAGACATCAATATTCGAATACGTGATGTTTTGATGTCTTATTTTCTCTATTACGCTTTAATATACTTGTACTTCCAATTTTATGACCATGCATGGCTGCATTGCATTGTTTTCCCCTTTTTCCTGCTTACACCCTATAATTGTTGAGCAGTGTATTTCGGTGTTAATGAATAAACTATCGGCTGAAAAAATACGATTGATCTGAAGCAGGCACTTATTTATTTCGAAATTTATATGGATTCTATGTAATTACGTTATTGATTATGCCACATGAGAGGGAGTTAAAAAATATAAATGGCTAATGTAGAAATAAGTTCAAATGTAATCGGTTTTTAATTGAATACATGATTTATGTCAGACATATAATCAGCAATGATTTTTTTCTATATCATTCTTGCCGTTCTTATTTTAATTTAAATTTACTTAAATATAATTATTTTTTTCCATTTTACAAATGTCTGAGATAGTAAACATGAATATATATATATAAAATTTTCAAATATAGCATATTTAGATTTTTAATGCAAATCTGCTCTCGAGCAATTATTTTGCATTGACTCTGTAAGGTTTTTTGGATTATAATATTTGTATACAATCATAGCTCAATATTTCAATAAATAATAAAAGTTACCTTTATTTTATGTTAAAAGGAACATTTTAAATTTTCTTATATATATATATCATCCGAGAAGTGGATTTTTAAAATGGTTATATCCAGTGTAAGCACATTCTTTAATTGTAACTAACAAAATGAGACTCTATGAAACTGTATTATAAAAAATATATAAATATGAACAATAATATTCTTCTTAAAGATATATTCAAAACACCGTATAAAGTTTGTGGTTTGGATTTTCTCTCCTATAGAAATTCTTTTGTTAACGTTAAGAATGACCTCAAGATATTTAAGAAAATTTTATCAGTATAAAAGAAACGATTATACAGATTTCGACTCATTCTTTTTCGCATTCCCCTTTTTTAAATGCGTGATAGACGGTATTTCTCTTTTTTTTTTTCAAAAAAAGATATTTTTAAAAACTACAGGGTAATATAAAAGTTTTTTTAAATTCTTTTGCAGTCTTTAATTTTGAGGGAACAAAAATATTTCTAAACATAAAGAAATATTATCTTCATTATTCTCCTTTAATAGCAAGTGTAAAACTAAATGACTTGATTTTTCTTTTGCAGAGATGAAATCCTGAAAGTTTTAAGCATATTTCAAACTTATTGTTCAAATTATAAATATTTAAGTATAAAACTATTTAAACTTTTGCTTATAAATGTTTGTATTATATCCTTCAGTAAAAATATTTATGAGCATACGTATATAATAGTATATATTCATAGAACATAAAACATCAATAACTGTTTTGAAGAAACACCTCTATAGAAGCTATTTGTTTTCAAAATTATTTACAACAATCTAATCACACTTACTAAAAACATAACTTTATTTTATTCATGAGAAAATTCTATCCCGAGCACTTACTGGGCTGTCTATATTATCAATGTTGTAAAGCAGAAAAAAATATACATTTTTACTACCGCAATAATGCATTTGGTTTACTCGAACTGCTAAATTACCTATATAACAAACAACATTCGCTAAAATGAGTTTTTGAATTTTTACAGATGTTATTTTTGAGTTCTACAAGTACAAATTAGGCACACGAACATCGTCTAGTGCTTTCTAAAAATTATCCATTTTACGGAAGTTGTATGAGCTCATTATAAATTTGGTGTGAAAAGAGCATCAAAGTACTGACATCAAAGTGTTTTTATCGAATTAAAAGAAGATATCGGAATTTACTCAAGCAAATAGTGAAGTAATTTTGACATCAACCATGTGGCTTTGTAATAAACAAAAAGTTAAAATCCGTATAGACATATATTTTTTCTATTGTCCAAGGCATCAAATGGGTGCCTTAGTTTGTGAATTTTTAAATATACAATTGGGAGTATTTTTCGATTTTACACTATATAAAGATATGACGATAATCTCAAAACATTATCTTGGTTTTGCTATAGGGAAGCACTGACGGTAATTTATGCTTTTCCAAATTGAGGTCCAACCGAGCTGTTTCTCATCAAACTATAACATTTAGGAGAATAAATTAATCAAGATTAATTTTAACACAATTATTCAAATTGGTAAAGAAATTATATGAGTTGTAATTTTCCAACTTGACGAAAAATGTCCGGGCCAGGATTCGAACCAGGGATCTCTCTTCTGAAGCTGCCAAGCTGTACCAACTGAGCCATTACGGTCGAATCTAGAGGACCTAATTCATCCATTTAACGTTATTGATCATAGCAACAAGTCTGATATCTGAATCAGCTCAACAGAACAAATTACAGGTAATTTGGAACTCCAGTAAACGATGTATATGTGATTACACAAGATTAATTTTTAACACAATTATTCAAATTGGTAAAGAAATCATATAAGTTGTAATTTTCCAACTGGACGAAAAATGTCCGGGCCAGGATTCTAATCTAAGATCTCTTGGTTGAAACTTCCATGCTCTACCAACTGAGCCAACCGGTCGAATCTGGAATAAATTAATGTTTACATACATTACAGCTATACTGGGTATAAACATATGACAGTGGACTTTCCCATTTGCGTCGACGAGTTTTGTTGGATAGCCTAAGTAAGTCACATTTCACATGTGTCTATTTTTTTTGGTTTTGTATCAATAAGTAGATACAGACAGCTATCTATCGTCGTCTCTTTTTCTTGCGGGTGTGAGATTTTAGTCTCAAATTATAAAAACATCGACAGTAACTTCAAAAGAATTTTTAAGCTAAGAAACTAATCTACGAAAGAAAATTCACCATGTATCTACCTTATGCACCGATGTATAAATTTTAACTTGGTTCCAATACGTTTAGTTTTGTAAATTAGGAAGTTTAGACATACTTTAATTTTTTTTTTCATAAACTATTTGTAATAATAATAATAATATGTTTTAAATCAAGATACATAATAGGGAAGCCTCTCTTCAACGTTTCTTTTTCTGGAATTCTGACAATTACAATATTTGAGCTCACGTTTATTCTTTGGCATTAGAAAGTTTTTAAAAATGTTGGTCCTCTTAAAACACATTCAATAAATTCAAAAGATTTTCAGTGGAGTTTACACATTAGATAAAAGTAATGATTTTTTTAAATTTTTTGTTCCTTTTTAAAGATTTTGTATATCCAATTTGTTATTTAATATCTCCTGCAGTAAATTATACAGGATTACCAGATATCCATCCATTCATACGTGAAATTTCATATCAGTTTAACATTTTGTCGCATCAGTGTGGTGTAGTGTGCACCATAATAATTTTAAAATGATGGATTTTTTTTTGATAAAAATTGTTTATTATGAATGTTAGAAATGAAAATCTACTAATGGGACACACTTTACATAAGGTAAAGCTAGGATAGTCTGCGCACAATTCAAAAGAATAGCAATAAAAATTCTAAATATTAATTTTTTGCTAAATTATTCATGAATAACTTTTACTTCATTTGTTTTTTATGCATTTCCATTGCTATTTTGTTGTTATGTTGCAATTTAATAGAACAATTGTAATAAAACCAAGAAAGTTATTTTGCGCAATCTCTCCTTATAGGGTTGGTGTGATTGCGCACATGGGTAGGAGAGATTGTTACTTATAATAACTACAATTAAATTGTTAACAGTAATAATTACACTTAAATGACATTGCTGTAAGGTTTTTGTGAACAAATATTATTGTATTAGGAGTGAATATTTTAACCTAATAATTAAAGAATCAGAAAAAGGAAATAATTTTAAAAACGATTAAAAATTTTTAATTAAAGGAAAAAAAAAATAAAGAATCAGAAAAAGCAAGTCCAGATAAGATTAAAAAATAAAATAATGTTACTTAATAACACGTTTAACTTAAAATTAGTCCATTTTCATTTTTCATTTTTTTATGCAAATTTACCAATAAGCTGCGTAATCTCTCCTACCATGGACACGAATGGGAACACCGCGCCATCTCTCCTAAGTAGCAAATGCGCAAACTCTCCAATTTCGGTAGGAAAGATTGCGCGACCTTTTATTTAAACATGACCTCTTCTAAAACGAACCGTTGATGTTCACATTGTTAGTCTAGATTAGTAGCTTATGAGAAATCGTTTAAGTTTTTGTACTATTGACATTGTATAGAAATTCTGATGAAGAGCTATGAAAATTCAAGCACTTACTTTGGGAAAACAAAACAAAATAGCAATGCTTTATCTTAAACGCTCAAAGCAATCAACGTGCACTTTCAAGTAGACACTCCAGTACTGTTGTTGTACAAGTACCTGGAGTAGCTGCACGCTCAGTCTACTCCTTCCCCCCAAACCTCTATGTGCGCAATCTCTCCGACTGCGTCATCTCTCCTGGCTTTACCTTAATGCTTTTTACCAGTTTCTTATTTTATGCTTTATTTTAATAACAGCAGATGTAATTATGTTAACTAATACCTATATGTTTACAATCCCGTGTTTTCAATACGGTATTATTTTTAAGTTATTGATGTCGTCTCGAATTCTCAATGTTTAAGCATGAACGGTTAAGCTAAAGGCATGTTTTTAGCTTTGAAATACTCTGAAATTTCACAAAATTAAGAGTATCATAACTCAATGTGTTTTTGTCTTAAAAAATGTATTTTTTAGTGCTTTCTTCTTTTCAGGACATTATTATGTAAATACAAGTTTCATGAAAACAGGGCCATAAATATTTTAATGTCGTATTTTAATATACAGGCTGTCCCAAATTTATAAGATAGCGAAGTTCGAGTTTGTGTGCGTATAACAGCAACTCATCAAGTTGTATTTGAACTAAAAATATTTTTTTTTCTTTCAGGTCTGACTCAGTGAGATCCATAACTGATGATGGCTATACCACAGGAAAAGGCCCGGTTTGCGGCCTGGTTTATAGAGACGAAGTGAGATACATAAGTCCAAAGTAATTACACCGGATAGGGATTTGGATGAACTAAAGCACAGGTTTACAGAGACCATCGTTACAACTCCTATGGACATGCACGAAAGAATATAGCACAGGATTTAATATCATCTGGAGTTTGTTCAGGCAACCAAAAGTGCTCAGGAGGACCTCTTCTAGCATCGCATAAAACTTTGGAACTAGCTGTTCATTATACATTAAACATATTTACGTTATCTAATTTCGTTTAAGTTTTAAGGAGGATCAAATTTGAAAAGATAAATCTGGGATATTTAGCCTTATGAAATGTAATATCGTATTTAAAATCTGTATTTATTTTGAATGCATTTTTTAAATTGGTAGTATACACTGTTAAAAATGTTATGCTGGTTTGAACCAATGTTTTGTGCTGCAGTATCTTCAAATTTAAGGTAGTGATAGCTCGCTCAAACATTTGGAGACCCTGTTGAGCCATAACTCCAAATACTGGAACAAGATTTCATCATCTTACGGTTGCAGCTACTGCAGCTCCAAAAATTGATTTAAACCAGCACAAACATTTTAACAGTGTAGCGTGATTTTCTCATCAATTGGGTTAAATAAAACAGACAAAAATTATATTTTGAATCATTGGTATAAGTTAAAATATAAAATTATTCATGATAAGGAAATGTAAAGGAATTCATGTAAAGGAAATTTACAACAGTATTTATAACTGTATTTTATAATTGATAACAATATTTAATGTTAACTTAATCTTACTTTTATATGTTATAATGTATATACGACATTGACAAAACTGGGTATCTATCAATCATATTTTTATCACAAATCTATACAAAAATTGGTTATTTATCTTAAATGTTCTTTATCTGAAAATAGAATTTATTAATGTAATTTTTAGAGTAAATACTTGTTCCAAAATGGATATCAGAAATATTGTCTGGAATAACAGGCTGTCAGCATTCCAGAAGTCTGATACATTTTATTGATTTATTAAAAATCAAACGGATTTATTGCAGTGATAAAGTGAATTTACGAGGTTGGATGATGCAAGGCCTACTTTGTACATGCGAAGATGCCAAGATCACGCATTTCGAAACTTGTCTAGAAGAGCAGCTAAAATAAAATAAATTCAACTCAAGAAGGGCAGACTCACTCGTTAAACCGTCACAGCCAAACGGTATGAACCTCCACTCCTTCCCTGAAGAAGGGACATTAGGTGTATTTTCAAAATGAATCTAATTTCTGAAACTTTCCTTCTAGATAAAATAACATGTATCTTTTTTACAGTGTATATGGAAAATTGATAAATTAGACTAAACAATACAAAAAAATTATGTAATTAAATAAAAATTTTAATATTTTGCAAAACGAGAATATATAAATATTTTCTCCTAATAAAAATACACACACACACACACACACACACACACACACACACACACACACACACACACACATATATATATATATATATATATATTGGTATATAAGAAGTGTATTTTATTTAAAGACAAAATACAAGGCTATTTAGTTCAATATATCTCTATGTAAATTCAATCAAACTTTTAGTTATATTTATTTTATGAAAAGCTCAAATTTTACAAATATTCTTTAGCAGAAAAATTAAAATTTAATTGATCACATAATTCTTTATTTCGTTTAACCTAGAAGTTCTGGAAAAGATTCAATAACAAATTTAAAATCGATTATGCGTTAACATGATAGATATGCTAAACGGAATAAAATAAAAGAATACGAATAGGAATGATTGAACTTGCAGCTTGTTCTAATGGTATTTAAAATGAAAGAAATTTGAACAATTTATCTTATCACACAGACATTCTTTATTCAAATTTATTCGGTTCTCTTCAAATTGATTAGAAATATTTTTTATTACTGCAGATAAACGATATGAAAAGTTTAAAAAAATTGCCAAGAATGCAATTGTACATTAAAATAGCTATGTAATGAAAGTCCAATTATAATAGACTAATATACCTTTATTGTAATAATATGCTTAATCATTAAAAAATAATAATAATGGCTGAAAGAATTTGTTTAGTTATTTATTTTCTATAGCACATTTATTATTGTTAGACATTGTTTGTACTAGAAAAAAACATATTCCATAGCCAAAAAAAAATTATTTTTTATTTTATCTAATTGTGATTAAAATCACGCTTATACTTCGAAATATTGAAGAAAAAGTAATATATATCGATAATTATGTACATGAATATATATATATATATATATATAATTTTTTCAAAACATCAATTTTAATTTAAAAAATATAGAACGAGAGAAAAGAAACACACTTTTTTAATGCAAGCGGACATTTCTAATAGAGAGTTTATATCATAAAGAACAGAGGAAAGTATTTTCAACTAGGTAAATTATATCCAATGGTTGGAGTGTCATATTTGAGATTTTTCCAACAGAGCGAAAATATGCCGGGACCAGGACTCGAACCTGGGTACCTGAACCTAAACCTGAGTTTATATTTTAATTTTACATAAAGCAAATAAAATTTTAAATATACTTAAAGTTGTTTAGAATAGCTGTTTAGTATAAATTCCCTAAATTTTTAACACTAAAAATATCGACTAGATAGGTTATTTGGATAAAATATTCAAATAAAGTATCATTAATTGGCGTTACCATTAAAAGTGAGAAAGTTAGTACATTCTTAATGTGTAGACGGACCCCTTGTCCTAGTCAATGTATATCATTATACAGTTAATTCTACTATGATTCGGCTTGTACGAGTACCATTTTTATAAAACGATGTGAGGAAGAATTAATGTTGGGGATAACTTTTAATCCATGTTTATACATTTACCGTCTTATATATCACATTTTTATAAATAATTTAGAAATATGCATCTTAATTGTGATATGTGAATTCATGTTTAACAAATATTACTTAAGGTAAAGTCATGAGAGATGGCGCGGTCGGAGAGATTGCGCAAAAAGAGGCTCGGGGGAAAGGAGTAGAGTGAGCGCACAGTGACTCCAGGTAGTTGTACATCAGCAGTAGTGGACTGTCTACTTGAAAGAGCACGTTGATTGTTTTGAACGTCTAAAATAAGGCATTGCTATTTTGTTTTGTTTTCCCAAAGTAAGTGCTTGAATTTTCATAGCTATTCATCAGAATTTCTATACAATGTCAGTAGTATAAAATATTTTTAACTTAAACGATTTCTCATAAGCTACTAATCTAGACTAACAATGTGAACATCAACGGTTCGTTTTAGTAGCGACCATATTTAAATAAAAGACCGCGCAATCTCTCCTGAACAACCTACAAAAACCTTACAACAATATCATTTAAGTGTAATTATTATTGTTAACAATTTAATTGTAGTTATTATTAGTAATAATCTCTCATACCCATGTGCGCAATTCCACCAACCCTGTAAGGACAGATTGCGCAAAATAACTTTCTTGGTTTTATTACAACCGTTCTATTAAATTGCAACATAACAACAAAATGGCAATGGAAATGCAGAAAACACAAATGAAGTAAAAATTATTCATGGATAGTTTAGCAAAAAATTGATATTTAGATTTTTATTGTTATTGTTTTGAATTGTGCGCAGACTCTCCTAGCTTTACCTTATATACAGCATAAATATTATTTACTACAATGCGTTTTTAGGTGTGTTTCGTGATGGATAATCAAGAAGTTTGCGTTGAACGTAGTTTTATTTATCAATTGACTAAAATCTTGAAATCGTTGCCTGTATTTTCCTTTAGCTGCGAAAGCTACGAGAAATGTAATAACAAATTTATATTATGCAAATATATGTGGGAATCTCATTTAAACACTCAACTGTTTTACTGTGTTTTTTATTGGGGTGGGGGATTCTGAATTTTTCCCCAAACTATTTCTATACAAATGATTTTAAATTGGATATAACAACAATCACATCGTTCATAAATGATATATATAATTGAAATATTTGTTGTGTAAATCCAGTTTGACTAATATGCCAATTATGCCAAGTATCTCTTGTTAACTTACTAACACATATATAATAAAATACTTATACAATTTTTTTTTTTTTTACGAATAATTTTTGTTTTAAAGAAAAAAGTATAGAATTCTGTTTTAAGTTAAATACATTATTGTGATTTTAAACTTTAAATATTTTGTCGAAAAAATGAGTATATAAATAATATCCAATATTTTTATGACTGCTACACATTGCAATAATGTTTTATATAATGTGCACACAATAATTACAGAACTCATAAAGGACAAATCTTTAAGATTTTATTCCTGATTATACTTCTCTCGAGTAAGGAAAATATGGTTGCATGAACAGTAGAAAGGATTTTCCTTAGGCAATCTATACTTGTATGCCATTTATAGACCGAATTTTGTATCTTCACTACCAAAAGAAAGATTTCGCCATTCTTTGGAAAAGTGAAAAGATATTTTAGATTGAGAAGGAGATCATAAAACTTCCATGGTTTCGCATTTTCTATCTTTGGATAAAGGAAACTTCGAATTTCTTCACAGTCATTTTTCTTCCGTTTTTTCTGTTATGGTTATTTTCATAAAGCAGATAAAAATACGGTAACACGCATTATTTCTTTATCATATTTAATGATGGTTTAATCACATAAAATATATATATATAATTTTTTTTTTTTTTTTTTTTTTTTTTATTTATGGAATCGAATTTATTAATAAAACATTCATAGTAAAATAAATTTTATTATTTAAAATTATATTTCTCTTGTTAAAACACAATTTGTCTATATATCTATCGATATATAGCTAAGTGAGGAAGGCATATAAATCGGCTGATACATAAAAATATTCATATAAATATATTTCTGTAATATCCGTGTGTCCCTTATGTAAATGTTGAATTCCAAATGCAATTTTTGTAACATATATATAAAAAATTGTGCAACTAAATAAAATGTAAGATTTTTTTTTTATATTATTATTTTTTTATTTACCTGTGTTCACTTTGAAATTTTGATTATGAAATATATTTTTATGAACTGAAAGAGGATTTCTTTCTATCATATAATTCATTTTACGAAATGCATTGCAAAATTCATAGTTGCTTTCGCAGATGCTAATATAAATGTGTGTTTTAATGTTAATTTTTGTCATATTTGGTTTTCATCCTATTGGATATAATATAATCTCTTAAATTAAATGAAAATTACCAGATTAATCATCAATCTGAACTTTTGTGAAATGAGAAATGTTCTACAGCATTCTATAACAAATATTCATTATTGATCTCGTTTCATGTACTTGGGACAGTTAAACCTCTTAATATTGACAATGTCGAGGTTTGAACAGAACTTTTATCTTTTTTTGACCACGTAAATGCACTATGTAACGTTCGAATGATTTTCTTTCAATCTGCTTTAAAGTTTAACAAATCGTTCCTTGGACATTCTAAAGTGGCTTTCATTATACATTTATATTTTGTAAATTGTGTTGAAACCATGTCCTTGCCACTAACATAACTTTGATATAACTTTACAGCAATGAGGCATCTCTATTTCATTATGTATACAGTGTTCTTTTATATACTTACAAAATACGGTAAATGCAGCTGAAACGACAGGCATAATTACAATAATGATTTCAATCGAGTCTGACTTGCATGTCATACCAAACGATTGGAATAGGATTGTCATTTTAAGCGAAATATTTCGGTTTTTATTCCCGGGCTGGATAATTTTTAACTGAGTTTAATAAAAATCAACTCGTATGACTTATTTACCAATTAGTAAGATTGTGCTAAAATAATTAAGTACATTTAAGTTTGCATCGTTTAATTAAAATGTTTAGCTGCGGTTTACTCTGTTGAGTTGTCTACTTGTTACAGCATATGATATTGCCAAACATTTGTCTATGTGAATTATGTCGGTCGTTAAGTTGAAACAGTACTTATAGTTACGAAGATTACGTGATCGATATCCGGCCTATAAAATTTTTTACTCAATTGTAACGAAAATTAATAAAGTATGTTTTCGTATTATAAACGTCCATGTAGTGGCAACAACTACGTTCTAAACCATTATCATTATACTGAGATATAACAGGGATCTTACGCAAATTGCATTACCGTATATACTCGTATATAAGTCGAATAATTTTAGACAAAATTTGGGAGTTGAAAATGGGGGGTCGACTTATATACGAGTAAGTAAAAAAAATGTTGTTCGTTGTTAAATAAAAAAATTAACAAAAGATAGAGCATTGTTACATAGCAGCACGTGTTACAGTGGAACACGTGCTGTGCAACAATGCATTTAAAGGGAGAACGTTAGAGTTCTAAGCCATTATTATTACATTGGGATATAATAGAGATCTTCCACAAATTGTAGTACTAATTTACCAGCTTATAATAAATGTGTATATATTTAATACAAGACCGGTAATTTTTAACGGATCTTCTATTTTGATATTCTGTTTTTAGTTGGAAATGGCTTGTTTTGATGGTTAGCTCATAAACATTAAATGAGTGACCTAGAATTTTAATTATGTTTGCCAAACAAATGTACATTAATACAGAATTATTTTATTTATGTTTAAACAACTCTTAGAAAACAAATAAAATTCTGATTACTTAATCAACAATATTTTTCTGAATTTTCTCAATATTCGACTGTTACTTTTAGATGAATTTTCTTATGCAGTTGACTACCAAATTTTAAAAAATGCTGTTGCTATCTTTTGTACATGAGCATACAAATGCTCGCGTCGCATCAAATATAAAAAATATTAATTTTTTAATTGCAGTATAATGTTTCTACAATATTTTGAAAAACTTTTGTAAAACGTGTTAAATTTTGTTGAAATTTTTTAATGTTATAAACCCTAAAAAGTCCGGAGATATTTGCTTTTAAAGAAATGTTTATCTTCAGACATATACATTTTATTTTTATACAAATACATACAAACCATTGAGTGGATCCATCAAATCATTTTCTATCGGTACAGATCATTTAGAGTCTCTTATATTACGGGGTGATCATTTGTATTGTAATTTATTGCATGTACCCTAATTGTACTCTTTAAAAAACATGACTGATAAGAAATATGAATTCAAAAAAATTATTTTTACGCCCAGGACATTCAACAAAGTTTCGTCAAGTATTTTCAAGAAATTAGACAAGTGTCCAAATCAAAATTTTCATTTCCTGTTTGGTTATATAGCGTAATTTATTAGAGAAAAACAAATATCATTTATTATGGAAAAATCTTAAATAAGTTTTTTACTAGCATTTTGTTATTCCATTTTGTTCATAACAGTATGGAAATTTATACGCTGTGAAATAGTTTCTTTTCGTATAACCGAACAGATGTTGACAAAATCCTCGCATGTTTTAAATCATTCTCTTTGAGAATTCAATTTTTCCTTCTTCTAATTAGTAATTTATATAATTGCCCGAGAACTTTCACTTAAAAACTTAGTCTGTGTTTGTTAGATATGGTCTGTTTCTCTTGACACAACGAAGTTTGACAAAGTTTTTGTGCCTTGAGGCATGGGATATCTGTAGAAACAGAAATCTAAAATACATATTTTTTAATTTATTATACTCTTTATAAAAATTTAGAATATTTCCTGACGAATAATATAAATTACCTTAAAATACTTATGATTAAATTGCGTATAATTATAATCAAAATTTTTAACGTACGGTTTTTAATAGAATTTTTCGCCTTATCTAATTTCAGAGTAATATTATAAATCCTGCAAGTAAACCGGGTGAAAACGATTATTTAAATACTAAATAGAATTTTGTGTATGTATTAGAGGTTTTTGAAAAACAATTATCTTTTATTATGGAAAAATCTTAAATAACATTTTTACTAGCATATTATTTTGTTATTCCTTTTTGTTCATAACAGTATGAAAATTTTAAAATTATAAGCTGTGAAATATTTTCTTTTCGTATAACCGAACAGATGTTGACAAAATCATCGCATGCTTTTAAGTCATTACCTTTGAGAATTCAATTTTTCCTTCTTCTGGTTAGTAATTTATATAATTGCCTGAGAACTTAGTCTGCGTTTGTTAGATATGGTCTGTTTCTCTTGACAGAACTAAGTTTGATAAAGTTCTTTTTGCCTTAAGGCATGGTATTTCAGTAGAAACAGAAATCTAAAATACATATTTTTTAAATTTATTATACTCTTTATAAAAAATTCGAATTTTTTCTGAAGAATAATTTGAATTACTTTAAAATACTTATGATGAAGATGCGTAGAATTTTTCGCTTTATCTAATTTCAGAGTAATATTATAAATCCTGCAAGTAAACCGTGTAAAAATAATTTTTTAAATACTAAATAGATTTTTTTTAACCAGATAAAGTGAAACCAGACACCTTAGAAATTCCAAGGAAGTTCCACAATTTGCTTATGGCAAAAATCTTAAATTAGAAAACGAATGACATTTTTATGCATAAAAAATATAATAAACTTTCTTAAAGAACATCGCAATTGTAAAGACAATTGTTTAAAAACGTTAATAAAAATAATTGCATGTATCACTTAATATTATGTTTCCTTATTAAAAATATAATTACGTTTATAAGCATGTTCCAATAGCCCAAAACTTTAATCGTTAATATATTATTCTATTTTCTTTTATCAGCAACTTCAAAGGAATGTATTACAATTATCTGCTATCAAAAGATTATTCTTATTGATATAATCAAACAGCAATTGAAAACCCTAAAGCTAAATTGTATATGATATTTTTGTTCCGAAATTTCATTTTTAATATTGCTAAATGTAATGTTTTACCCAGAGCTAAGATCTGCTTTATCATTATTAATATTCTAACAACGTAGCAACAACTAATATTTTTTTCATTCCTCAAAATATCATAAAGTTTAATACTTTAAGACATAAAACATTTTCAAATACATTCTCCGAATATATTTTTCTGGTTTATTTTAGTTTATGTGAAGAGATAAAAGGACAAATGTTAAAGAATTCTGTTAAATATCCCAAAAAAAAATTGGTACAATGAATATTCAACGTAAAATATTATTTAAAGACATAATTTTTAATCATTGAAAAATAGTATTTTAGAGAGAAGATTTCTTTTTTTTTCTATGATGTTCCTTACTTTAGAAAACAGTTTTTACTTTCTTCTATCGACATAATATATATATATATATATATATATATATATATATATATATATATGTGGGGGGGGGCGGATGGGTGGGGGGGTGTATAGGAATCGTGAAGTTTTTCGACTTCTTATTCAGGAATGAGAAAATTGATTTGACAATTTTTTAAATGTTTCTTTCTCTATCTCTGTGCGTTTGACAAACAATTTGTGATTTAATTAAACAACTAATACACGTCTTCGGAAAACCTAAACTGGTGCTGATTCCGCTTTAGTGTATAAAGCTCAACAGGTGACACTGCTATTCTGTATTAACACAATTTTCGTGATCGTCAATAATTAATTGAAGGAGATTTTCTACATTGCATATTTTGCTTCATCGGGAAATAAATTAAAGCTTGTTAAGTTCGGTATTTAAGACTTTATGATGTGGGACTGCTACGCTTTGTTTTCATGATTTTTGTAAAAGGTATATTTCAAGAAATGTTGCGTTGAATATCATCGGTTTGCATATTCCGTTAGATCTTGACTCATATCGGTATTGATTACTTTTTGTGGTATACCTACATGGCATCTCGTGACATACTTTTCACGATATTTTGTGATAACAACACCTCCAGATCTATGTCAGACCTATGTCTAAGGAAGTACATTAAAATTTATATTTATTTATACCTTAATGTAATTTTATAAGGATTAAAATTTTTAATAGCAGGGTGAGATGTTATGTAATGTTTTAAATTACTAACGAGGATTTTTTTTTTCTTTTTTGTCAAAATGGAACTTGCCACCGTCTGTTCAGGAATTGCCTAACATAGAAGTTACGGAATTTTACATACAGCTCTTTATTTATTAATTTTTCAAACGCTCGTTAGTAAGAACGTTAAAAATACGAAAAAAGTACCATATTTTTAACTGATGAAAACTGATGATAATTTTAAATGATGAGTTTGGACGATAAGAACTATATTTTTTAAATATTAAAGCACGCGACGAGAAAAAAAATGATAAAAAAACACAGTTCTTTTACAACTAAATATCTATATTTGTCCACGGATCTTTCAAACGGGCTTCAAATTTCTTAATTTATAAACGATAAAAAAATTCAAAGAGTTTGAAAAATAAGAACTATTTTTAACAGATATACAAAAAAAGGTTTCTTACATGCGCCTTTACCACTAAAAATCAATATTTTTCCCACACATATTTTACATAGGCTACGGAAATATAATATTTGTATCTCAAAACATTTAAAAGAGTTTGGAGAATAACGACTATAAATATTTAATTTATCCGACGACCTTCCAATTTCCCTTTTTTCCGTATATTCCAAATTACTTATCCGCTGGCGAAAAGAAAAAAACGAAGAAATAAAAAATACTGAAACACATGTACTTTCAATTATCTTTTCAACAGTGAGATTCGTTTACCAAAATACCAATATTTTCAAAATCATATATTTTTGGAGAACTTCGTTTTTTACCATACGATTTCGATATGAAATAAAAGTGGGAAGGAAAACTGCTTTTTACAAATAAATATAAATATATTAGCACGAATGTTATACACAGGCTTTGTAAATATTATATTTAAAACTCATACAAATTTGAAAGACTTGTACAATAGAAAAAAAAAGGTCTTTAAATGTATTCGATGGTAATCGCTGAAAAAAATAGAAGAATACTTATCCAAAAGAACTTTTTACATATATTTTCGATTAAAATTATGAAATGATTCAACAATTATTAAAGGTATATTTAGGACTATTATCACGGGCAACTATAATGCTATTATCACTGTTACAGTTTTAATTTTAATGTAATAAATTATGAATATTTCTGAAATAAAATTTCAAAGTGAAATTTTAATAATGCAGTAATCAAACTAATATATAATTATAGCTCTACTTTTCACATTACGCTTTAAAATAAAGCAATTTCTAAAGCTAAAAAAACTTAATTTACAGAAATGCTTCAGTACATAACTTTCAAAATGAATGTAAGACAATAAAATATTTTTTAAAGAAAAGACAGAGTACTAAATGGTCTGAAAGAAAAACTTTCATTAATTTCATTAATGCAACTTTCTAATGAATAAACTTTCATTAATTTGGATTTTGAAACAATGGTTAAAAGAAACGTATTCGGAGATGGTAAATTGAATTCTAAGTAAATTTTAAATTTAATGGAAAGAATTTACGATTTTGGAACAATGTCTTCTTATTTCATATTTTAAAAGACCTTGTTTTACATATAATGATTACAGTGTTACTGATTAAAGTGTTAGTGATTAAAGTGTTACTTCTGCCTTATATATTCTTTAAAATGTTGATATAATTTTAAACTCTATTTCTAAATCAGTGTTTTAATCGTTTATAAATAAAGAAACAAGTGAATTTTAAACAAAGAATATGAAAGCTATTTCAATATTATGGCAATTTTGCATTTATTTTTCACTAAAATTTTTCTTTAAAATTGACATTTTATCCAATCATTGCGCACCAGTTGGGAAATTAAAATGATAGTGGTTTGCTGCAACAAAGTGTTTTTGGCATACTTTTTATTTTTGTAGACTTTCAAATTTTAATGAAAATTTATATGATATTATATTATATATATATATTAAATGAAAATTTTAATTTGATAAATGATGCATGTCAATAAACATTAGCGTGGCCAAAGTAGCAGATTCGCTAAGCTTCTGTTAAAAATCCTCTCTACCATTCGCAGTTTTTGCTTGTATTTCGCAACTCTTATATTTACACAAGTCCTCTAAATTCAAACATCGTTCATGGCTGACGTAGCACAAATTATAAATTAAAATAATATATGTTGGACAGTTGGATTATGGAATATTATTATATATAAAGGCAGAAAATGTACTTAATGGTACATAAAAACAAGAACAATTATATGAACTTATAAAATTTAATTTCGATTATATATACATAAAATCAGCGTTTCGACTAGCATCGGCAGTCGTCTTCAATATGTAAAGTAAAAGCGAACTAAAAATGTAGAGATGGAAACATAAAGTATGAGTTACACGAAATTGAATTTCGGCCAATAACACGATTGGGAGGATGTAGTGGCACCTTTTAGTGAATACAACAGAAAGGTTAAAATGAAACAGAAATTTAAAAATAATCGAAAGTGCGATTGAAGAATAATACGAGAGGCAGTCGGAAAATAAGTTTCCCCTGGCGACTGTGGATAGAGGTGTGTATGAAAGACAAAAAATGTAATGAGACATTAAATATAAAACATTACTTTATTTTTCCACATAAGTACCAAGTACATTGAAGCATTTGTCATACCGTTTTATAAGCTTCAAAAAGCCCTCCAGGAAAAAATCAGGGCTTTGCAAACTGACGAAGCGTTGCTGTGTGACGAAGCGTTGTGTCACCTGCTGTGTCATCTATCGCTCATAGCCGTTCAACGATTCGTCCGTATGCAAACGCAAAGCCCTGTTTTTTTCTTGAAGGGGTTTTTGAAGCTTATAAAGCGGTATGACAAATGTTTCAATGTACTTGGTACTTTTGGCGGGAAATAAAGTTATGTTTTATCTTTAATGTCACGTTACATTTTTTGTCTTTCATACACACATCTGTCCACAGTCGCCAGGGGAAAATTATTTTCCAACTGCCCCTCGTATATGCTGCCATCTATGGACGGTGAAACTGGCTAATCAAATGTTCAAACAAGTTCATTGTGAAAGAAGGAAAATAAAAGACAAAAAACATGAAAATTGAGAGTTTTTTAACATATTGTGCCAAATTTTAGGGATATTAAAATATAAGTTATCGTTGCAAATATGATGTTCACGTGCAATAATTTCGATTGATACTCTGATAATGCTTTCATTATCCTTCTTTCACCATGAATATGTTTGAATGGTTGGCTAGCCTGTTTCCACGTTCATAGATTGCCGCACATTACATTTTTCAATAGAACTTTCGATTATTTAAAAACTTTTGTTTCGCTTCCACCTCTCTGTTTTATTCACTAGATTAGCAAGCTACGCCCGCTACGCTGGTCAATTTCATATAACGAACTTTTAATCCAACAAAATATTGATATTTCATAATTCACTTTTATATTTTATCAGAATAATAACGCTACTATAATTTGTGACTCGTGCTATAGCCAATATACACGCCAGGACACGTCACCCTTATCATTATCTTTTTACGCATGAAAGTTTCGCTATGGTACTCCATTGTGAAATTTGGTAATTTTTCAAATTCAATATTTGAAAAACGACATAATTATTAGATTTGAAATTTATATCAAGAAAAATACAATTTTTTACATTTCAAACGCAGTTTGCCTAACAATTTTCAGACAAATACTTTTCGAGCTACTATTTTTTTTTCAGTAACTTCAAATGTTTCATTTTCCGAGATTAATCTGTGGCAACAATTAGCGAAAAATCCAGTCGTCAGAAACGCATAGTTTTTTTATTAAAGAGGCTATTGGACCAGGGATTGTCACCACCAATTTGCCACCATCACTTTTGAAATCGGTTCGGTAGTTCTAGAGATTCCATAGAAATTGTAATTTAGAATGTTTTTAGAACGCTTTTCGCTCATTTCACCCTTTTAAATTTCGATTTTTTTATGTTGTTTTTAGAGAGTATTCACATCTTATAAGTAACTACAATGCCAAATTTCAAATTTCTAGCTCCTTCAGTATAAACAAAATCGCAATTTTAGAACGTTTTGCGCTCCTGCACCCCCTTGGGGATAGTGACACCGACATAAAATATATCCTATGTTGGAGCAGGGGTTGTCACCATCCATTTGCCACCATCACTTTTGAAATCGGCTCAGTAGTGCCAGAGATTCCATAGAAATTGTAATTTAGAATGTTTTTAGAACGCTTTTCGCTCATTTCACCCTTTTAAATTTCGAATTTTTATTTTGTTCTTAGAGAGCATTTACATGTTATAAGTAACTACAACGCCAAATTTCAAATTTCTAGCTCCTTCAGTATAGAGATTCCATAGAAATTGTAATTTAGAATGTTTTTAGAACGCTTTTAGCTCATTTCACCCTTTTAAATTTCGATTTTTTTTTATTTTGTTCTTAGAGAGCATTTACATCTTATAAGTAACTACAACGCCAAATTTCAAATTGGTTCGGTAGTTCTAGTGATTCCATAGAAATTGTAATTTAGAATGTTTTTAGAACGCTTTTCGCTCATTTCACCCTTTTAAATTTCGATTTTTTTTTGTTCTTAGAGAGCATTTACATCTTATAAGTAACTGCAACGCCAAATTTCAAATCGGTTCGGTAGTTCTAGAGATTCCATAGAAATTGTAATTTAGCAAGTTTTTGAACGCTTTTCGCTCATTTCACCCTTTTCAATTTCGAATTTTTTTTTTATTTTGTTCTTAGAGAGCATTTACATCTTATAAGTAACTACGACGCCAAATTTCAAATTTCTAGCTGCTTCAGTATAGAAAAGATCGCAATTTTAGAACGTTTTTCGCTCAGTGATATCAGCCAAGTGTAACTGTGGAACTTTTATGAAATTCGATATGAACGGTGATAACTGTTGAATTATTAGTTGCAGGAGAATATCATGAGAAGTCATAAATTTCTTCACTAAGTTATTCAGTTTATTTCTAATTTTCTCTGCAATGTCGAAAATTGTAATAATGCTCAATATAACATTGCAGTTTTAACTACCAAACAAAATTATGTTTGATGTATCTGTATCTGAAAATTATGATGGGTATAATATGAGTAACTTCTGATCCAGTTTTATACTTTACTGACAATTTTCTAACAGATTGGAAAATTGCAGCATCATTTTATGTAATACAAGAAACGTAAACGATGAAGCATAGTAAATAAGCTTTTATGTCACACATTAGTATCGTGAAGACAGACTCCGTGACTCTCAATATTTACAAGTTATTGAATATAAAATATGTTCAGTGTTATATTGTATCTGATACTAATCAATATTGTAATATTCATCAGATTAAAAATGGCTGAAGTGTCATATCTCTGTTCAATTGTTTTGCAATAATTTAGTTTTCAATTTGATGGAACTTATATGAAAAATATTGATTACTAAATATGTTTTAAAATGTGCATTTGGACATGTTAAAAAAAAACATACCCTGAAAGTATTTGAGAAATTGCAATAGTTTTCTACGGAAGTACTTGGCAATTATCCATTATTTCTGAGATTTAACTGTTTCTTCGCCGGGAACTTTAGACGACGCACAGAAGCGATGCGCTTTTAAAATGTAAATCGCTCGATAATTTTATATTTTTGCGTTTAGTTTAATCTATTAATGGAGTATTTTTTCCTACAAAATTAATTATTATTGTGTAACATATGAAAATTGGGATTGAATGTTTATTAACATGTTAATGGGAGGCGGTATGTTCCCTTGTATGGAGGCCATGTGTGCATACATGCCGCGTCACCTATAATTAATCTCTATCATTGATACAACAGATGTCAGAGAAGTGAGTTAATTATGAACGTGGCTCTTCGTCACTAATTTTTGGAAGTTAGTAAATATAATTTACCATATATATATGGAATCCCCTAAACACTTCCCAATTAACTATCTCTAATAGTTTACGAAAAAGCATAACTGAGTTTCGCATTTAGATTCTAGGGAAGCTGCGTGTGTTTAATTGGGTAGCACATACTCATTTTTCATGTTCTTTGTTGTAGACACCAATCATATAATGAGTTGCAATTTTCCAACTGGGTTAAAAATGTCCTGGCCAAGTTGCGAACCAAGGATCTTTTTGCTGACGATGCCAATGCTCATCTAATTGTGTCAGCCCTGACGAATTCATACGGCTAACCTTATTGATTATATCATCTGGTCTGATACCTCAATCAGATCAACAGAAAAATTTGCAGGTAATGGAACTCCGGTAAATACTGGATATATAATTTCACTAGATTAATTTTAACGTAATTACTCTAATTGGTAAATAAATCACATCAGTTTCATTTTTCCAACTGGGCGAAAAATGTCTGGTCAAGGATTCAAACCTTTGTTAAATGACAATTGGAAAAATGCAACTCATTTGCTTTATTTAAAAATCATAATGATTGTGTTCAAATTAACCATTCTTAGAACTTTAGCTGCATCCGATCAAGAATACAATATATGCGTAACATAAATTTTTTCTAACCTTGGTCGATCAAAAAATAGACCTCATGGTAATAGCTATCACCGCTATCATAGCAGCTATCACCGGACATGTACGTCTTCTGAAAGTCACGGCCGCGAAACAGTAACATCTAGCAAATCTTGGATAAATGCCGATTTATAAATTTATTAATGTGTCCAATTTTTTTCGAGGACCCTGTATGTTTGGAAAATGTAGTGTTTCAAAACTCAATGTAGTGTTTCAAATTTTGTACCACACAAAAAACTTTTTGATTTTACGGTTCTTTCGAAATTGTTTATTAAATGTAGTTTTTCAGACTCATATCGAAAAAATATAAGCGCCTTAGAATTTAATCATTTTTGAAATATTTAGCTTCGAGGCATTTCTCCATGGAATTCTGCGATGAAAATTTTTTTGGACAATTTTATCACTCAAAAAGATGTTTAAGAAATGAAATGGAAATGAAAGATAAAGAGTACAATGGAATTTTAAGAGCATTGTAAATGAAAGAAATAAATGGATTTTTTAAATGTTGTTTTTTTAATACGGTTGTTGTATATAGCTTCTTAAATTGAAATTTTACAAAGGAAAGTAAAGGAGATTTATTCTCCAAAATAATGTTTTCATAGCAATAGATTTATTATTTCCATTTTATTTTGCAGCAAAAACCTTTCAAAATTTTTTGAAATATATTAAAACGTTTGTTAAAATTCATATTCACTTATCTCATTTATATATCGTCTAAAATGTTATAATAGCAAAAGGTAAAAAAACGATGCTTCATTTATATAAATCTAGACACAAATAAGGTGAATAATGGATAACATATATTGTTAGTAAATAATTGTTATGGATGAATGTAAATGAATTATAATTTTTTTTTTTAAAGTATGTCGAGATTTCTATTATAAGTAGCGTTTTCTGGTCATCACAAAATTTTCGTTTACGTTATTCTAATATTTTTAATTAAATAGAGCTGCTAAGCACCAACAATTACATATTAAAGTGCATTTATTTGAATTTAACTTGGAGATACAGTAATCAGGGATTTAAAAAAAGCAGATTTCGCCAGCACCCACGTGGGTGTCCAAATACAAAATTGAACCAACATATATATTTTAATTATAAATTCAAGTAATAAAATTTGTTCATTTCTACCCAGTCGAAATTAAGATAGAGCTATAAAATTAGAGCTACAAAAAATAGTACACCAGCACCTCCTGTTGCGAGAACAAAACCAGAATATAATCAACTCATATTTTTGTAAATAGCTTACTTTAAGTTCCTCTCATAAATACCAAGGTATATCGATCACGTAAATCATGAAAAACGTAACAGGATATTGCCACATGTGGGACGATATCCACTAAAAAGATATTCAGGATAAAATTACATAACATTATAACAGAGTAGGGAGTTTGGTGAAATTACTAGATAAATGCTTAGATATAGCTGTCACACATTTTGTAATGCCCAGAATAGTTTCGACACCTGCTGTGTCCTATACAGAAAAATCTAATGAGCACCTATAAGTTTCAAGCTCTAACTGTTAATGAAATTACATCCAAAAGATATCCAGATAAGAATATCATGGAAATTAAATAAATAATACCAACAACGCGTGTTGGGCAATGTACACCAAAAACTGATCACCAATATTTTTTTCTCCTTCTCTAACATATTTTTTAGTTTAATGTAATCCCTTGCATTAGGTCTTGCATAGAGCTCCCATAATGTTATGTATTGAATGTTAGAATTTCAGAAGTAGGATTTCTCTGGGTATTCCTACGTTGGGATCCATCCTCCCACTCCCCACAGAAAACATACCGCAGTTTAAAATCCTCAAAAATTTCCTATCCTATTAGTTATTTTGCAATGACAATAAAAAATAAATTATGTAATTTTTTTCCAACAAAACATTAAAAATACTATTTAAAATCTTTAAAAAAGTTTCAATTATTTTATATTATAATTTGTTCCTCTTAGAATAATTCTCTTCCACCTTAAATCTTTTCTTTTGTGTTTTGGTAGTTTATGCTCTGTAAAAAGAACACAATACATTTTTTTTTACATTCAACTTTCTAAATTATTTTAAAAATTACGTATGTAGTAATCATATCTTTTACGTGCTTTGAAATCTGCAAGTGTACAATCATTTTTTGTTTATTAATTCTGTAAAATTCAATCATTGGCAAATGACATTTTTAGAACACATAAAAAAGTAAAATGCTTTAAGACCTTAAAAATATATTTAAACAATTAAATGGATATATATTTTTTTTTATAATTTAATGCAATATTTTGGCTTAATATTTGTCCATTAATATATAGAAAAAACAAATAATATTTGACTCAAAAATCAAATGTTATCTTTAGTTATTATTATAGAAAGTAGCTGGCTTCACCCGCTAGTGGGCCCCTGATTTGCATCGGGGCCTCGAATCGATATGAAACTGTAATTGTATAAAACTACAAATTAACGAACCTCCGGCTGGGGTTATCGCTACCTGCGGAACCGTATTAGGGGCGTGCTTAGGCGTGCTCCGGAAAATGCTTTATTTACATCTCGACCCGAACGTACGTCCGGCTCGGGACTCCGCTGCCTGAGGCTACGTACACCCGGCGTTCTGCACACGCGCCAGAAAATCATTTATTTCCACATCGAATCGCTGCCTCCTGTCTCTGCTGCCTACGGCACAGTGGCCAGGCGTACTGCACACGTACCGCAAAATCCTTTGATTCCTTCTCGAATGGTATTAACATCGAACCAAACCAACCTCCTGCTCGTATCACCGCTGCCTGTGGCAGTTTATAACATGCTTGCCTCGCGAGCACTGTAAAATCATGTATTTCCAGCTTTCGCGGTTAAGGGCCGCAATCTATTCTATGCGAACACGTTAGACATCTATAAGGCTATCGAAATCGAGTCGAATGAGCGAAACCCCGTCACAATCGGGCCCATACAACCCGAAATAGAAAGTGCCATCTAGCGGTTGAAAGTAGAAATAAAATAATTAAGGCTTACGATACCAATCGAATGACACTAACCCCGTTGGTATTGGGCACATAGAAACCGAGATACTCCTGTGAATCCACCTTCCTCCGCCGTGGGGCGCAATCTGTTCTTTACGAACATAACTGAAATGTGTAAGGCTATCGAAATCATGTCGAATGTGCCAAACCTCGTCGTAATTGAGCCCATACAACTCGAGATAGAAAAGTTGTCCCTACCGTTTGAAAATGGAACTAAAATATTTAAGACTACAGATATCAAGTCGAATGACCAAACCCGTTGTTAACGGGCCCTTAGAATCCGAGGTACTCCTGTAAATCCACCTTCCAAAGACAGGAGGCGCAATCTGATCAAAAGGAACATAGCTGAAATCTGTAAGGTAATCGAGTCAAATAAGCAAAACCCACTGTAATCAGGCCCATAGAACCCGAGATAAGAATACGACTCCTAGCAGTAGAAAGTGGAACTAAAAAATGTAAGTTTGTCGATGTGCAGTCGAATGAGCCAAACCCCGTTGTAAATGGGTCCATAGGACCCAAGATAATAGAAAAAGAAAAAAAGAAATCTCAAATTATTATTAGAAAATAGTTGTATATACAACTTATAAGTTCACTTTAATGTTATAGAGGGTGATTATTAAAGTGATTATAATGTTTGGAATCAGTCTCATTCAATTTGGATAGTTAGTTGTTGAGTTATTTTAACGGAGCATAGTTAGAGAAAAAAACTTAAAGGCGGGAGGGGGAGGGGAGATGTGACTGCTTTTTATCAAACAACTAATTAAGACTACCGGACTACTTGTTCAAAGATTGGGAATCGTAGAAGAGCTTGGAACTTTTTTTTTCAGAATTTACTATTTGAAAATAGTGGTAATTATCTATACATCACAGAAATTAAACGCTACGGGAGAACCTAAAAATGTTATATTTGTTAAATGGAATTAGTTCTGTGAATATATGGACAGTATAGTAAATATGTATATATTAAAAATGGTGTCAAATAAAGATAAATCATCTGCTAGGAGGCGCGGATGAAGCACAATGAATGCGGCATTGAATAATTAGTAGTCCCTCCTCTCTCCTTATTTATTAATAATATTTATTCGCTTCTGGCAACGTTTCTTACATTATCGAAAATCTTTTTTTCTTTCTTTTTCCGAAAAAAAAAACTTTAAAGAAAAATTAATTATCAATTTCGGCCTAACAATGTGATCTTTATGAAAATTAGATTCCTCGTTAAGAAATACTAACTGATACATAGTTTTCAAATCGATAAATACAATATTTCAAAACATTTAAATTGAGCTAGAACTATCCCACTATAAAAATTTAATTAATTCCTTTCCAGCCAACTTAATCCAACGGCAAACCTGCTGCCATTGTGTTTGAGCTATGAAAGGACACATGAAAGGTAACATTTGAATGGATTCTTAATAATATATATATATATATATATATATATATATAATATATATTGGGTTCTAACGGTCCTATCACCGTAATTTTTTTAAACTATTACTGCTTAAAGTTAGACGAATCTCGTGGTGTTAATTTCAAGAGTGTATCTTAATTCGATCTAAAATTTAGCATGTCCCGTTAAAAACTATAGTTATTTTTTTCACTCTTTCCATCAGGCAGCATGTCACAGAAGAAATGTTTGCCTGCGTCTAGTTGAGAAATCACACCTTGAAAAAAATTATTTTTAAGTCATGCAATTAGATACAAAATCAATTATAATTTCCGCTCAAATTAACGGAGAATTACGAAAATTAAATATTTAGATTCCGCGTAAACAAATGCACTATTGCAAATGCATAATTTTCATATCGATAAATGCAATATTAAAAAAAAAAAAAATTCTTCCAGTATAAAACTAGCCGTTGGGGACCACCGTAATTCTTACCCATCATGGATATACATAATATAAAATATGAAAATAAAACATGTGTAAACTATTTATAAAATGAATTGTAATTCGAATAATATCGTGGTTTGATGACGTCATAAACATTAAATGCTCTATTACTGAATTGCGTAAAAAAAACATCCTTATAACTCAAAAAATGATAATCATATTACCTATGAGTTTACTGAGTCAGATTAAGCGTCTCATATCCAATTAAAATATATTTTTGAATTGAAATTTGAATAAAATACAGTGTCATGAAAAACCGTTGAGTCTGGAAAATATGATTACAAATATCTCGGCAACCAAGTACCCGATCGACTTCATTCGCTATACATTTTTTTTAATTGTATTTTATGTTCACACCTTTAAATAAACAATTTCGGAAAATGTTATATGCTTTTTATCAGAACGAATATTTCGAGAGTCCTAAAATATAGTTCCAGATAATCGAGGTTACTGAAATTCAATAGGCTTCTTCTCTGTATTACATACTAAGTGCATACCAAATTTTAAGTCTCTATCTCAATTTGTTCGGGACATAAAGGGATCGGCAATTTTTTCTAAAAATATGTTTTTCGGAACCTCCAGTGTCTGAAACGTGTAAATCCGTCCTTTTATTTTTTTTATTTTTAAAACGATCACAAGACTTACCCTATACTACGTATTAGGGTGGGGCGAAAAAAAAAATTATAATCAATTTTTAATAGTGCGGAAAACTTGCGCATTGGCATCTAAATAACGGGAAAAATAATAAAAATATATATAAATTGGTTTTGAAATCGCGCAAGAACCTTAAAGTTTAGGAAAAAAAGAAAAAAAAATCTGCAATTTTGAAAAACTTTTTAATAGTTTATTTTGTTTCTAATAGTGTAAAAACTACTCTTTGTAGTTACCTAAATGTGTGAAAAATAGTTTTGGATACATTGTCGTTCATTTGAATTCGCGCAAAAAGCTTTAAAATACCATTTTTTAGCAAAAGTTGCATTATTTCAAAAATTCGCAAACGGACCTGAAGCTAAAAACATACACCATAAAACTTCCGTTTTCAGGTTTTACGAACCTACTGTATGTTCCGCGACAAACTGAAAGTGACCTTAAGACAGAGTCTTTTCGCTTTCTTTCAGTCACAAACACCGGTTGGAAGAGTGGTGTTGTGCATAACATTGAAGTTATGTGTCTGCAACCATTGCAGTGGTTTATTTGTTTGCTACACTTTAATGAACTGCCTTATAAACATTTGTTTGAGCACCTAGAAAGAACAACAACTGGGCCAGCGTCATGCAGTGGTCGTATTGGCAAGCAACTGCCTAGCTGTGAGAAAAATCCTGTTGTTGATTTTGTGCCGATTCAATCTGAATTTGTCATAATAATAAATAAAGCTGACCTCAATAAATATCAGCAGCATCTTCTAGACATTGTTCGTGCAGTCATCATTGGACTCTGTGATCCAGAATTAGCTGTTAACGATCCCGGACCCCTCAGCCATTCCCGATGATTAACCTGTGCTAACCGGGTATTAAGACTTTATGTTTCCCAAATTAGTCCGACAACCGAAATGAAAACACTTGTAAATTACATTGTAAAGACGTACGTTCCTGTTTGGTTTGATATTAAGATGCATTACACTGTGAAAAACAGTCCGAAGCACATACTGAAGGTCATACAAACAACAAGACACTTCCCGGACAACATTAAAAAAATCATCGATCCTGTCATTCAGAGGAACTCGTTCTTCTGCCATCCAGAGAATATGATGTTCGCGATGTTATTGGACGAGAGACAACACATTCGAGAAGTAGGCTACAGGAGGATACTGAAAGCTAGAAATGTGCCTCCAGTAATAGGTCACGTTAGAGCCTTCAAGCTTTCTTTAATTAATTTTCAAGACTCAGACTATAATGAACTTATTGATTGGACATAATGTAAGCTGACACCACCTCCAATGTTGTCAAATATGGCAACGGAACACATTTCAACTTTATTGAAAGACAAATCCCTGCCAGAGTTTGAGTGTTTGAAATTTCCATGCCACACTTAGTCAGTAGAGAGAACTGTGAAACTTGTTACAGAAGCCGCTGGCAGGGTTGCTACGGGTCAGGGAATTTTGCAGGTATAATACCAGTTTTTTGATATAGAAAAACACGTCTTAAAAAGGGCGAAGTTTTTCGCGAATAAGGTAGGCGAATTTTTCTCTAAGAAAATACTGGTACATTGCCTGAGAAATTCCCTGACCCGCAGCATGTCTGTGCTGGAAAAGTTTGTGGGCATGAAAACCGAAAAGAATTTATTAGAACAACTTTAAAATCGAGGTTTTTGATGGCAAAATTTGATACGAAGTCAGAATTTAAAGGGACTTCAGTGTAAGTAACCACACCCAGTATAACACCCAAATTTGTTGGTTGGTTGGGTAGGGTGTGGGTGGGACTCGACATGCAGCCACATCCACGTGCTGAAATGGGCGAAGAGCTGCAATATGAGGTTTTTACAGACATAAATGACATTATAAGGCTTTCTGCGCGAACTCAAATGAACGGCAATGTGTCCAAAAGTAATTTTCACGCATTTAGGTAACTACAAAGAGTAGTTTTTACACTAATAGAAATAAAGTAAACTATTTTAAAAAAAAATATACGTTTTTAAAAATTGCATAATTTTTCATTTTTTTCTAAACTTTGGGGCTCTTGCGCGATTTCAAAACCAACTTAAAATTTTTTAAATAATTTTTCCCGTTATTAGGATGCCATTGCGCAAGTTTATCGCACTATTAGAAATTGATTATGAAAAAATCATTTTTTTCGCCCCACCCTACTACGTATGATGGGTAAGTAGTAAAGCTGCAGTTTTGTTTAATTCTTTCCACGGCAGACAGCTGTCTGTTGCCGACACCTGAGTTTTCGTGAGATACAAATGGACATTTTTCGGCTTAAAATCAAATTTTTTTCTTTGATATATCGGGTTCAAATGGGTCGATTTTTTTTTTATTTGAATTTTTGATGCACTTTAATGGATGAAATTACGGATGGACTTTTATAAGTCGAATGTATCGATTGAGACTTTGTGCCTGTTTCCTTTATGAGTGATGAGTATATTTTTTATCCATGCCCCTCGTTCTATGCAGATATATATACCGCTAACAAATAAATACAGATGTTTGTCTTGAGATTTTCAAAGTTCCTTGAAATAATATATACCCTTTCCAGACAAATATCCCTAAAACATAATTGTAAAAAATTATATCGCCTGAAAATTTTCAGTTTAATTATCACATCTGATAATTAAAACAGCTATTATGTTATCTTTCATATATATATATATATATATGTATATATATATATATATATATATATATATATATATATATATATATATATATATATATATATATATATATATATAACATTGAAATTTTAAAAGGAATTTAGTTTGATTAAATAAATGGATTATTTAAATATCCAATTGTCATAGCAATACTTTGAAAATTAAATATCACAAAGAAAATGGAAGCCGAATTGTTCACAGCGGAAAATAATTTTATTTTTCTACAAAATAAAATAATTTTAATTTTTTTTTTTATCAAAGCATCTCGAAATAATATCCCCGTTCCTGAATTTTATAAAAATCGTACTTGTGAAATTGGTATTCATTTTACCGTTTGTACACCGGTTAAAATACAGTAATTGTTGTGATTGTTGAATTTACCAACATATGACCACATCAAATTTATATAATGAATAAGTATAAAAATAAATTAGATTTATTTTTTATAAAACACTGTTTTATAAGCTTTTTATCTTGAAATCATGCCTAACTGCAAGACTGCAAATCATGTTTTTTTTTTTCTTTTCTTTTTTTTAAACATCTGTTTAAAAAATCAAGTTGTGGTGGGTCTCGGTTATGGAAAATTCACTGATTTGATTTAAGATTATTAGATAACGCAAACTAGTGAATGTATTAAAATATTATAACTGTCGCATTGTTTCTTTTTTATGATATGGCATTATAAAACAAAGATTATTTAAACTATCTGATAATGATTTCGGAATAGTATTTCCTTCACGTACAATAATTCTTTAATTAATATTTAGCTATTTAATGATAAAATGTTTACAAAATATTACACTCTTTATTTTTTATTCATAAATTATTTTCTACTTTTTACTGTTTAAAATATTTAACTGCTTCAGTTTCACCGATCTGTTGGTCTGCTTTAGGGAGCATGGTTTATCAAATAATTAACTCCATTGTTGTTGTAACTGTAAATAATATTTGGCGACCTACGGGTGGCGAAGAGAGAATTCACTTAAAATTAAATAAATAATTTATAATAATATTCTAACAACATTAAAACATTGTATTTTGATCGGAAGCCCATTTTTGAATCCAATTTTTACAATTCCAGAATATCAGGAAGTAATTAAAAGTCGATTAAAAAACACCATCTTTGCATAAAAAGACAAAAATAAATTAAAGAGTATAAAAATATATGTTTTTGCAAGTAATAGTTAGACTTTGCATGTAATACTTTATGTATGAAAAATATTTCTATGTTTCTACTACAAAACCTTGAACATTGCGTTTGTTAATGAGATTATATTTTTAAAACAAACTTTTACATAATTTTATAGAAAATTTGAAATAATATACTTTTAAAATTTTAAAAAATATCTAGCAATATCGTTGTAACACGATAATAATACAAATAATAATTTTGTCCAAATTAAAATGAATAATAATTGATAACAGTATTAAATTTGAAGTAAATATATACTATGCAAATGAATAATGGGATTAGAATTCTAAAAGTGAAATACAATTTTTATATAAATTTAAGCAGCTTTCGTGCTATTTACATTACATTAAACTTATGAATCCTTTCCACTACTGTTTTATGTAAAGAATAATGCAAAGAAGTATTACAAAATGTCTTATACGAAATGATTATTTTAAAAAATTTCTTTTAAAAAATAATAGAGTACACATTTCACAAATTGTTTTTAAGCTATAGAAATATATTTCTTAACAATTCCGTTTTTTGTATCGCTTATTCAAATTGTAAGCCTTGGAGCAAAACTGCTCGAAAATCTTTCCCTTTAAAAAATACAGATTTCTTTTCTTTTTTATTCACTTTTTTTCTACCCCATAGCAATAGATTATTAGCGGTTTGCAATTTTATATTTTTCAAATATTTAGTTTCGTGAAATGACTCAAAGGAATTTTGAAAATGACAGTTTTGTTAGACTATTTTATCCTCTACAGATTTAAGAAATTATCCTATGCAAATTTAAGAAACGGAATGGAGATGAAGATAAAAGTTACTTTGAAATATTAAAAGTATTATAAACGAAAGAAAGAAATGGATTTAAAATTTGATTTATTTAAATATAGCTGCATCTTCTGCAATTGAAATCCGATAACGTAGAATGAGGAATATTTATTAATCTAAATAACACAGTATAACAACGACTTATGTCAAAGCACATTTATATCGTCTATCCTGTAAAATAAATTTTCCTTTATTAGACGCACTTTGAATATGTTTGAAAACTTCATATTTTATAATTTTTGAATAGAAATTTTCACGCGACAGTCTCGTGATACAGACAAATGGATAAGGCGGAAAATTTAATCTGAGCCTCTCTCATTCAATCATGTGGGTGAATGGGCATGCGCGAATAGCCAAAGCGCAGAATGAATATTTTTTCTGTGAGAAACACATTGTAGAAATTTACCCATTCCTTGCTCAAGTGACGTGACGCGAGAGTCGCATTCTGACTGGGAAGTTTAAACGAAAAACTAGTAATTCACTATCTGACGAAAAGAGAAAAGTGAAAACTATTAGATTGGAAAGGAATCTGGAATTTTATGAAAGAGGAACGAAAACACATGTAATCGCTTCAAAGGTAAAGATTAATTTAGTTCGTACGACTGTACTATCAATTATAAGAGAGAAAGAAACAATACTTACGTAGGTGAAGAAGGCTTGCCGTATAGAGGCGCTGATGGTTCGCAATTGACATGGCAGGGTTTCTAAAATAGAATCATTGTTGATAATATGGTGTTTGAATCAGGTTATTGTCAAAAATTGTCCTATTAACCAAAACACAATAATGTATAAAAACATCATAATTTTTGAAAAACTGGAAAAAAATCAGTTGAAACGAGTGAAAAATATATCGTCGATAGCAACGGCTGATTTAATTGATTCAAACAACGATGTTATTTCCATGGCATATCAACATCTGAAGAGGCAGCAAGTGCTGAAAAGCAAACAGAATTTTTATTCCCCAATCATTTAAAGCAGATAAGAGAATAGGAAGAATGTTGCCAAAAGTTTGTTTTAAATACTGATGAAACATTTTTAGGGGGGAAATGACAAATAGAACATTCCTTGCAAGTGTGAGAAAATGTTTCCTTTATTTAAAGAGTCCAAGTACAGATTAACGGTACTTTTTTTTCAGAAATGCATCAGAAGATTGTAAATTAAAGCTCAACCTAATAAATCAATCAGAGAATCCACGAGTTCTTAAAAAATAATAGTAAATGAATACGTGAAATGAAATCTGAAATTCTAAATTTCCAGTGATTTGGAAACATCTCATTGTTTAAGGATTGATTTATACGACATTTTATCTCAGAAAATGAGGTTTTTCGTCTAACCCAAAATTTTCTGCCTAATGTATTGTTAATTATCGATAAGACACCAAGACGCTCCCCGGAAAGTTTGAAGTTTGACCCAAGGATAAAATATGGATTTCTGCATTCAAACACCAACTGTCTTTTTCATACCATTCAAAAGAATAATCAATATATTTAAAGCAAACTACATGCGACGTTCGTTAGCAAGCTTGAGTGCATCAATGAAGAAAGTTACAGAATTTATAGTGAAAGACATCTGGACGAAATTCAACATTCTAGATGCAGTCCCAGGGATTTTATATTGCAAAGTTAGCAACAAACTTTGAGAGATGCTTGAAAAAAAAACTTTGTTGACAGTGAGAAAATATCTGAAAATTGAGATATTGTATATTTTCTAATTGTTATAATCGTTGAATATGGAAGAGAATTTAATTCAGAGATGGGTGCAGAATATATTGCTGAACTCGTAAATTGACATGATCTAGAAATAATATTCCGCGATCATATTCAATTGAAGAAGCAAACTTTTGTTGAAAAAACAGACTTTCAGAATAGGGAAAAGAATATGACTGTTGCAAAATTAACCGAAGGTTTAAACCTTATTAAAGCTGTAATGAAGGTTCTTTAAAATAATAAATCGGCCGTTCAATGAATACCAAAAACTAGTTAAAAGTTGGAAAATTTACTCTGCTGCTACATGGAGCTTCTAAAATAAAAACATAAATGTTTGTTGGTTCAAACATTATTATAGGATCTTTTCACTTCTCAGATGCTCGAACGGGACATCTGAAATTGAAATTAGTTTTAAGTAGCAACAAGTTGATTTATTCAAACTTTCTGTACACCAAACTCATTTTAGTGAATGTTAATTGTATGCAATATTATATTTAATTAAATACAACGTTCATTAGATTTTGGTGATTTTTTTTCATTACTTATCTTTCTGACTTACCTACATTTACCTCTATATAGGTCGCTTTTGTATTACGTCACTAGTCTTTGAACGAATTGTTGCTGTAATTCGGGGTATTACTAAGGTAAAGCTAGGAAAGTCTGCGCACAATTCAAAAGAATAACAATAAAAAATCTAAATATTAATTTTTTGCTAAACTATCCATGAATAATTTTTACTTAATTTGCTTTTTATGCATTTCCATTGCTATTTTGTTGTTACGTTGTAATTTAATAGAACAGTTGCAGTAAAACCAAGAAAGTTATTTTGCGCAGTCTGTCCTTACAGGGTTAGTGTTATTGCGCACATGGTTAGGAGAGATTGTTACTAATACTAACTACAATTAAATTGTTAACAATAATAATTACATTTAAATGACATTGTTGCATGGTTTCTGTGAACAAATATTATTGTATTAGGAGTGAATATTTCAACCTAATGATTAAAGAATCAGAAAAAGGAAATAATTTTAAAAACAATTGAAAAATTTTAATTAGAGGAAAAAAATGAAAGAATCAGAAAAGCAAGTCCAGATAAGATTACAAAATAACATTAAGTTACTTGATAACACGTTTAAGTTAAAATTAGTCTATTTTCATTTTACATTTTTTATGCAAATTTACCAATAAGCTGCGTAATCTCTCCTAGCATGGAAACTAATGGGAACAATGCGCCATCTCTCCTAAGTATCAGATGCGCAAATGCTCCAATTTTGGTAGGAGAGATTGCAAGGCCTTTTATTTAAACAGGGTCTCTATAAAACGAACCGTTGATGTTCACACTATTAGTCTAGATTAGTAGCTTATGAGAAATCGTTCAAGTTTAAAATATTTTGTACTTCTGACAGTGTATAAAAATTCTGATGAATAGCTATGAAAATTCAAGCACTTGCTTTGGGAAAACAAAACAAAATAATAATACTTTATCTTAAACGCTCAAAACAATCAACGTGCACTTTCAAGTTGTCACTCCACTTCTGCTGTTGTACAACTACCTGGAGTCGCTACGCACTCACTCTACTCCTTCCCCCCCGAACTTCTATGTGCGCAATCTCTCGGACCGCGCCATCTCTCCTGGCTTTACCTTATAGTACGATTTTTAGAAGATAAATGAGCCCTAGTGGTATTTACCGTGTTTGTAGAGACTTAGGGTTATTTTGTTAAATATCGCCCTTACGTGTCTTGTTTAAATATGTGTTGAAATGAAGTAATTTAAAACTATGCTGAATTTGTGTAAATCAATTTAGAAATCATCTTAATAATAGAAAACATTCAATGGTAGCCAGTAATTCTGTCATGATGAATATTTTGATTTCGAACATCACCTTGATAAAATTTTGATATTATATTTTAGGGTTTCCATGTTAAAATCTGAAATTAATACCCGCATGCAGATGGAATTTTAAACAGTCAAAAATATCAAGATATAGATATTAACATAAACAAGCGCGCTTACAATGCTATGGACACGTGTGTGTTCACACAAATTTGTACAACCGCAAACAAACACAATGTCCCTCTTTTATCAAAATTTTCATGGATATTTATTGAATGATTGGATACTTAGTTATCGAAATATGAAGTAATGTTATCTGTCAGTACAAAAGCTAAATTTTAGTTATTTTTTTAAGAGAACAACCTCCCTCCTGAAAATCCATAAACATTGGATTTCTCATTGACACTTCAAACAATTTATTTTGTGAGTTGCAATGTAATAGATGGTAGCTTTACGTTACACATATATTCTCGGAAAACGTTTCAGAACTCGAGCGTTTTCCCAATCCACCAGTCGGATGTGCTATCAAACCGTAGGTAACCGTAACAAACCGTTAATGTTTTTTTTTCATTTCACGTTTAGCTTGCATTTTGCAATACACATAACTGCCAAATTCGGCTTTTGACGTAGCTCTTACATGATTTTTGTTGGTAATTCATGTTCCAAATCCGTGTTTATTAAAATTTTTCGAAGTGCGCCAAAAATTATTCGTGAAATTCAAATAATGTATAATAAAATATGAATATAACTATTGATTTATAATTAAAGTAAAACACTTACATAAAAAATTCTGAGATGTAGATAAAATTGTAGGAATTAATTTTAGATTTTAAAATAATATAGTATAAGTAATAATATTAAAATGAATGGAACTTCCATAACAGAAAAACGTAATTATCACTGATACAAGCTTAAAAATAAATAAGTTCATTTTTTGATTTTTTTATAATCTTCGGGTATTTGTATAATGATTAGATTTCCTGTTTATAAAATCACCAAATTTTAGATTAAATAATTTTCAAAATGAGGGTGATTTCTTTCATAGAAGATCCATTTGCACCTGGAATCCTGGAATATTGGAAATGGACATTTAAACGCATTATATTTGCTTAATTTATATTATACACTATATTGCCAAAGGTGATTGGTCACTTGCGATTTTAGACGTTTTGTTAACTATCTTGAAAAATACATGATGAATTAACCTGAAACTGCAGGCGTGTAAACAGTATAATATAGGTTATATATTTCCACGAAGATTTTTTTCACGAAAACCCATAGGGGACGGTCAACAAATTGAAAAAGAACGAATATCTTTTGGATAACCCTGTAAAAACTAATGTTGCAAAGGCGTTCAAACTCGAGATTATTAATAAGTGGCTTATTGTGATATACTGTGTTCATTTTTATGAGGATAGCATGTATACTCGTAGAGGAATTATGGTTTTTATAAAAACAGTCCCAAATTTTTTGTCCCTAGTTTTTTGCTTATAATTTGCAGAGTTCTTAATATATAAAAAAGTTATTTTCAGAAAATATGACAAACAACATTGTACACAATACTCTGCAATCAGAATTAAAACATAGTAAAAATTGGATGAAAAATGAGCAGGTTTACTGAAACATGTTTCACTGCGCATGCGCGAATGCAATCAAAATATAATATGCATAATGTATTAGCTAAGTATATAGAGCAACTTTTGTGAAAGTCTCAAAATCATAGTTTGAAATCTCTGAAAATTATCGTCGATAGAATAAGCTCGAAATCCGTTGCTCCCAAAAAGAAGCAAAAAGATGAGGGGTTGTATCCAAATATAGTAGTACGTGCAATATTGTGTACGCTATCTTGGCACCAATCAACAGATATTTGATACAACCCCTCATCTTTTTGCTTCTTTTTGGGAACAACGGATTTCGAGCTTATTCTATCGACGATAATTTTCGAAATTTTCAAGCTATGATTTTGAGACTTTCACAAAAGTTGCTTTATATACATAGCTAATACATTATGCATATTATATTTTGATTGCTTTCGCGCATGCGCAGTGAAACATGTTTCAGTAAACCTGCTCATTTTTCATCCAATTTTTACTATGTTTTAATTCTGATTGCAGAGTATTGTGTACAATGTTGTTTGTCATATTTTCTGAAAATAACTTTTTTTTATATTAAGAACTCTGCAAATTATAAGCAAAAAACTAGGCGAAATTTGTGACTGTTTTTATAAAAACCTTAATTTCTCTATGAGTATACATGCTATCCTCATCAAGATGAACACAGTATATCACAATAAGCCACTTATTAATATACTCGAGTTTGAACGACTTTGCTACATTAGTTTTTACAGGGTTATCCAAAAGATATTCGTTCTTTTTCAATTTGTTGACCGTGCCCTATGGGGTTTCGTGAAAAAATCTTCACGGAAATATATAACCTATAGTGGTGGCCAAAAGTGTGGACATTTTTTGAAAGTTTCATGTTTTTTCAACTTTGTGTGCTTGTAGAATATATTAATTTTCACTTAAATACAAACGTTTATATATCAAATTGAAGGTAATTTAATGTAGAATTTAATAATAGAAACAGTAAAAAGTTATGCATCTAATAGTAAGATCTATCTTAGATTTGCATTTTTTTATGGTGATACTTACACAATCAATACTTAGTAGGATAACCCTTATTTTTTAAGACAGCTTCACAGCGTCTTTTCATCGAGTGAACGAGTATTTGGAGTTTATCTTTCGTAATCACAAAGTGCCAAGAATCAATTATAGCTTCAATAACTTGTCTTTTATTGGATGAACGTTTTTTTCGTAGAAGAATTTTCAAACGTCGCCACAAATTTTCAATTGGATTGAGATCAGTGCTGTTTCCTGGCCATGGTAATATATCTATGCCTTTATTTTGAAACCATGCTTTGCATACTTTTGCTGTGTGGCATGGAGCTGAATCCTGCTGAAAAATAAATGGTGCTTTGTTGGGGGAAGAGATCCCTGATGGAAAGTATCAATTTGGTTCCAGGACAGTTTCGATGTATTTTTTGGCATTCAGGATGCCATCAATCACTTGAATTCGGCCCACACCATACGCAGACATACATGCCCAAATCATGACATTTGTTGGGTTTTTTGTAGTTGCTTCAATGCAATCAGGATGAAGTGCTTCTCCTACTCTACGTCTCACGTATTTTCTAACCATCACTACCAAAGAGCGATATTTTACTCTCATCGCTCCAGATTACTTGCTTCCATTGATTGTTTGACCATTTTAATGTGTTCTTTTGCCCACTTAACTCGTTTTTCGTGTTGCTTTTGATTTAAATATGTTTTTTTTCCTTGGAATTCTAGCTTGTAGTCCAAATCCTGATAACCTTCTTCTTATTGTTCTTGAACTTACTGCAATACCCGCTGCATTCATTTCACATCTAATGGCATCTGATGAAATTTTTCTATCTTAAAATTAGTTTAATTAAAAAAAAGGACTTTAAATATTCAAAAATAGCAATACTCTATTTGGTTGTACTAGTATGCATCATTCCGCAAAATATTTCCACAACGAACTCTTTTACCATTCAAATAACCTAAACTATAGTTACAGACATTTGATTGGTCCTCAGAACAGTGTTTGTGATTGGCTAGTACGCTTTTATTACAAAACACGTCCTTATTCAAAACGATTTGTGTTTGTTTATTCTACTAAAATGAGTATAACTTCTTTTGTAATACAGATATTGTAATACCGTTTTTATTATTAAATTCTACATTAAATTACCTACAATTTGATATATAAACGTTTGTATTTAAGCGACAATTAATATATTCTACAAGCACACAAATTTGAAAAACATGAAACTTATAAAAAATGTCCAAACTTTTGGCCACCACTGTATATTATACTGTTTACACGCCTGCAGTTTCAGGTTAATACCTCATGCATTTTTCTAGATAGTTAACAAAACGTCTAAAATCGCAAGTGACCAATCACCTTTGGCAATATAGTGTATATATATTTTTTACTTTAATATATATCATATCAAATTTAACATATACATATAACATATCAAAGAAACAAATTCAAAAAATTATAGGAAATTTATTTTCGGAAATTTAAATGCATAAATATATTTCTCCAATTCTCTGGATTGATATGTTTCAAATCAAGAAAATTCAAGCTAGAAATTTCTAATATTTTATTGTTGTTTACTAAAAGGCTAAACAACAGAATCGTATTTGAAAAACATCCATTGAAATTTATTGTTCATTTCTATTAAAAGAAATACTTATTTAAGGTATTCATTTATAATTTTACATAATTCTTTACCAAAAGCCTATCAAACGAAATGTAATTAGTTACCATAAACAGATATTCCAAATAGAAATCGCTTTATTTTAGATTTTGTAACACAGATTAACGTAATATGAAATGTTAAAATTAAAATAATTGCGCAAGAAAGTAGAAAGATAATAAAAAATTAATTACATTGCTGAAACAAAGTCATTATTTTATTCCAAACTGAAACGTGAAAGAACAAAGCTGAAATGAAATGTATACTGCCTAATCAATGAAGTCACTTTATTTAATGTAATTTTTTTAATTTATTTTTTGATGTTATTGTTATTTGATGACATACAACTGTATAAATTGAAGTTGGATCATAATAATGTCCTGAATAACTAGAAAATATAATATTTTATACATTGCACTTTCAATGTAATTTATTAAATTATAATTTGTTCTGAAAATATGGTTATATAGATTTTCGAAATTTTTGACTTATTCCACTGTCATTCTAACCAGAATTCTAATGCAGAAAATTTCAAGGAATATTACTTTTGATAATTTAAATGTATAGGAATGATATATTTTGTTAAGCAAAAAATTTCGAATTTTTGTTGTTCTTTACTAAAAGGTTAAACAACATAATCGTAATTTAAAAACGTCCATTGGAATTTATTGTTTATTTCTCTAAAATGATATATTTAATTAAGCTATTGATTTATAATTTTACATTTGTCTAACGAAATGAAATTTAATCAGATACAATAAACAGATATTTCAAATAGAAGTCACTTTAATTTAGCTTTTGTAACGCAGATGAACGTAATATGAAATGTTCAATTTAAAATCATTTCGCAAGAAAGTAGAAATATAATTTAAAAGTAATTACATTGCTGCAACAAGTTTTAAATTTATTTCAAATGAAATTTGAAACGTGAAAGAACAACGCAGAAAAAAATGTATATTGCCTAATCAATGAAGTCCCTTTATTTATGTAGATTTTTCATTTTATTATTGATGTATTTGGCATTGCTGACCACACAGATAAATAAATTGACGTTGGATTATACTAATGTCCTGAATAAATAGAAAAAATAATCGTTTATACTTTGTACTTTGATCGTAATTTATTAATTTAGAAATTACATAACCATAAAATAATATCACTAATTATAATTAAAATGTAGACAAATGCTTAAGTGATTAAAAGAAATAACAAAAGGCTTATAAAAACCTTTTTAATAATTCAACATACGTTTCAACGCTACATTTCGGCGTCATTTTCAAGAAAATATAATGATAAAAAATATTATTGCAAATTTTGAAAAAATAAAATTTGATAAATTTGAAAATAACATAAAATTTTCAAAATTTGCAAGAATATTTTTTATATTTATATTTTTCTTGAAAATGACGGCGAAATGTAGCGTTGAAACGTATGTTGAATTATTAAAAAGGTTTTATAAGCCTTTTGTTATTTCTTTTAATCACTTAAGCATTGGTCTACATTTTAATTATAATTTAGAAATTGTTTTGATTTTCTAAAAATCATTTTAGAGCCATTTCTAAAAATATTTTTTTTTGGTTTAGTGGAAGTAAATTTACTGCTCCAATAATATTTTAAAAAGTATTTGGATTTGAAATAATACATTTTATTGAAATGTTTCAGTTGAAAAATGTAAATATATGTATATATTATTTTCACCATGCTTGATATTATAAATAACAAATTTTGACAAAAAATAATTTTCAATTGATATTTTGTAATCCTTGCAAATCAAATGTTATAAAACAATAATGAAATTATTAAATTTCTTCATGATGTGTTCTGCCTTTATAAAAACAAAATTATGCGACGCTTTCTGAAATGAAGAAAAAAATGAGAATAAAAAAAAATATATATTAATTAAAATTGATAGTGGAAATTATATATTTTTTATTTTTCAACAGTTAAATGGATTTAGGTTTACTTATTATCTTAACAAGCCTACCTATTTACTAGGCAGTTTACCTATATTTAGCAGTGTGATTGAGGCGATACATTACCCGCAATATATAATAAGTATTTATATACTTATGTCATAATATTTTAGTTTTTATCTTTGAATATTAATTAATATATATATATAAAGTGAATTTCATTAAAACGCAGTTAACACAAATTTTAAAAAACATTTTACGATATTTATCATAAAGTAAAATACATTACGCGACATTAAAAATAAAACACCAAGAAGGAGTGGCTAGAAATTTATGCAAACTTTAGGGTAGAAGCACGTCACCGAGTTATTCAAACAATGTGAAATGCGCATCTCTCCAGTGCGCGTTGAATTCTCATTCAACCTGAAGGAACCTGCATAATGGGCAATGTTCGTGCCGTTACTTCTGCTAGGGAAATCATAGTAGAAATTTTGTACTTGTCTCAGAGGATGCGTGTAATAGTAGATAATGCCAGGCCACCATCAACGGAGACAGTTCCAGCAGACTGGTGCTTTTAAGAGGGGCATGGTGATTAGACTGAGAAGGGCAGGTTTGTCCATACTGGAAATTGTAGCTGATATACAACTGGATGCGTCCACAGTGCACCGGCTGTGGCAAAGATGGTTGGAACGAGGAAATGTGGCAAGTTTGTGGGGTGCCGTTGCAACCAGAGATACGTCAGCACGCGTGGATCGACGCATCTGCCGACAAGCGATGACTAACCCGCAAGCCACTTCTACCTCCATTCTGCAGCATGTTCAAGACACCCTGGATGTTCCCATATCGACCAGAACGATTTCCCGTCGATTGGTTGCTAGTGGCCTGCACTCAGGGCGTAAGTTAAGAAGACTTCTATTGACCCCACACCATAGACGCCAACGTCTGCAGTGGTGCCGTGCTAGAGCTATATGGACGACAGAATGGAACAGGGTCGTGTTCTCAGATGAGTCACACTTCTGTTTCTCCGGTTATAGTTGCCGCGTGTAAATGTGGCGTCCAATCCGGCAGCAATTGTGGAACACCCCACCGCCCGAAAACGTGGGATCATGGTTTGGGGCGCAATCGCGTACGATTCCAGGTCACCTCTATTTCGTATTCAGGGCACTATGACGGCCCTACGATACGTGAAAGATAAGCTGCGGCTGGCGGCACTTCCCTACCTTCAGGGAGTGTCCAATGCCCTTTATCAGCAGGATAATACCCGACCGCTCACTACTCGCGTCAGCCAACGTGCGCTGCAAGGTGTACAGATTCTTCCCTGGCCAGCGTACTCTCCTGATCTCTTACCAATCAAACACATTTGGGATGTGATTGGACGCCATTTGCAGACCCTGCCACAGTCGCGTTCAGAAGACGAACTGTGGCAAATGGTTGACAGAGAATGGAGGGTAATTCCTCAGGACGCCATCCGTATTCTTATTGACTCTGTGTCTAGACATGTTGCTTCCTGTATCGTCGCCCACGGTGGTCCTACATCCTACTGAGCCGACACTGTTCTCGTTCTGTATTATGAATATCACTTCGAAATAAAGATCACTCATTGTTCGTTTCTGTCTCTCTCTGTTTGTCGAGTTTCGTCACTTTCTGACCACTCCTTCGTGGTGTTGCATTTTCAATATCACGTAGTGTATAATCGTGTAATTTAATACTTCTGCACTTTCTAAATGTGGAAAACACAACCATAATACAAGTGAACGGCAAATGAGGAATTATCTAGCATCGGTTGTCACAAAATTTATATCGCACATCGCTGCGCTGTTTTACATTATGCAGCAATTAGAAATCTTGTGTTAAAGTGATTCAATTGCTTTGCATTTTCTTATTTTTGGAGTTTTAAAGAGAATAAGACACATTTGGGTTTTACTGACAATCATGTCACATTTATTCTCAGAAAATTGTTAATATTAATTAAAATTAAAAGAAAATGAATTTCATTGACATGCGGTACATACAAATTTTGAAAGAAATTTTTACGATATTTAAAAAAATTATTGTTGTGTGAAAGATATGAGCGAAGAATAAAGTGAAAGATGTCACCAGCTCATTAAAATGATGGGACTACCAGGGAAGAACTTATCTGGCTGACACATATATATATATATATATATATATATGACGGCCTATTACTGCTTAAATTTTCAGAGACTATTCAAACAGATTTTTTTTAAAGAAAGAAGAACGAAAGAAGCTTCGTAAACTTATTTTCTTTTCCATTATGTTTTCATTTTATTATGTCGAAGAAAATGAGATATTTGAGCCCCTACTGTGCTTACCTCTAAAAAAATCCCACCCTAGTGTTTCATCAAATATCTCCCAGAAGTCATTTTTTTTGTTTTATCCTGTTCTTATGTGCAAAATATCTAAGAATTGCTTATTTAGTTACTAGAATTAACAATTAAAGAATTCTGGGAAAACACGAGCTTCATTTTTAGAGATTTTCTTGTTATAATAGAATTTTAGAATAATGTACATATTTTTTTTAATATATATATTTTTTTATGTCTAACCATTAATAGGTAACAAAATATTTCATTTTCAGCTGAGTATGTCAATTTTTAGGTGCGTTCGTAATTATATAAATACGTAGCACCTATAGTCGTCGTTTGGTCCGTCCGTCTGTCCGTCCGTCTGTCTGTCTGTCCGTCCGTCTGTCTGTCTGTCCGCATATAACAACGCAAAAACTACCCAACCAAATGGTTTGCAATTTAAAATACATTATCTTTGCAGAATTTTGTCGAGACATTTCAAATTTTATCAAAATCGAATCAAAACTTTAGGAGATATTAATAAAAATATTTATTAAGAAATTTGATTTTTTTTTTAAATCGGTGCTTTTTTGTTATATGAGCTTCCGATGGATGTTAAATCGTCAAGCGACCGAGATACTTATTTTATTACAGAAATTAATCTGCAGACGATATAATTCATTTCACAGAATTAAAAATCATCAAGATCTAAATATTTATATAACTAGCTGATACATATATATCTGAATATTTATATAACTATAAGATATTTGTATGAACAGTGTCATAAAATATATACTTAACTAGCTGTTTAACCCGTTCTACGCACGGGATATCATGAATCTAATTCTAAAACGTGCGTACGAACGCACCTCGTTTGTAACGTTTGACGTACAATTTCCAACTTGTTTTTTTTGCTAACATGAGTTGAAGAAAAAGTTTGAAGAAAAGTTTTGAAAAGTTTTTTTTTTTTTTTTTTTTCTTTTTTCAAATTCCCGCTTTGGCTGCCATTTTGTAAGAAAGTGATAACATTAAAAGTACTCAAGATTAAAATCTTACCCAGAACAAGCTGTAAAAATTTAGCCATGTTTTATTTTTGTGCATTCTTTATCACACTTTATGCAGAGAAAATTTCAAAAATGTTTTTTTTTTTTTATAGCGGACAGCAGAATATAGTGTTGCTGTAATGTTGCTATGTTTTTATTTAGGCCACTAAAATATTAAGTGAAATAAAGATAAAGAATGTTTTTAACATTTTGTGTTCTATTATGTAAATCATAGGTGTAATCTATACTAATATTATAAAGGAGTAAAGATTGTTTGTTTGTTTGTTTGTAGGGGGTAATCTCTGGAACTACCGAACCGATTTCAAAAGTGATGGGGGCAAATTGATGGTGACAACCCCTGCTCCAACATAGGCTATATTTTATGTCGGTGCCACTAACCCCATGGAATGCAGGAGCAAAAAACGTTCTAAAATTGCGATTTTTTAGCTATCAAACTGGCTATCAAGCCCTCAGATCTTGCCCTGAGAGAATGGGGGGTTCTGTATGTATGTATGTACGTACGTAAAGCGATAACTCTTCATAGAAATATCCGTTTTCCTTCAAATGTTGTTTATAGGTTCACTGTGTTAAGGCGCTTCCCTGATTAGTTTTCGGGATTGATTGGTTAAGTATAAAGGGGGGGGAACGGGGGCTAATTCCCCCCACACTTAATTTATATAAATGGGTTTTTCAAGCAGAATTATTCCGTTTTCCTTCAAATTTTGTTTATAGGTTCACTGAGTTAGGCGCTTCCCTGATTAGTTAAGTATAAAGGGGGGGATCGGGGGGCTAATCCCCCTTAATTTATATAAATAGGTTTTTCATGCAGAATTATTCTTTTTCCTTCAAATTTTGTTTATAGGTTCATTGTGTTAAGACGCTTCCCTGATTACTTTTCGAGATTGATTGGTTAAGTATAAATGGGGGAACGGGGGGGCTAATCCCTCCTTAATTTATATAAATGGGTTTTTCAAGCAGAATTATTCCGTTTTCCTTAAAATTTTGTTTATAGGTTCACTGTGTTAAGGCGCTTCCCTGATTAGTTTTTTGGGATTGATTGGTTAAGTATAAAGGGGGGACCGGGGGGTGCTAATCCCCCACTTAATTTATATAAATGGGTTTTTCATGCAGAATTATCCCATTTCCTTCAAATTTTGGTTAAATGATCACTGTGTTATGACGCTTCCCCAATTAGTTTTAGGGTTTGATTGGTTAAGTATAAAGGGTGAAACGGGGGGATAATCCCCCCATTATTTTATATAAATGGGTTTTTCATGCAGAATTATTACGTTTTCCTTCAAATTTTGTTTATAGGTCCACTGTGTTAAGGCGCTTCCCTGATTAGTTTTCGGGATTGATTGGTTAAGTATAAAGGGGGGAACAGGGGGGGGGGTAATCCCCAGCTTAATTTATATAAATGGGTTTTTCATGCAGAATTATCCCGTTTTCCTTCAAATTTTGTTTATAGGTTCACTGTGTTAAGGCGCTTCCCTGATTAGTTTTTCAGGATTGATTGGTTAAGTATAAAGGGGGGAACGGGGGGTAATCCCCCTTAATTTTTATAAATGGGTTTTTCATGCAGAATTATTCTATTTTCTTCAAAATTTGTTTATAGGTTCATTGGGTTAAGACGCTTCCCTGATTACTTTTCGGGATTGATTGGTTAAGTATAAAGGGGGGAACGGGGGGCTAATCCCTCCTTAATTTATATAAATGGGTTTTTCAAGCAGAATTATTCCGTTTTCCTTCAAATTTTGTTTATAAGTTCACTGTGTTAAGGCGCTTCCCTGATTAGTTTTTCGGGATTGATTGGTTAAGTATAAAGGGGGGGAACGAGGGGATAATCCACCCTTAATTTTTATAAATGGGTTTTTCATGCAGAATTATTCTATTTGTTTCAAAATTTGTTTATAGGTTCATTGGGTCAAGACGCTTCCCTGATTACTTTTCGGGATTGATTGGTTAAGTATAAATGGGGGAACGGGGGGGCTAATCCCTCCTTATTTTATATAAATGGTTTTTTCATGCAGAATTATTCCGTTTTCCTTCAAATTTTGTTTATAGGTTCACTGTGTTAAGGCGCTTCCCTGATTAGTTTTTCGGGATTGATTGGTTAAGTATAAAGGGGGGAACGGGGAGGGGGGGCTAATCCCCCCCTTAATTTATATAAATGGGTTTTTCATGCAGAATTATCCCATTTCTTCAAATTTTGGTTAAAGGTTCACTGTGTTAAGACGCTTCCCCAATTACTTTTCGCGTTTGATTGGTTAAGTATAAAGGGGGGGAACGGGGGGATAATCCCCCCTTATTTTATATAAATGGGTTTTTCATGCAGAATTATCCCGTTTTCCTTCAAATTTTGTTTATAGGTTCACTGTGTTAAGGCACTTCCCTGATTAGTTTTCGGGATTGATTGGTTAAGTATAAAGGGGGGAACGGGAGGGATAATCCCCCCCTTAATTTATATAAATGGGTTTTTCATGCAGAATAATTGTATTTGCTTCAAAATTTGTTTATAGGTTACATGATTAGTTTAAGGGGTTCATTAGTTAACTATGGGGGGGGGTAACGGGGGATGACCCCCCTTAATATATTGTTTATTTCTTTATTTTTCGATGGGCTTATTTCAAATTCTTTGAAATAAGAGTATAATATACAATTAGTGTGAATAGCCTGTGTACTCAATACCCTCAGTTTAACTGGGCAGTTTTATTTTTATTTTTTATACTGAATGAGCTAGAAATTTGAAATTTGTCATTGTAGTTACTTTTAAAATGTAAATGTTCTCTAAGAACAAAATAAAAAAGAAATTGAAATTTAAAAGGGTTAAATGAGCGAAAAGCGTTCTAAAAACAGTCTAAATTACAATTTCTATGGAATCTCTGGTACTACCGAACCGATTTCAAAAGTAATGGTGGCAAATTGATGGGGACAATCCCTACTCCAACATAGGCTATATTTTATGTCGGTGCCACTAACATCAATGGGGTGCAGGATCGAAAAATGTTCGAAAATTGCGACTTTTTTATACTGAAGGGGCAAGAAATTTGAAATTTAGCATTGTAGTTACTTATAAGATGTAAATGCTCTCTAAGAATAAATTTAAAAAAAAAATCGAAATTTAAATGGGTGAAATGTGCGAAAAGCGTTCTGAAGTCATTCTAAATTACAATTTCTATGGAATCTCTGGAACCACGGAACCGATTTCAAAAATGATGGTGGCAAATTGGTGGTGACAATCCCTGCTGCAACAGCCTCTTTAATAAAAAACTATGCGTTGCTGACGACTGGGTTTTTCGCTAATTGTTGCAACAGATTAATCTCGGAAAATGAAATATTTGAAGTTACGGAAAAAAATGATAGCTCAAAAAGTATTTGTTAGAAAATTGTTAGACAAACTGCGTTTGAAAGATGAAAAATTGTATTTTTCTTGATATAAATTTCAAATCTAATGATTATGCCGTTTTTCAAATATTGAATTTCAAAAATTACCAAATTTTACAATGGAGTACCATAGCGAAACCTTCATGCGTAAAAATATAATGATAAGGGCGACGTGTCCTGACGTGTATATTGGCTATAGCACGAGTCACAAATTATTGTAGCCTTATTATTCTGTTAAAATATAAACGTTATTTATGAAATGTCAATATTTTGTTTGATTAAAGGCTCGTTAAAAGAAATTGACCAGCATAGCGGGCGTAGCTTTCTAGTATGAAATAAGGTAACACGAATCAGACGATATGTATATCTAAAAAACTGGAGCTGATAGGTAATATAAATTTTTTTTTTTTTTTTTTTTTTTTTTTTTTTTTTAATCAGCTGAAAATTTTTCGGCACCTAAATTGGAATCCATTTTTCATTCATATGTTTTAGGCCTCATACAATATAATAGAGGTTATATTTAAATTTAATACTTAAGTACATAATATGATGCAAAATAATTACATTGCTGAAACGATCTCTGATATATATATATATTTTTTTTATATATTGTACTAGGACTTCCCTCAAAGGGATTAGTCTGAGTGATATTGCTGAGAACACAGGGTTAACAATTACAATATAAAGAAAAAGAGCAAATTAAATGTTAAAATTACAAAATATCATATATAAATTCATATACACTGTTAAAAAAAATAGAAAAGAAGTACCGTTCATCAGATGTGTTGTCATAATTTTTTTTAACATGTGGCAAAGTATCTCATTTTCTTAAGCGCGTATTGCACAAAACTTTAAAAAACGCCGGATCTTTTAAAACGCCAAGCTTTTTAAAGTTACGTAATTGGATTTGCAGCCAATAGATTATTCTATTAAGCGTGGCTTAACGCAAATTTAATTTCATTGTTGCACCTTTTTTTGTGTGTGAATTTAAAATTTTTCTTCCTTGATTATATATCTATTATTTGTATAACTGCTTATAGAAACTCTTACACTTCAAACCACATTTATAGCATGCTTTGCTATAAACCAGATTGCAAAACTATAGTCTAAATTACTATTAAAGTATAGACAAAATCTTTCGATGACTTCTGTAAAATAACTTTTACATTAAATCTCCATATCGGCAAAATTGAAAAATTATATATATTTCAAAGTTAAGCTTAACAGATACTTCTTGATTATTCCCTAGGAGGCTCTGCCCCCTGCGCCTTTACTGCGCCAATCCGCAGACTTTTCTTTTGCCTGTCTGTCTGTCTCTCCACAATCTGTCTGTTTCCCTATCCGTTCTTCTGCCCGTCTCTCTAACCGATTGTCTATCTCTCTACACGTCTCGCTGCCTGTCTCTATATTTCTTTAACGGTCTCGCTACTCGCCAATCTATTTCTCTAACCGTCTGTCTATCCGTCTAACTACTTGTATGTCTAGCCGTGTCTCTATCCCCTTCGCTATCCATTTGTCTATCTGTCTCACAACTTGTCTGTTTCTTTACCTTTCTGGCTATACGCCTCTCTACCCATCTTCTTACCCAACTCCGTACCCATCTACTGTCTCTCTACTCGTCTGTATACCCGTCTCACTATCCGTCTGTTTTTGTACACGACTCTCTACCAATCTCATTATCCGTCAGTCAACTCGTCTCTGTACTCATCTCTCTACTCGTCTCTTTATCTGCCACGCTACGCGTCTCGCAACCTTTCTCGCTACATTCCTGTCTGCCGGTGTCCCTACCCGTCTCGTGACCCATCTCGCTACTCCTCTGTCAACCCTCTTTTTACCTTTCTCTCTAGCCGTCTGTCTATTCGTTTCGCTACCCGTCAGCCTACCTATGTCGCTACTCGTCTCCCTATCCGTCTGTCTACCCGTTTGTTTACTCGTCTTTCTACCTCTCGCCACATCTTCCCAATATTTAAACAATTCATTTAATATACAGAAGCCGTTTATCAGTTATTAAATGCAAACAGAAGTAATTTATCTAATAAGTGTAATCAGATGCAATTTTTTTTTAAAAATACATACATAAACCTAAATAATAATTCATCAGTTTTGTGTTCATAGTTGTTTATATCATTTGACAGTAAATCTCATCTTCTTAAACCTGAATTGTCTCAAGAAAAAACCACAAGGTCTGTATAACTGCAAAGTACCCTGAGGGCTATATTAGCTACATGTTATTAAGTGAAAGTTTCGTTATCGCGTTTGCAGCCAATTGCTTATGTCAGAAAACGTGGCTTAACGCCATTTTAAATTCATTACTGTAACTTTTCTTTTCTTTCTTTTTCTTTCTTTTTTTTTTTTTTACTTTTGCCTCCATGCCATTAGTGTTGTTTGTATTATTAACTAATACCTTGTAGACTGAGCTTCATTTGAAACAAATGTAAAAGACTTCTTCTACAGTTTTTTTTAGGAGAAACTTTCGTAATTGGGCCCAAAGCCAATCGGAGCATTTAATATCATAATTGTAACTCTTATAGAGTTAAAACAATATTGTTGCTAGCTTTACTCTTGTTTGAGACCAGCCTTGCCTGTGTATCTGAATGGGGAAAAGTTTCGTATCCTATGTCGGTTGGCGAAAAAAATTTAAAATGGTGCCAAAAGGTAGTTTTAGCATCTTACAAAATTTTTCAAGAGAGCGGTAAAACATGTTTTTCAAATATTTACAAACATACGTTTATTAAAGCATGTTTTTGCAGTATCTTAAAAATTTAAGCACGATGCTAAAATAAAATTTTATCGCCATATTCGATATTTTAATAAGTAATGAAAATACATAAACAAACTTATTTAACAAACCTAAGAGGCATTTTTGTGATAAATAATTGTTATTGTCAGAGGGGGGGTAAATTGTAAACAACTACTAAACGGCTAGTAAATAATAAATAGCATTTAAAATCTAAAAATGGAGAAGTGGTCCGTATAAAAATGCAAAACATAACATTATACGCTTGATATACGTAAATCTTTTTTTTATTTTTTAATATTTCCGAAGGCACAGATAAAAAGGTAAAAATCTCTTTTCCAAATGCCAAATAGAAAGTATACAAAATAGAAAAATTTCTGCAAAAAAAAAAATATATTTACATAATACTACATCTGCGAAAAAATAAGATATAGAAAAAGTAAGTCAAATCTTGCAGATCTCAACAATCACATCGAAAAACTTATCACCAAAAAAGAACTCGCCAAATCTTACGGCACAAGAGATGGATTTTTCCCTCTGAATGCAGAATATTAGTTTTTTTTCTTGTACGATGGGTGATTATAATATAATTGTTTCATTTCACATACTACATACCGTTTGATATATTGGTACTTTTATGTTATCCTGGCGCAGTTGATAAATCGCCAAATATTGTTCCTATAACATTTTCATATTGAATTCATGTCATTTAAATATAAACCTTTCAATCATTTAATTTAAAATACATGCCTTTCATTAATCCCATTTAAAATGCTAAAGAGAAAAAAAAAGAAATAATGCCATAAATCGAAACCTTTTGTTAAAACACCAAAGAATTTTTTTTTTTATTTTTATTTACACACGCGAAATAAAAAAAGCTGCTATTGCTGAGATTTGCGCCAAATCTCTAATACCAAGTCTACTAAGTTATTGCGGGGGTATTCTTTCAAAGAGAAAAACATCCAGATTAATTTTCGATTTCTACTACATGGAAATATATTTTATTGTGCTGAATATTAGTGCGTGCATATTTTTTTTGCTCCTTGTACTCCATGAACTTTTCAATTCCGATTGTCTACGAAAATCTCGCGATGGTGAAAATGACGTACCACAAAATTTCGTGACGTATGTACTTTAATTGTGCTTTTTTATCTATTTTTTTAATATAATTTCCAAACGGTTTGACATTTATTCTTGGTAATAAATAGACGTCGTTGTCACCTTTATAGGTACCTGCTGTAAAAATGTGAACGAAATCCGTTAAATATTTTTTGAGTTATGCTTGACGAAAGGTTTTAATATCCATCGTAGCTATATATGGGGCAAAGTAATACTGTGCTGTGTATGAGTCTTCGTTGCACTCAGACAATAATTGTATATATATACATATATATACAATTTATTTTTATGTATGCTGAAACTGTTTAGATTTAGTTAATATTTTATCTTCAAGAAAAGATATAACGTTAAATCTTTAAGTGCTTTAAAAGAATATGCTATACATTTAATATCACATTTTTAAAAGTGTAATTTTAAAGATTCATTAATGTTTAAAAATTATAGATACACAGAGATTGTTTGGTTTTAATTATAAAGCGCATCTTATTAAACTAAATTTCTGATTCCCCGTTTCTACCAACAGGAAAGCAATAAGATAAAATGAATCTGAAATTTATGTATATATTATTTTAAGAAAAAAAATGCGTTATTCTTTTAAATTGCAAAAAAAATTTTTTTAATTCAAATTGAAATTATTTACAGATTTTATTTTTAAAAATGATGATACATGGTCTGGTTGAAACTTTAAGATTCATCTTCAACAAAAAAAGTTACATTAAATCTGTAAGAGTTTTGAAAATAACCTATATATTTAATAACACATTTATAAAATGTAATTTTACAGATTCATTACTGTTTAAAAACGTGTATACTTAAGGCTTTGCTAGTCTTTCAAAGAGTTTTCTAGCCTTCTAGATTAACCCATTTTAGGCCAAGCATAGAAATTTTATAAAATGTGGTATTATTTGCATTGACATTTGCTTAAATTACATTCATTAAGACACCAAAAAAGTTTCGTGCAGGAAAAATAATATTTTATTTAATTTGACGTTACCATTATTAATTTACCATTAATAATTTACCATTAAATTTAAATAAAAAAAATTAAGTTTTCTTATGCCATTTGTTTTATTTTTATTTTATTTACAGAACTTGCAACTTTACTCCTTTATAAAAACATATGATTAATCTCAATTGGAATAATTATACATTTTCAAAAAGTCGAATTTGTCAATAACCGTTTCAAGTAAAAAACCAGCGTATTTTGAAAATTTCTCAACAGAAAGTGATTACTTCAATTGAATTACTAATATTTTATAAATGTCCCCAGAACCGTTAAAAATAGCAGAAAAATAAATTTATTGAAAAATATACCTCACAGTCTTAATAAAAATATATTTATTGAAATGGTGCGTTTACGCACCTTTGGCCGAAAATGGGTTAAAAAAAATCATATATTCTTTTGAAATACTCAAACCACTTCTAAGAAGACATTTATATAAATGCAAATTTATAGGCCTAGTACGGTAGAAAAATGTATGCATCAAATAATTTTAATGAAATAATATATTTGTCATGTCTAACAATGCACAATGTTTCATCGTGCTTTATTAAATGCGACTCAAATGTCATGGAATGAAAGAAACGGAATCTAAAATTTAACCCAAGGAAAGTAGTTGAAATGGCAAAATTTTCAGCAGAAACATTTTTTCATTAGCATTTTCAACTCATTCATTACAAATGCAATCTAAAACGCGGAAAGAATCTTCAGTTATAAAGCAGATGCAAAAGTTTTTACAATTTGCCTTCATTTAATTTTACGAAATAACATTTATGAAGTATTTTAATATGTTGCTTAATCTGTGTACATATGTTTTACAGAATTAAGAAAATATTTATAACAATTATTCTATCAAATTCTGGACATATATTTTGCCAGAAAATAGAAAAAATTAATAGATTTTATGAAAACTTATCCATTAACAGCAATAATGCCCGAAGAGTCTAATATTTATGAAAATTACATAAACGCTGTGACATTACATTTTAAAGAGTATACATTTACATTTTCAAAACTATTAATAAACTGTTTACAGAGAAAATTACTTATTATCTTTTTAAATAAGCATTTTGTTAAACTAAAAATCAGTGTTTTTCATTTTCTTTCTGACGATTGCAGTAGAATGAATTCAATTTCAAAAGTAATTCCGTTAATGGCAGAGAAATTACAATGGTTTAAGTAGAATCCATTTTTCATTAAGATATTTTAAAGTCTTGTAACAGGAATGTAATCAGAAATGTCGAAATTAAATTCAAAACTTTAGAAGTTACACATTTCCAAAAAAGTAATTACTTTGCTGAAATAAAATTTAATTTTTTTTGTCTCGACTGAAAAATGAAATTAAATGAAATTTAGGAATATTGCACATTCTATGCATCCAATTCATCTAAGTAAAGGAATTGTTTTCGCCATTCATTTTATAATACTGATGACATTTGGGTTAGTGGAACTTGCTAAAACTAAAGAGTTATTGAAGTGTCTCTTCTAAAGCGATTCGGATACATTAAAATGTTAAGTTTATAAATAAATCGTCGAAAGAGTTTGAGATTACATTTTTAGAATTTTTATCTTATCATTTAACTAATTCATGTTTTAATGTATCCGTTTCCAGTCAGCATACAAATGTTTTTTTTTTATTTTATTTCCAAGTTTCATTTGCGAAATATAATTAAAAAGATAGTTTTACTCTTCTATGTTATGTCGTAATGAAATATACCTGTTTCTAAATTTATGTCATAACAGAGTAATTACAATGGTACACAATTTTCAATTTTGAAGAGTAGAAAAAAAACACAATTGAAATAGCTTAAATGAAAAAAAAATTAAGTATATTAGACTGTAAAATAATATATTAGTCTGTAATATGCTTTTTAATGTCATCGTCTTAATTCGAATATTAAAGATGAAATAACATTAACAGAACTTCTGATTGTAAATTTTAATCAATGTGTTTAATATTTTTTAATTAAGATTTTTTTAAATATTTTTTTTGTAATTTGTGATTAAAAAAAAAGATATTATAAGTAGATATTTTTCTGACATATTGCAATTCATTATATACTTTATGTAAAAAAAAAAAAAAAAAAAAAAAAAAAAAAAAAAACATTGAAATATTTTTAAGCTCCTGTGAAAACAAAATGCAGCTTCTTTGAAATGTTAACAATGTGTACTATAGTATACTTTACAATCTAAAGATGTATGGAAAATAATAAATGAATTCTTTTAAGAAAAAGAAATTTGTTTTAAGGAATAATTAAATTTTTATGTGAATTTAGAATATGTCAAGTTCCAAATTGAAATATATTTTTCCAGATTTAATATAAATTTCAAATTTATTTATTAATATACTTTTTTTGGTTCTTTAAATACACATCGTAATTTTTAAGGAGCTTTGGATATATTTTCATCCGTTTGAACTTTGAATTTTTTAATACAATACAAATATTAGTATTTTCTTCATTCTTCTATTTTTCAGTACAAATCAAATACAAGATATTACTGTTTTAGAGTACTGTTTTAGTGTTTTAGAGAGAATTTGTTTTGCAAAAATGAACATAACTATTATACAGGGTCATTTAAATAGTTGGGCAATTTTGAAAGAATCATAAGTCTAAAAGTAATTGAGTAAGCACAATTATTGTCTTTCAAAGTACTCGGCAATTATCCAAGATTTCTTAGATGTAGCTGTTTTAAAATCGTGACATTCATACGATGCGCAGAATCGATGATCTAAAAATGCAAATCGCACCACACATTCGCAATTTTCAATTTTTGATTAGGCTATTCGTGGACATAGTGTATCCTTTCCTACTAAATTGACGATGCTGAATAATTTTCGAATGACATGTTCCCTATACCTCCAAAAATTTTAGACCTATACGCTTTCCACTCGAAAAAAGTTGAACAGCACGAAGGCTTCGTTCACGGTGCAATTGCTTATTCGCTTTGCCTGAATCTTACGACTTTAAAACAGGTACGTATAACAAATCTTGGATAATTGTCGATTACTTTGGAAAGAAAATAATTGCGTTTACTCAATTACTTTTAGAGTTATGATGCTTACAAATCTGTCCAGCCTTTTCGATGAGCCTATGTTTTATCAACATTATATTTACGTACTTAAAAATTAAATAAATGTACGCTATTTGTTTAGAGTTAAAATATTTAAATTGAATGAATATTCAATCTATGAAATAGACGCTTAAAGTTGCCTCGCATGTGTGTTCGAACTTTGACACTATGAATCAGAAATTTTAAGAGAGTACTTTTGGGTGTCTTTCTACCAATCTGAAAGCTTTTAATATGAGCAAAAATATTTTCGCTATAATAAAACTCATAAAACTCCAATATAAATCAATAAATATTATTTCAGAGACAATGTAATCCAAAACATCATGCATGTTATATTGGAAGTTTTTATCTTTCAGTTCTATATTATTGAAATCCAGAGCTTTTATTGAAGAACTTTATTGAAGAACTAAAATTGTTATTTAAGACAAAGATAATTTTCAACAAAGTCGAAAGTAGAAATCAATTAATCACAACAATTAAATCATTCAATCTCGAATTATATTAATATCACTGCTATATTTTGTGTAATATCTTAACGTTAGTATTCTTAAAGATTTTTATATGTATTCAGATAGTTAGCGTTGAGGAAAATGTGTCTTTCAAATTTATGATATTTTCTTTTCTTGCTCATAAATTGACTCCCCCCATTTTGTATTTTGTTTATTTTTGTCCTAAATTTATCCACTTATACGCGGATATATACGGTATATATATATTTTTTCAAATATGAAAGCCAAACTTTAAAATTGATATATATATATATATATATATATATATATATATATATATATATATATATATATATATATATATATATATATATATGACGTTTTGGAAGGTGATCAATGCATGTTCTCCGGTTAATAGCACAGGTAATTGCAGTCGTTCACTTTCGGAAAACGTATTTGTAGAGGTGACATGAAAAGCTGAAGAACTAAGCAGACAGTGACTTCAGTTCAGTTATTTTATTCAATCCAACATATCAAACGTATGAAGGAAATTCTCTTTGAAATAGGACTATATTGAATTTCCATGATATTAATGGTTACGAGCACACAACAAAGACTTCCACACTTCTCACTACGACTCCAGAAATATTTGTCAACAACTTTGAAAGTAACAGAATCCAACAAAATTATTTGTGTCTCCGAGCAAGGCAAGCGATTTTAAGGGGAGCTAGGCGCTAGGACAGGAACGCAACATGTGATCTTTTCTAGCCAATCATAATCTGAATTTGAAGGAATTAATTTCCGATCTTGAGATATCGTAGTGATTAAACTACCGGATGTTATTAGCCCCAAATAATCTTTATGATTATAACTGGAATTTTTTAAATGCTGTTAAAAACTTGGTAGAATGAATTAATATTTTAGCGTCGAGAATATGTGTAAAATATAGGTTGTTCGCACTTTATGTAAACGATATTCACAAATTATTTCTGAACATATATGTCTAATTCTTTGCGACGAGTTTACTCTACTGTATAGCCCTGAATCTTCATTTTAACTCTGGATGTAAATTTCTATCATAGTCCTTTTTTCTCGTAGTGCAATGATATAAAATTTCTCCCACACCTCGTGTTAAACTTTCAAAAGTATTCCAATGTGTTGTGGACAGTGCTTTATAACTTTCGCTTTAACAAACACATAAGTGGTGATACATAAAAATTTATAGTAACACTGGATGAAACTTGGCTTTATTTAAGTAAGTATATAAAAAAAGCAATTTTTATCAATTAATTAAAAAGAAATGAATTTTTAAATTAAAAAAAAGGGTTTCCAAAATGTCCACTGCTGGATGTTGTTATAAAATTAAAATAAAGGAAAAAAATAAAGCATTTAAAAATAGAAGCATTAAAGCTTTATTATCAATAAAATATTGTAGAACATATTTTTGAAGAAGGAATTCCAGATTTATCTGAGAAAGACATCACTTGAGACACAACACATATGACCAAACTCTCCCAGCCACACTTCCATAATTCAACTGAAACTTATTTATCAACGAAAGAATCCAAACGGAAATAAATTGTGCTGATTTGAAGAAATGCGCGTAAAATCACCTATCGCATCCTCTACCCCTCATCAAAGGTCTTTCTCTGCATTTCGATTGTTAAAATGAATTCACAAACATTGAAACGTTTTCGAAGAGGTATCGGGTAAAAAATTGGCATGACAGTAACAAGAGCTATAGCCAAAAGTCAAGACTATCCAACAAAGTTAAATTGTTGCAAAGAATATGTCATTTATGCGTAGAAATTAACTTTGAAAATCGTTTTCATAAAGTGAAAACGACCTTCTGTATTTTAGAAAAATTCAAATAAGTAAGAAAAATAAATCTTTTAAATTAAAATATTTGTTTTTTTTTAAAGTATACTACCGCACATGAATTAAAAACTGATGCTTCCATCGAACACATTTTTTGACTATACATATTTCTTTACAAGTACATACAGTTGTTATGTTCTTTAAGATGTAAATTAATATTCATATATTTTATAATGGTTGATTTTAATGTGCTGATATAGTTTAATTACCATAAAGTTATCTTCTGATGTAAGTTTTGTTAGCGGGATATGTCGTGGAATTTGATATAAGATTTTATTGCTTAATACAAAATATTATTTTGTTATTACTTTCGCATACGGTTAAAAAAATAAATTTAAAGAAATCTTCTTCAAGGAAAGTTAGTGGTACTGCATTAAAACATTGGCAGACTAAATTCCCACATAATCGATAAAAAAAATTGTTTAAAAAATTATGTGTCATTTAACAGTCTATTTATGTCGCCGTATAAGATTTTAGAAGGCTATTTCTATGAAAAAGCACTTTTGTTAAACTATAAAATGTCTTTCATATATATATATATATATTTAATTATTTTCGGCAGTTTGTGTGCGTTGATTATAACAATTCTTTTTGTAAAACGCTGTTGTAGCAAGATATCTGTATATGTTTTTAAACATAAAATATTTTTCAATAACACAGTTGCTGAACACGTTTTTAGTACACTTTATTGTATTTTTCACTTTTTAGATTTATTTTAAATTGTGTAGTATAAAAATCTCCAATATAGTTATTCTATATTTTTAGCTAAATATTAAAAAGCATTTAGGTGTTTTGTTATTGATAAAATATTTAAAAAAATAATAATATTTGTAAATACTTTACTTAATGTAAATGTTTCTAAAGATCGAAATAGATATTTAAATTTTATACATGAAATATAAATTTAGACAATTGTTTTATATTATTTTGATTTGTTTTTTTATGCATTTGAAATAACAGCCAATATAAAAAAAATATATTTTTAATGCGGTAAAGAACATATTAGATAACACTTCATTGTAGATACCGCAAATAAATATTTCATTCACATCCAAAAGAAAGAAAAATGGAAATAAAAAATAATTTTTCCCATAATAAAAACAGTTAAAAATATATTGATAGATTGTATCACTTTTATTCACGATACATCAGCAATGCGAATAAAAACGGACAAATTTTGATTTCATTACTCCCTATAATACGACGCTAAATATAAGGAAGTCCTTGGGATATTGTTATAAATCCTGTACAACAACAATTGGGAATCCGTTGCTCGTGCACTGCCTGTCCATTGCACACTTGTCATCGCTTATTTAAAAACATCAAATATATATTTCTTCAGCTTGTTTATAATTGGTCGTATCATCCTCGGCTTAGTTGAACATAGATAATTATCGCATATTTAAATCATTCAAAATATTTTTCGTATGTTTCCTATGCAAATTTTCCAAAACTGCTAAAGTATGAAAGCGTGGCAATAAAATTTATGTCCGAAAATTACACAACTTGACTTATCAACCAGTATCACTTCACGTAAATGCCTATAAAGGATCTTTGTCTCTGAATGAAGAAGATTTTCTCTGCATATATTTTAAGTAAATCATAACTGTATACTGCAGGGAGGCTACCAAATACTGTTACAGATATTCAGTGAGTTTATTTTACAAGTATAAAATAGAAAATAATAAATACACTAATATGATGAACATCAGAGATGTCAGTTGATTTAGCTCTGTGCGAAGGTGCAAAATCTTGCTGAAAAATTCAATTCATTTTAGGATAAAAACTGTTAGCATGTGGCAATAAATGTGTAGTCAAAATATCCTGTTTGTAATATTCCGCATTCGTTTTTATCCCCTTTATTTATGAATTTCAAAGGAAATTTTTCATTGTTTGATACTGCAGCCCAAACCATAACAGAATTTTTTTTCTGAAAACGTTTAACAGTTGGAAGGTTTTCAGGTATATTCTCGAAGGTTGCTGAATATACGACATCATTTTTAGCAATATACCAATGTTTAGTGAAAAATAGCTTAGAATCAGAAAATATTATTGTGTCAACGCTTTTCCTACCATGCCGTTTCAGCAATATCTTGCATCTTTGTAATCTTTTTATTCTTTATGCATCAGTCAAACCTTGAGCTTTTCTTTTGCGATAAGGACAAAAACACTGGTCACCATTTAAAATAACTTGCATAGTTTTGCGATTCACGTTCTATATTGCAGTCATTTAATTTACTGAACGTTGTGGATTTCTTCTTGTGTTTTCACGAATTATTTTGATGTGCTGTTTTGTGCGAACTGAGCGTGGACGACCAGACCTAGGTCGATCTATTCAGATATTAGTATACAATAAGCGATTTATAGTTCTATATATAAATGTTCTATTAAAGCCAAGGCATTGTAATTGCTTAAAGATTTTACCTGCGAAATATCCGCGATCAAAGAGCTATTTAATGAGTATTCTTTTGGGTACCATATTTAACCGAATATAAACATTTGCTTTATACAAAAAGCGTCAGCACTAATAGAATATTGCGAAACGCTGAAACAGAGAAATAAATATATGTACCACATGATTAAAATTATTTCTCATTTTTTGGAGTGTAATAGTATTTATTAGCCACACTGTAAACGCGTATCAAGTTAGTTTGTTCATCTTATTTTGAAAGTCATCGTGAAAAAACTTCCTCAGAGAGTATATTTTCCATTGTAAATCGAAAATTAATTTACGCTTACACATTTAAAATTTGCCACATTTCACCAAGTCCTCGCGTTTGTTTATGCCTGAAATGTTTTATCGTAATCAGAGGTTACTTGAGATACTTTAAAAATTCAAACATGTATCTGATAATCATTAAAGTTAATGTTTTAGCAATTCCCTAAGTTTGGGATCATCATCCCACTTAATATATATACAGGGTGTCTCAAAAGGTCGTTTACAAACTTAACATGCTGGTCTGTGATATCATGATGAACAAGTTTTACATAGGAACTTGTGTTCGAAAATGCAAACTGCGACCGCTAGAGGGCGATGAGCGCAGGTGTGGAGGGAAAGAAAAGATATCGAAAGAGGTATTACTATGACTTTTATTAAAGAACATGGTTTAATTTACAGAAGATGTTCAAAATTCTTTACATTCGCCGCAATGCATGCTTCACAACGTCGACGCATGGATTCATGGACCCGTTCAAAATGGGCAGGTGTGTCACGGACACGTGCCGCCGCTTCCACGATCCTGGCGACGAGATCCATATCCAATGTTGTGGGCGTCTCGTACACCATGGACTTGTAAGTGGTAGGGGTGTTGCGTGTCCTCATGCAGTATGCGCATAATGCTAGAACGATGTACACCCAAGATGCGTTCGCTTGCTCGGAGACTTGTTTGCGGGTTCCTGTCAAATTCCCATAGCAAGCTTCCCCTACGACAGGTGTGCGTGTAGTGCGTTCTCGACCGATGTGGCTACATACTTGGAAAGCTCCTGCTTCACACAATCTGCGGTGCAATTGTCCAAACAAAACATGACTTGGCTGACGTCTGCTGACGTATGTATATATATATATATATATATATATACAGGGTGTCTCAAAAGGTCGTTTACAAACTTAACATGCTGGTTTATCATATCATGATAAACAAGATTTACATAGGAACTTGTGTTCGAAAATGCAAACTGCAACCGCTAGAGGGCGATGAGCGCAGGTTTACGGGAGAGTGGGAAGCCTAATCATTTCAGGCAAAAACGTTGAAGGAGAAGGATGAATCGGTTTAGTAACGCAGAATTGGCCGATATGCATTACGTATATGGTGCCACGGATAGAAATGCACAAACTGTGGTACGGATGTACCTTGAGTGCTTCCATATATATACATATATATATATATATATATATATATATATACAATTTTATGCCTTGATATGTAAACAAAACTAGATGTATCCACTAGCCCCATTGGTTGGAGTTATTTGGGAAACATGTATGTATAAAATATATAATGCCCTCGCGTGCTGAAAGCTACACATGGTACAATAAAAATACACAGTTTCTCAATATTTATAATTACTAAAATTACAAATTATCATTTGTACAGCGTTATTAACACTATGTGTAGATAAATAAATGAATGCATTGTGCGTCTTCAGACAGATTGAAATATTAAGTAAGAAGTTTAAAAAGTGATTCATAACTTCTTTTAAACTTTAACAAGATACACAATGGCAATAACATTCTTATTATTGTGTAGCACAAGTACCACAATAGAGAGGTCTATATAAAAGAAAATAATAAGATACAAATTACGATTATAACCCCAATACTTAATAGGCGGGATTGTTAGTCTTAAAGTTAGGAAAGAGTGTAAACGCGTTCAAATAAATTGATTATTACTACTGATAAAAATTTAGCAGTAAAATGTTAAACATTATTCTAAAAAAATGTCATTAAATAAACATTTGTACTTACCTTTAAATGTCACAAAATGTAGAATGACACAAATTACTTAAACATAATTGCACTCAATTATGTGATCATAAAACTTTCCAACTGGAAACAGTTATACCAAATCAGCATTGAAAGTATTCCCCACAAATTGGTTCAAGTGCCCCCTCCACCCCCCACCCCCGCTCAGCTAATACCCGATTTCCGTATTTAACATAACTGTTATAAACTATTCTAAAATAACTTTTCTATGCATATTTTTCATACAAAGCTTACTTTCTAAAATTTTATTTTAAGTTTGTGAACTTTTCTACGATTTTAAAACGAATTAAACTATACAAAAAATTGGCATTTTATCATTGTTATTTCGGAATAATAAAAAGAAAAAAAAATGTCAGGAATTCATTTCTCAGAAGTGAAGAAAAATAATTTTCACGTAAAAGCAATATTTTTTCTCAAATAATTTAACCGCGGGATGAAAAATCTAATCTTAAATTTCGAAATTAAATTCAATTCTTAAAAGCTTAGAAATTTAATGGAAAAATAATTATCTTGCTGAAACAAAGTTTGAATCTTAAATCCTTACTCATTTTCGAGAAATGTAAAAAGAGGATGTCATTGAAAGAAAATTGTGAGCGTATTACTTACCCATCATACGTAGTATAGGGTAAGTCTTGTAATCGTTTTGAAAATCGAAATTTTTTTTTTTTTGGCGGATTTACACGTTTCAGACACTGGAGATTCCGAAAAACATATTTTTAGAAAAAAAATTTTGCCGTCCGTCTGTGTGTCTGTGTGTGTGTGTGTGTGTCTGTAAACGCTCTATCTCCCGAAAAAATTGAGATAGAGACTTGCAATTTGGTATGTACTTAGTATGTAATAATGGGAAGAAGCCTATTTCATTTCAATAACCTCGATTAACCGGAACTATTTTTTTCGGACTCTCGAAATATTCGTTCTGATGAAAGGTATATAAAAAATTTCGAAATTGTTTATTTTAAGAAACGAATATAAAAGACAATAAAAAAACATAAATTTTGAATAAAGCATGAAGTCGATCGGATAATGAGTTGCCGAGATATTTGGAATCCTATTTTCCACACTCTTCGATTTTTCATGACCCTGTATTTCATCCAAATTTCACTTCAAAGATATATTTTAATTGAAAATTTGACGCTTAATCAGATGCAATAAACTGCTAGTTAATAGGATTATTATTTTTGGAGTTATAAGGGAAAACCTCTTTTAAGCAATTCAGTAATCGAGCCTTTAAAGTTTGTGACGTCATCAAGCCACGATTTTATTTGAATTGCAATGCATTTTATAAGTAGTTTACACATTTTTATTTTAATATTTTACATTATGCATATCCATGATGGGTAAGTATTACGGTGGCCCCCAACGACTAGTTTTAATCAGTTATCAATTTTCTTGAACTAAGAAATTTTGTCTCAGCTAGCTTAAAAAAAAATGTATTACTTCTGGAAGAATAGTTTAAGAAACATTTAAGGAACTGTAAATAAAAAAAAGATGTTGTGTTTTTCTTTCACTCAATTCATTTTTTAATGTTTTTTAAAGGATAATTTCACATGCACTTTATTGCCTGAATACACATTAAACATTACAAGGATGACAAAGCTCCAACATGTTGCATACCGATATAATCTTAGAGAAAATGTATTTTTATTTAATTGGAACATTCTGAGATTAAACAGAACAAAATATTCTCTATGATTATAATGTTATGCAAAAAGTAGGAGAAATATCGTCTCTCACATTAATATACATATATAATTAATATTTAAAAAATATATGAAAATCTTAAATAGTTTTCTTAAAACTTTCTTAAAAGTTCTCTGAAAACTTATTTAAATAGATCTTATACACGAAAGAAACGTCATATATCCGAATAAGCGATGTAACGAAGCACGATATACTGAGGCGTTACTGTTCTTGACAAAAACATTGACTTCTACTTTTGTACATCATGCGCTTTTAAAATAGGAAAAAATAGCCAAATACAGTTGATTACAATTTTATATATTATTGTACTGTTAAATATTATCATGATTTTAATATCTTTCATTTCCTTTATTATCTAATTTTATGTATCGGGAGATTTAACATAAATATTTATGTCTTAAATGAGTATTAAACATTTTACGTAAAAGAAACGTACGAGAAATTTATGCTTCTAATTCAAGCAAGAAAAAAAATACTACATTAAATGATTGACATGTGTTGATTGACATACTGGATTTAATTAACTTATACAGACTTTTAGCGTGCAATAAATGTATTTATCAATTTAGAATTCAATTATAAAATTAACATGTAGTTGTTGTATTCTTTAAAAATGAATGTTAGCGAATTAAATTGGAAAAAGCAATTTAACGATAATAACCATTAGCGGAAAAAAATTAATTTTCTTCAAATATATATTATATGTTTGTCTTTATTATACAACATTATACGTATTAATAAAAATGTTAGAACTATTATTGATTAACTTTCTTCAATTATATTTATATTTATTGAAACCCGACTGCTTCAGATGTTTCGTTCTGTCTGCTATGTCCGACCAATTACTGAATCCATATTGCATATAAATATACAACTATATAGACACTTATGAACTTGAAAAAAAAATCCGTTGTAACATTTAAAACATTTAAAACATTTTTAACATTATATCTAGCATACTTATTTATGAAAACTTATGTCTAAAATATATAACAATGGATATTTCTATTTTTAATAAAATACAAAATTTTTGTAATAATAGAAAAAACATTTAATACAATTCTTTTTTTAATCAATCTTTTCAATCTATGAAAACGTAAACATTAAATTTCAAAATAAAATGATTGATTTTAAAAACTTCATATTAAATGTTACGAGTCTGAAACGTAATATATCATATTTTTGACACGTCTGCCAGCTGTCCGGGAACAGCTTTAGATGCTTTTGGTGATTCATAATAAAATGAACTTTTAGATCTGCGGCCTAATATGTTTCTTTGAATTGTCATTTCGAAAAAGAAAGAAGATTCTAAAGATTCCAAGATTTCAGAAAAATGCTAAATTTAATTGTGCTCAACTAATACAGAATATATTATTTCATCAATACAATGCCTGTTTAACAACACATACTATAAACATTATTTTTTATCTTGTCTTATATCCAGACGTCTACTTAACTTAGGTTGAATTCATGACGTTTTGTAAATAAGGTATAATTTTAATTAACAAATCTGTTCAATATTCTTTTTTGAAAATTATGTTGTAATTTTACATATGATACATCAAGATCAATTTGAAGATATGAATCAATACACACAGCTGCTAATTGCACAATTATTATTAGAAGAAAAATCAAAATCCGTAAAAAACTAATAATGATAATTCATCAATAATTACAGCTATTAACATTTCGTATAATCCACCTTTTGAAACATTTGATCCTAAAAAAACAAAGTTGTAATGTTTTCATCAACGTTTCAATAATTACTTAATCATGAAAAATATATTTTTTAAAAGATAAACTTAAAAGCGCACAAATGCTACTTAATTCAATAGGAGCATCGAACTGCAAAATCGTGTCGGCTTCATTCGCACCGAAAGTTCACACTTAATTTGAATATGATGCACTCAATAAAGTTTTAGAAAACTATTTAGCACCTACAAAATATCCTCTAGTTTTACAATTTGTTTATAAACTTATCAAAAAAGGACAGTTCAATTTCATAATATGTGGCAGATTTACGACGTGATAATTTACGCCTGTGAATTGTACTGTTCCGCTTGTGAATGTAGTAAAATCTATCAGTAGCTGATATTTTCCTTTTAGCACAATTTATCGGTAGCATTAAAGACAGTGTGATCAAAATGCAAATATTACAATCTGAATTAACTTATTTTAGTGATATTGGTAAAAAACGATTGCACTTGAAGCTTCAAAAATATAAAGTCAAGAATTATCAAAATCGCACTCACTAAATACCTGTACAACAGACACGGAAAACATCAAAAATGTTTGTAAAAGTAATCAGCAATCCAAGAGCGTGAAGACATTATTTAAAAATCACATCTTAAATCTCAAATAAAGCGCATCAAATCTGCGTTTGATGCCTAAGAAATATAGTATAGATTTCGAAATTCTTGTCATAAACATTATTTGCTTTCGCTGATAGACCGGGAGGCGGCAGCACAGTCAATCACCTCATCGAGTTCACGGCTGAAATTTCAGAATTAGTTAAAACTCGATTCGCATATTAAAACGCAATCGGTCTGCCAAAGTCATATCTTGGTGGAAAACACCTTAAAACCCGATTTTAGCGGTTGACTCATAGGTTTACCATTGTGTTTTCCTGCATCCAAAAGTATGAAAACATGGAGAACTGGGTGCAGGAAAACACAATGATAAACCTACGAGTCAACCGCTAAAATCGGGTTTTCACGTGTTTTCCACCAAGATATGACTTGGCAGACCGATTGCGTTTTAATATGCGAATCGAGTTTTACCTAATTCTGGAATTTCAGCCGTGATTTCGATGAGGTGATTGTCTGTGCTGTCGCCTCCCGGTCTATGAGGGAATATTTAACATTTGTCAAACGGTAATCGATTAAATAAAAAAACGTTAAATGTAAATCATGCAAATGAACTGAACATCTACAAAAAGGATGTATCGAAATATGACTCAATAATAGGAGATGAAACAGTTTTTAAATATGAATTAATAAAATGAAAACAAATGTAAATGCTACTGTAAACATGGTCTTCGATATTTACGATAACCGTATTTCAGATTCCTCAGCTGATGCTGAGAAATATTTCTCTTTACTCACTACCAAAAAATTTACGTTGACACATAAGCAGGATACACTCTTATACCACAAAATTAATTTAACAAATTAGCTATCACGAAAGAGTATGAACCAAAAACGTTGCATTTATGAATTCATGCTTTTGTGAATAGTTCGAATGAAGGTTGAATATAAGGGTCAAGTGTCTAATAAAGATTTATATGTAGTTTCTGATCCTCTATAAAGAAGAGTATGGCTTAGAAGTTTAAAAATTAATCTACACTATTAAAAATTCTCTGCATTTTCGTACCAACTTTTGGTGCTGCGGTAGTAGCCGCAACCATAAAATAATGAAATATCGTTCAAACGTTTGGAGATTCGGTTGAACCATCGCTCAAATGGTGGAATGAGATTTTGTCATTTTATAGTTGCAGCTATTGCAGAACCAAAAGTTAATTAATCCAACACAAAATACTGAACATTGTAGATGAAATCGATATCAAATTATAGAAAATAAATCGAATCCAATATAGCTTCAATCGAACACGTCGCTGCTATTAAAAAAACGCTTTCCGAATGTTTTCGGATAGAAAGCACGGTGTGTGCCTCATTTCAAATAATTGAAATTAGATTATGTGATGGAGCTAAACCTAGTTTTATCTCTGAAATAAATGTACAATGTTGGATCTATCTAATAACGGAAATCGACAATATATTAAATAGTTTTAGAGGTTCAAAATGTTTCTGCAAATTGCACTTATGCAAGGTATATATTTATCCGCAAACTGCGTTGATGAAATTAGTATTATCCAAACACATTATTCACATCGATGAACATACGAAATAAATAGGTTGAGTTTGGGAATTAAAACTGCGCTAGGTAAGTTTTATCTGGTAAATGTTCAAATTCTGTAGATCGAATTCGGGTAAATGATAAAAAACTATAGCTTATTTTGATGATATGGGATTCCATCGTAAAACTATGCATGAAAAGCTTTAAAGATATTTTAACTTTTCTAGAAATTTAAATCAGCATTACTTATACCTGAACAGAAAGAAATGTAATTTTTTTCGAACCATAATCAAATATGTATTCCACGTGACAGAAAAAATAAGATATCACGATAACCATCAAAATTTGAAGCTGTAACACGTATGCGGTATCTATAGAATGTTCAAGTGTTGCGCCAAATGTTAGGTGAGGATATTTAATATTCTCGATTCATTCCAAATGATTCTACTATTACATATCCTTTAAGCCAGCATCTTTGTAATAATACGAAATTTTGTAGGATTAAGAAATATGGATAGCATTCATTAATGTATAGTATTAAATATCCAGTGACACTGTATTAGTATCCTTCAGTACAAAATTATCTTTTAAACTTGCGACAGTTGGTAATTGTGTCGGAGTTGCAACTCTGTTATCCCACATACCAATAATGTAGAGAAACAAATTGCTTTCAACTTCCGTTCTTTAACATATTGTAAAAAACTGTATGCTCAAAATGATGGAGAAGACGAAAGATAATATGTACAATAGATCAAACCTCATACTCGAAAATCACATGTGGGGGAATTATAATTTATATTAATTAATAATTAATATATATTATATATATATATATATATTAATATTATAATATATATATATATATAATATATATATTAAATAATAAAACTATTTGTAAATTTCAAGTTATAACACAAACTAGTTCATTTTCATTGTATTGCAAAACTAGATGAATGAAGAGAGGTTAAACAACACATAAATCAACTGCAACATCAGACATTCAGAGTGGAATAATAATATCCATTGAGATTTATGAGATCTTCTCAGAGTGAAATTTACAATCCCTATTATTATCAAGTTAAAAACCATAATATTACTCAAAGGAGTAATGGCACAGCTCAAAATTTGTAATAATGCGATCAGCAGCAGATTTCTTTACTGGAAAGCCGCATATCAATAAAAGTAAAACGTCTTCTAGCATACCTACTAGATTAATTTCTACTAGCTGATCCACCTGGCGTTGCCCGGTCCCGTCAAAAAATATTACGAAACGCGAAACGACACTACACATCACTGCACGAAACAGTTCCTCTGGTAACTATTTGTCTTTCAGAAATTAAATAAAGAGATGGACCCCGAAGCAGAAGTAAATTTAATACCTCCTCCTCAAATTTCCGAATTATTTGATTCCAAGCGGGCCAGTTTTTGGTCAAAATTTAAAAAAAGGTTACCGTCGGATTTTCGCAAAATTTGCATTTTCGGAATCAGAAAAAGAAAGTACGTACAGACTGCGAGTTTGATTCAATACCTCTATTAATTTTCTTAATACTCGAAGATGAGTGAAAATGAAACTATTTCTTTGTCTGAGATTATCAAATCGGTAACTTTCTTTTGGGGTTTCAGTAAATAGCCAATATCTGAGCACGCTCAGGAAACTTTTTAGTTCCACCGCCAGTGGATGCAATCTGTTCGACACAAATATTCAAACACATGTTCTCCCACTGTCTACGATACCGTGTATAGCACACATGCTACGCACGTGCTGCAAAATCTTTTAGTTTCACTTTCTACCGCCAGGTGGTACCAAACCTTTGTCTCAACTAAATTGTTATATCTCAATTAGTTCATGTCATGTTGAATGAACTGATTGCCGTTGACATCGGCCCATAGAACCCGAGAAAATAAATCACTCCAATGGATATTAATATTCATAAATGGTAGTAACCAAGGGCTAAAAAAATAATACCGAAGTTTATTTACTACCTGAGAGACTTCGGAAGAATATCATAAAATATTTCATTTGAATCGGACCAAGAATAAATTTAAATTATTTTAGTTATATTTTCCACCTCCAGGGTTGCACTTTGTTCTAAACAAACTTCTTTCCGAAGGAAACTCCGGAACTTGTCCCCGCTGTTTATGACAATGTATAGAAGGCGTGCTGTGCACGTACTGAAAATCGTTTAGTTCCACTTTCCACCGCTATGGGGTAAGAAATCTATGTCTTAATCAGTTGTCTATATATTAATGAGTTCCTGTAAAGTTGAATGAATCAGTTCTCGTTAAAATCTGTCCCTTTGTTTGAATCGGACAAATTTTTAAATTCAAAAGGTTTTAGTTCCACTTCCCATTGCTAGAGGGAAGTGGTTCTAAATAAAACTTTTTCCGATCGAAACTCCGGCACGTCTCCCTGCTGTCTTCGAGACCGTATAGCAGACGTGCTGCGCCCGCGGTGCAAAATCTTTTAGTTCCATTTTTGACCAACATGTGGCGCGAAATCTGTATCTTAATTAGTTATCTACATCTTAATTAGTTCGTTTTAAGTTGAATGAACTAATTCTCGGTGAAATTGGGCCCATAAAACCCGAGAAAATACTCCCCTTGTGATTAATGTTCAGAAATAGTGGTAACCAAGTGCTGAAAAAATGATACCGAAGTTTATCCACTATCTGGGGGAACTGAGAAAAGGTTTCCCTTGAATCAGACTAATAATAAAAGAGTTAAATATTTTGGAGACAGGGGGGGGAGGAGAGAGTTTCTATCAGACCATAAACGCGATTTTTAAATTACAACCAAACACTCCCCTCCCCCCGCCACAGAAATAAACCAACGATATTAAAATATTAGGATTTATCATTAGCTTTTGAAACAGAAACAAAATATTTTTTTTCTTTTTCTTTACATGAAAAACAGTAAGTTATCATTATTAATTTCTGAAATCATATACATAAATGACGTTACGTACATGAAAAAACTCTAAAAATCGCATAAAACAAATCGCGAAAAATTCACAGCTCACTGTTTCAATTCCAAACAGCTGAAGACTTTTTCATCTGCCAATCACAATTGGCCGGTTGACTTCTCGCTGTGCCTACAATCCTATCAGCTACCATTCACAATTACCTTCCAGCGATGTTTTACTTTTAGCGGCATGAAGTGACGTCATAGCTACAAAACATGAAAAAAAAATGCTAAAAAAAGCATAAAAAATGCAATAAAAAATCTAATAAAACAAAGGATAAAAAATATTCCACGCTTCCATTTTAAAATCATGATTTTTTATCTGTAAAGAATTATCAACATTCTCCAAGCTAAAAAGGGGGGGAAATGACGATTCTGAGCATAGCTGAGGCTAAAATGGAAGCAACCATCGAACCAATCAATCATTATGGGCAAAATTTCTTAGTGTCAAAGGAAAAATTCAAAAATTGCTGTATGAATTTTGCATAAACTTGAAAAAAGACAAATTTTACTATATTGCGTTAAAAGGTTGGATTGGATTCGTATTTCGGTTACTAACGTGGAAATATCACATTAAAACGTGAAAAACACAAAAAATTCATAAACAATTTTATTCAAAAAAATATATTCAAAAATTCCAAATTCGGGCTTCGAGGTGCAAAACTACATGCATAGAGCTACCTGCCCACCAAATTTTGTAGCTCTGCAAGCTCTGGTCTCTTCAGAACACAACCGAGAAACACACACATAAACTTCCTTCTTTATTATAGTTGGTAATATTCCAGTTTTGACTTATCTCCAGTGACTTAATTTTAGCATCTAGGCATAATTATTATATTCATACAAACTATGTTACTGAAGATCTCCTTTGTTTGCATCTTTGTTGAATAATTGACTTTCGAAACGTGGCATTATCTGATATTATCATTATCGCTTTTTTTTCCTGTATGAACGACGTAGAACAATCAATGGTTCATTATTAACTCTTTCTATTTTCTTATGTATATTTGTAAATATTAGTACTGATGCAGTGAAATGTGTGTGCTAAGTGTTAAATTAATGTGCGATAAAGCTCTCGTATTCATTATTTACAATACCCGGATTTCAGACCACCACTGCACTAACACAGGCGTGATAATGACAACCATGTTTGCTAGATGACAACTGTATTAGTGACCACTATGAAGCTAGATGGTGCTGTAAGCAACATCGTACATCGTGCTTGTAGCGCATAGCGATTTTACCATACCTAACCCATACACTACGTTGATGCACCTTACTTACTTATACTGTTAAATATAGTGGCCAGAACTTTAGAGGACCCCTTGTATTGTGTATATACTTTATAATTCTTTTCACATTTGCAATTTATAGCTCGGTTGAAATATGTTGAAATTTAAAGGTATGTTCTATTTCTTTGTCCTAAAATTGCTTTATACGTTTTTTTTTTCGATTGCAAATAAAAGATTTATCACCTTTGTAATTTTAGTGTAGATATTGACATTTCACTTGTATATTTATATTGTTGTGTGTAAAAATATATATATCATGCATTGTGTGACGGGGAGTACCTGCAGGCACATGTAGTGAACTTTCTATCGAACGACACTTTTGTGCATTTGGCCTTTTGCAAGCTCGAAAGAATAATTAACTAATAAAAAATATAATTTTCAGTCGTATAATCTCCAGCAAAAACGATTTCCTTTCTTTTAAAATAATGAATGAAATCGGTCAAATAGTTGTCGAAAAAAATGTTTGTTCAGTTTCAAAACAAAAGGGTTTCGACACGCCTTTTTCACATGGTTTAGAGACGTTTAGACTTTCTTAGTTTAGACTTTTTGTCATGGTTTTTACACTTTCTTGGCGTGGTGTCGAGACGACATAAACTTAGAGGCCAGGGATGCGCGTAGAAAGCATTTTTCTTGCTGCTGCGATATTACATTCAACGAGCAAAAATGGTTGTAACGAATCGGGTATTACGAAACAGTTTTCTTTCAACAATCTGCACACTAGAGATATGTAAAACAATGAAAAAAATCGAAAGGTTTAATTTGAAGAAGTAGAACATTTCTTTAAGTAATTAAATTTTGGCAAACAAAATATTTTTCATAAATTGCATGTTCAACAGAAAATTTTAATTAAAAACAATTTCAAATGCTCAAATCAATTCTTAGAAGTGCTGATTTGGATAAAAATTTATAGAAATTGTATGTTAGAAAAATATTTGCATGATATCATTTTAATGAAATGATATATTTGATAAGTGTAACAATATACAATTTTTCATCATGCTTATTAAATGTGATTCAAATGTCATGGAATGAAATAAATTTAATCTGGAGTTTAATCTGAGGAATGTATAATTTTCAAAAATTTGAGTAGAAACTATTTTTAATTAATAATTTTAAAACTCTTTCAAGACAAATGCAATTGAAAACGTGGAATTTGTGTTCAGTTCCTAAGTAGTTAGACACTTGATGCCATATTAGTTTCGTTTAAAAAAATTGTCTTCGTTTAATTTTACGAAATAACATTTGTGAAATATTTTAATATTTTGCTTAGTACTTGCATGCATGTGTTTAAATATTTTGAAATTATTTTGAGCAAACGTTTCATTAATCTGTTGACATATGATTTGGCAGAAATTAATAAAATTTATTAAATGTTTTGCAATTTATTCATGAAAATTAACAATACCTGAAGTGTCTAAAATTTATGAAAATGACATACATTTTGTGACATTACATTTCTAAAAGGATGAATTATTGATTCAGAGTTGTTAATAAATTGTATAAAAAAATTTAATTACATTTTTAAAGGTGCATTTTCTTATATTAAAATCTATAGTTTTCATTTTCTTTTTTGTGGATAACAATAGAATGATTTCAATCTGAAATTGAATTCAGATAATGGCAGAATAATTACGATATTTCAATGTGAAAACATTTTCCATTAAGATATTTTAAAATGTTGTAACAGAAATGTAATCGGATATGTTGAAATTACATTCAATATATTAGTAGTTCAAAATCTAGTGCAAAAGTAATTATTTTGCTGAAACGAGGTTTGAATGTATTTTTTTTTCTGAAAATAAGAAATAGAATTTAGGGATATTTTGTTGTTATTGTATTTTCTGTGTATTCATTTTTTATAAGTAAAGAGTTATCAGTATTTACTTTATAAAACCGATGTCATATGGGATGGTGGAACGGGCTAACAACAAAGAGCTATTAAATTGCCATTGCTAAAGATATTAAGATACATTGCAAATTTAGTAATTGATATATAAATCGTCGAAAGAGTTTGTGACTATATTTTTATATTCTCGTTTCTCTAGCAATGTAAACAAATAATTTCTTTTTCATATTTCAATTCTCGTTTGCAAAATATAATTAAAAGGTATTTTTACTCTTATATGGTTAGTCTCATTCAAAAGAATGATAGGTCTCATTCAAACTTAATGTTATAAAGTGGAATAAATCTTAACGTAAGTTATAAAAGAGCAATTATAGTTATAATCATAAATACATGTAAGTTTAGATTTTACTGTACTACTATTAACAAAAATATAAATTTCTGAAATAAAATTGAAATAGTTATAAATTAGGATTTGACAGAAGAACATTTATTAGTCTTTTTTTTTATTTAGCTCTAATTTTATCAACTTAATTTACTTAGTAAAGATGATATAACATTGGAGGATTTTTTTAAAATAAATTTTACTCATTGTATTATTTTTGTCTAATTTCATTTTTCACTGTATTAGTAATGAATTCTTTGAATATCTACTTTTGTGATTCGCTATTTAGAGCATTGACTAATGCACCATCCTTTTATGCTGTATTGTACGCAAGTGTTGTTTTAATAAAAGCTTTTACTAGAATCGAAGCCACGTTCTTTAACCGTCTTGCAACAAACAATGTTATACAATTCGTTCGTATGTTTTCTTTATTGCATGGTTCTTGAGCAAATGGTCAAATTATCATACTTTGTTTCGTCGGAAAAGTCTTTCTGGACAGATAGTCCTTTTCTCTATCATTTGGATCTAGAAATTATATTTTCTCTCGTATGATATATTTCATGTTAAATATAAATGAATTGGTTACTTAAAAATGACAATGTTTTCTTACTGTTTTCATGTCTTTTATTTATTTTTTTTTACTTAACACGCTTTAACTTTCGTAAAGATTGCCCAATCGTATGAAGAACTACTTTGTGCTTTTAAAAAAGTCGTCGAATCAATCAAAATTTTAATCTATCGCTAACTCCTGCACCACAAAATAAGCGATAATGAGAACAATGCGATTTAAAATAAATGTGTATTACATTACTACATCAAGATGGATAGCTAGATTTTACCAGATCTTTCCGCGCTTGGGGGTTTGGGTGGGGCCGGGGAATCAATAAATATTTTCTTTTCGAGTCGGGTTGGCTGTAAGTGTTTGAGGTTCTGCTCGGTTTGGTCTCTTGGTAGATCGGCTTTGCTAATCCTTACATTTTAAGACATATCCAGAGTCCCATTTAAGATTTAAAAAATATTTCATTGAGTATAAATATATGTTCATTTGAGTATAAATATGTGTTCATTTGAGTATAAATATACGTTCATTTGAGCATAAATATATGTTCATTTGTCTATATAAAAGATAGAATTTACATCAAAAATATAATTCCACAGTATTAGTTTTTTATATTTGCATTAATAAATGGATTAATTTTCTTTCATTTAGAGCTTTGAGTTGCTTTTGCGATGAAGCGCATCGTGTTTGGGATTAGTTTGGAGTTGATGCAACATAAAATTTTCGAATTCGGCGCTGTATAAATTAATCCATGCACAATATTTTATGTTAATATTAATGGAGAATTTTCTGAAAAACATTAAGGAAGAGAAGAAATGATCCTTTGAAATCGGTTTGATTTTGTTTTCATTATATGTTTTCAAGCTTTCTTCAGAAGATGAATATACATTTTAAGAATGGGTAAACGTGTAATATATCCGCTTATCTAAAGATTGTCTAAAGTCTACTTATTCATTCTCAAATAACATCCTGCAGCGTATGAAAAAACTATTTTGAATAATTTCAAGTAATCACGTATTCCCGATATATTACATAATTTCTGTCCTTGAATTTATATCAGAAGAAACTTTTTAAGTAATGTACATAAAACGTTCATTTATGAAATCAGCTGCTGCTGCATTTTTCTAGCTAAATATATTTTGGAAAATTATTTTTTTCATATTTCAGTAAACCGAATTTCTCTTTCAAGGTTTTCAGAGGAAAAATAATAACGAAATTGAAGTGAGAAATACATTTAAATAAATCTATCCTTTCTTGTTAAGATTTTCAAAAGAAATATCCATCGCAGTTCGGCATTTTAAATACTAGTAATAATAAAAAATATATGTAAACAATGGAAGCAAAGACTACTAGGATAAAATAATGCAGATTCCAGTCGTATATGTGTTATTCATGTGCACTTAAATATGTCACATATTAAAATTAAGAGTCATAAATTCATAAAAGAAATCCAAGCTTTAAGATCGATATCATTCAACGATATCTGATCAGTTATTGCTCATAACAAAAAATGCATTTTTGATAATAATATTTAAACATATTATTATTTTTAACTATTCGCTTTTTACCTAACAACCACTATTATGCCGGACATTAGTAATCGCATTGATTTTTCTCATGTAAATCTCCGTATGTGCATTCACATAATTTTGCACAAATGATTACAAATTCTAGCATCATCTTCTCGGTTAATTATTTTACTGGACCATAAAAGATATTTGAATATATACGTATACATTTTTCCCTTTTTAAAATAACCCACGAGTATTATATTAACTAAAGTATATAACTTAACTTTTATTGAAATGATAATTTTCATCAGATTTTAAGAATGACTATATATTAAGAAAATGTGAAAAAATATGTAATCATTTATTCGTTATTACTGGTTTTTAAATTATAAGTCATTCCATGGATAAAAAAAAACTTACAATTACCATTAGGAAACCGTTTAACTTCGGAAGCAGTTTTTCAAATTTTAAGAGTACATTTACGAAGGACAGTTACAAAAATTCCCGGAATTTCGTTGTAACTCTTTATTACCAAAATATAGGTACACAATTAACAATCCATCAGAGGATATATATAGGTATATAGGGTATATACCTATATATAGTATAGGTAGGTATATAGCAATATAGGTTCCATCAGAATACACACACTTGCTCTACCGTACCTGCCGCTCCTGGAATATGCGATAAAAATCCTGATTTGGTATCTTCCCAAGTTCAGCAATCGCGTTGGGTTTGATGTCTTCTACGGTGTCAAAAAGGTTATCTTTGAGGCATATTTTGATTTTGCGGAAGAGCCAGAAATCCGATGGTGATAAATCTGGTGAGTAGCGATGCTTGTGGAGGGGTGGTTATTTATGTTATTTTCTGCGAGCACTACAATCGATGTATGGAAGGGAGCGTTTTGGGGATGCAGTGACCACCCTCCTTGCAGATTGGTGGTCATTTTTTTACGGATTGTCTCCCTCAGTCTTTTCAAAACTTGCACGTACAAAGAGCCGTTAGCAGTTTGTTTGATGTAACTAAAGATGATTGGTGCTGTTATTAATTTTATTTTTTTCGTATAGTGGAATAATGGAAAAAGGGTACATTGCTGTTGAAGGAAGCAATAACCCCAATCTTCAAGAGATAGTTCTTTTTGGTCAACGTTAAAGATCAATAATAAAATTTAATAAAATAATTCATCTTACTTTAAAAAGGAGACACACAGCCGTTGAAAAGAAAACGAAGTCATTCTTGCTTTTTTTAAAAATCCAAATTCTTTATTAAAGATCTTTGTAGCATATAGAAGGCTTTATCCAAATAAATCCAGTTGGCCACTGTACCATGAGAACCGAAAGTCTTTAACTTTAGAAGGACGAAATATTAATTTTTCTGACGGTATTTATCAAGATGTACTCCAAACTTCTTGAGAATACGAAGAAGATATTTCTATTGGCAAGCTCGTTTTAAATAAATTATTAACAATTTAAATCATTTAATTTAAAAATCACTGCATCAAATTTAAAAAGGCTTAAAATGTAACTATTAAAAACTTTACTGAACTTAAAGAACAAACTCGGCATGAAAATGCGAATCTCCGTTACCGGAGAACGCGCCGATAAAAATAAAATTTCCGCGATCTTACATGATCGAATTCTCGAATACTTCTGATGAAAATTGCCGTTGCACCGATATAAATATGGCCACCACGGGGATCACACAGGTAAAATAAAGAAAGAATTAAATTGATTTGATAATTAATTATTGCCAAATAAAAATAAGAAAACTTTAGATTCCGTAGAAACGGCACTTGAAGCCGCGTTGTATCGGCGGAAAACAGAACCAAAACATACGATGCAGTAGGCTGCGCGCATGCGCAAAAGAGATTGTCGGGCGCTCAGCAAAGCGTGGGAGAGAGGGGGGAAACGCTACCAAGGAGACAGCGCTAGGCACACTGGAAAAAGCGTGTCGGCGAGGGAGAAGACTGACAACAGCATACTTAGTAACATAAAAAATTACAGAACGGCGAATAAAAATTATGAAATTGTGATATTTCATATCACAGTTTGTCCAGCTGGTATAAATTCATGGTGTCCCACACATTCGTTGTTGAAAAACGCAATGAGCATCACTTTTGTTTTGGACTCGACATGCCGTTTTTTTTTGTTATGATTTCTCTGTTATGAATTCCGATAGTAAATCAATATAGTGGTAGTAAGCAAATAAATTAATTATATTGTGGTTATTATATTGTGGTTATTAAAGAGTTACAACTAACTTCCATGAACTTCTTGACTGCCTGTTGTACTTATACAGAAGCATATATCAATATTTTTCTTTTATAAAATGCAAAGTAAAAATACAATTATTTTTATAGTTGTTAATTTTAATTTGCCGATGTAGTTTAATTACAGTAATGTTACTTTCTAATGTAAAATAGGATAGTCAGATGTATCTCAAAAATTGATATAAATTTTATTGCTTAATACAATGTATTTTTGCATTTGTATATATTATCCTTTAATATAAGATTGTTAAATGTATATTCCCTTCTGAATACATATTCAGAAAAAAGTCAGAAAAAGTCTTTAATACATTTAAGTTTTGTCAGACTAAACTCTCTCATACTACATAAAAAAATTGCTGAAAAAAAATCCCAGTATGTTTTAATGATCTATTCATGCGTCCATATATGATTTTAGAAAGCTATGTGTAAGGAAAATTCTTTTGTTAAACTATAAAATGGCTTTAAGGCATTTCCAGTGATGTATTTCTTTGTAAGTAAGAAATATGTTTCTGCCAATTGTTCCGCGTTGATTTTAACAGTTTGTTTCTTTAAAACGCTGATGTAGAAAGATTTCCGTATATATATTTTTAAACATTATATTTTGCTTTAATAATAGAGTGATTGAATGCTTTTAGTGGACTTTTATTATTTTGTTTCACTACTTTGTGTAATACTGAGTGTTTTACATATGATACATGTTATTTATTCTACATTTTTAACACAACATTTAAAAAATATATTTGCTTCAATATAGATGAGACCTTATAATGATTATAATCTTATTTACATAATTTAATGTAAATTTTTCTAACTGCAAATAAATACTTAAATAGTATGCATCAAATATAGATTTGTATAAATAAATATAAGATTTTTTTTTTTTACGGAAATCAAATACTCAATGATTTAAAAGCTTGTTAATTTTTAATGTGTTAAATGGTATGTTGCATAGCACTTAATAGTAATCTAAACATAAAAAAATCATTTAACTTAAAAATAAATAAAGAAAGTAACACAATATAAATAAAACATCTTAATGCAAACAGTTAAGGACATTTCAAGAGATTTTAACTCTTTTATTCTTAAACCCCAATATAACAGAAATCCAAATAAAAACTGACATATTTTAGTTATATTATTTATTGTAAAACATTTCTAAATGTACGAGGACACTTAGTATACCTTATTAAATCTATGCAACAAGCAGCCGCATTGCTTGCCAGGCCTTGAGCAGCCGCAATTACTTGAGCGGTTGCAGATCACAAGCCATTTCGTCTTTCAGTCCTCCGTTTAAATGTATTGAAATGTTCAAATACTTCGTAAGAATTTTGATTGTGTTAGTGCCAAAACTAATGCAATGTAGTGAATTCCTGTTCACCTCCAGACATAAGGAAAATATAATAAGGGAGACTCAAGACAATATAGGGAACACACTCACGCATATCCTTTTAAGCACATGTAACAACTATTAAAAGTAACACTAGCTGTTTAACCCGTTCTTCGCACGGGAGTTGATGAATTTAATTTTAAAATCGAAATTAAAAATAAAAATCAATACAACCAAACTAAAGTTTATGAATATGAAAATTTGTTATGTCTATTAAAAATCAGTATTTACACAACCAATATGAAATTTGTATGTACACAAAAAATCAGTTATGTCTTGAAAAATAAATAAAGGTAAGTATTTAAACAACTGAATTAACGTTTGGGAATATAAAAATCAGTTATAAAGTCAATATTTACACAACCAAACAAAGATTTCTAAGAAAAAATGAAATGTACATCGTCATTGCAAAAAAAATTGAAAAAATTGTTTTAAAAGGAAAAATCTTTACACGTTCCAAATGAGGTAAAATGCGGTAGACTCGTTTTCTTAGTGAATATTTACACAACCAAATTAAAGTTTAGGAATATAAAAATCAGTTATGAAGTCAATATTTACACAACCAAACAAAAATTTGTAAGAAAGAATGAAGTATATATCGTCTTTGCAAACAAATTGAAAAAATATATTTTCAAATGAAAAATCTTTGCATTGTTATCCACGTCATGCATGAGGTAAAGTGCAGTAGACTCGTTTTTTTGTTTGTTTTTTACAATAAAGCAAAATAGTTGCGACTTACGATAAAACTTTACGGAAGACAATGTTTTGTGTAAATAATTTATCAGACTGTGACAAAAGTTTTCCTTGTTTTGGTCCGTCCTTGACCCAAACATGTACACATCCTCCAGAAGTTGCTCTTGAAAAGGCTACATACAACATCCCATGTAAAAAAACTGGCTGGTGCAAATAGGTTCCAATCTTTTTCAAACTTTGAACCTGAGATTTATTGATAGTCATAGCAAAGGCGAGTATAAGTGGAATCTCACGGCGGCGTAACTGGAAAGATAAACTGGTATCGTAGGGAGTAAGCAGGATTCTCGGTATAAAAGCACGTGTGCCTCTCCTATGTCCTGTTAAAACTTCTGCATCTATAACATTTTGTGACAACCTTTTGACTAATAAACGTGTTCCATTACAGAGACCACTGGACGTATTCATGTTCCTAAGCAACATAACAATAACGCCAACTTTAAGATTTAATTGATGTGGTGGCATTCCAGAAGGTGTTAAACTATTTATAAAATCCATCTGCAAATTGTTTTGTCCTTCTTCCTCATCACAAAGTATTGTATCAGCACTAAAATAAGACTTGACTTCGGCAGGTACTTTTCGTAAAACCTCCTCATTCAATCTCAAAGAATCCTCATTCTTGTGACACAAAATGACTCTTTCCGAAAGATGATTAAGATCAATTTCAGACAAACCAAAAATATCATCCACTATAGAATCCTGCAATAAATATTCTGGAGGTAGCTCAATAACATCTTTTCCAAGTTCATAATCATTAGTCAATCGACCATCCCCCAGGCGAATGAGACATTCCACGAAATCGAGCTCCTCCGGCTCTGTTCGAATATTTGTAACCAGACTGAACTGTGGAAATGTTGGCCAGATAGAAGAATTCTTGATACAACTTTCAAAAATGAGTGTTTTGTTTGCATGTATAACCACAGATAAAATCTGCCTGCAGTCACCTCCAAGAATAAACACTTTACACCCAAATGGGACATCATTGCCAACCAAATCTTGCAGAAGTCTATCAACAGCATTCAGAGCATGGATAGGTGTCATGGTACATTCATCCCATATAATGAGTTTAGCCATTTTCAGTAATCTTCCTTCAGATGTCCCTTCAGCTGAATTTTTGAAGCTGAATTATCCAATATGGGGACTGGTAATTTAAATTGAGAATGTGCAGTTCTTCCACATTGCAAGAGTATAGCTGTGATACCAACCCATGCAACGGGAATAGCAATATGTCCCATTCCTCGAACGTTATGCAGCAAAGTATTGAATAGGAATGTTTTTCCTGATCCCGCAAAAGAATTGACACAGTAAACATTAGCGGCAGTAGCATAATCATTTTCAATACTTTCAATGACAGCATCAAAAATTATTCGTTGTTCCGGATTTAGCATGTTTAACAATCGTTGTCCCTCTGCTCTTTCTTCTTGTAAATCATAGAGGTCGTATTCCACAGAGTTCTCCAGCCTTGAGGGTTCAGGCAATCCAAGGCTCTGAAGTGTCATGCTGTGTATACGTAGGTGATTGGCTATGTCTTGAAGGGCTCTATCTCTACTCTCCTGTAGCGGCAGCTGGCGAACAAAATCTTCTGAGAGTACTGACTTAAACTGTTCCCATAATTGAATCGGTGAATTTGGATTACCAAAGACATTCATGAACGAAAACAGTTGTCTCAGTTTCGTCGGCATTTCAAAACAACATGCTTCTGTTAAACAATTTTGCCATTCATCATCATCTTCTAATAAATTTCTAGCACGGCATGCACCCTTGAATGTTTCATGGACAGTATTCTCATACGTCCTTAACTCCTCGAAAGACTTGGCACCGGAAACATGACAAAGCAGCATACGAAGATTGAATCGCTCAATATCCTTTGGGCTTACAGAATACATCCTTGATACTATGTAGTCACCTAATTCCACACATTGCTTTCCCATACAAAGTGCTTTGGAATTTCTGTATAGAGATAGATGTTTGCTGAAGGATCGGACCTGTTAAGTAGAAACCAAGAAGTAAGCATGGTGTCTTTATTTCTTGCTCTTTCTAAAGCTTCACGTTCTTTCGCTTCCCTAAAATATACAGATTGTATGTCTTGTAGATGCACCGGCAATCTAATGATAACATGCGACTTGTTCTGCATGGGCTTTTTAAGAAGTCGCCACATTGCCTCTGGAGCCGAAACATATCGTGCATTTAAATAATCTTCACCTCATCCCACACTACAGATCTCTCACCGTTATTTTCAAAAACAACTTTTGCACAATCATGACCCATATATACATACATAAAAATGTACTTAATTGATTTAACAGATCTGCATATATCGACATTAATACGCGCATTGTATTTCTTTGTGAGGTATGGGTTATAAGGAACAACCCAACAGTTGTCTACGACATTTTCCTTTATCATTATGTGATTCCTATCATCACGCCGTCTGTACATTGAATAACCATCAACATTCTCCGCCGTTTCATTTCTGAACTCCTTTGGACAACCCTTTGAGCAAAAACCGTCTTCCATGCAAGGTGAGTTTGGATTTATGACGCCACATGGTCCATGAATCATCGTAGCCTTGACAATTTCGTGCAATCTATTTTCAATTGTGGGATCAGGTAATTCAGCACAGACGATGGTGTCAATAGTGGCTGGATCTCTTATCTTGTCATCATCAGTTAAAATGAGTAAAAGGTGCATGTGTGGCAATCCTCTCTTTTGGAATTCAATAACATGTATGTCTGCGACTGTGCATCCCAAAGATCGTTCAACATTTTTTAAGATCGTTCAACATTGATTTCTTCTTCATGCCGAACACACGTGCCACTAAATCTGGACGATCATGAGGCTTTTGTCCTGGGAAAAGGTTCTCTTTTATTTCTCGCCAATTTGGATTGCACGTTAGGGTGACAAAAAGATCAGGTTTACCAAATTCTCAAACGATTGCCATCACATCTTGATAATTTTGCTGCATGCCTCTGGGACTTCCTATGAATGTAGATGGCAAAATAACCATTACACCTGGTTTCAAACCAGATTGTTCTGCTAGAGCATTAAGATGATCTGCTAACCCTAAGTAAGGTTCTACTCTTAATGTTTTCTGGTCAGACCGGATATAATTCAAACGGTTTCCTTCAACCTTGACATAAGAATCGACGCAATACTGCTGCAAAAGTTTTCCACCATAAAGTATGGGAATGAAAACATTCCTTCTCACTGACAACCTATGACTGTTAAATTGAAGTTCAGAACATCCAGCATCCATACCCCAACCCTTTTCTCCATGTGGTAAAAATAAAACATAAGTCATGAGGTCACCAATGAGATTCAGGACGTTTATTCTACACAGTCGATTCCCCTTCGGATATATGCAGATATCCCTATTGGTAGGTGATGCACCATCCGAACTATGGGAAACCATGGCTATCTCATTTGATTTTGGTGCATTGTATCCGCCACGATGCTGGTCCGCTGATAAATTTTTATCACATATATACATACACACGCTTTCTGCTTCTTCAGGTCCTTGTTCTGCGATGACTTGTTCTTCCATTCCATGAAGCATTTGAAATGCATGCGCATATGGGTTAAATCGCCTGATAACATCGTCAAGCTTGCTCATGATTTCTTCTTTACATTGTAAATTTTCTCTCCTGTCCATACTCTGCCACAGTGCTATATCAGAATCCAATACGTACAATTGAGCATATTTTTCCTGCCCTACTTCAGCTGGATGAAGATGAGAAGTGTTATAATAAATTTGTCCATGGATTCTAAAACAATACGGGGCGGTACCTGGGGGCGGTGTAACTTGAGCACCCATAGAGGCAAAAGACAACGCACTGTTATATGTCCTTATGTGTTCCTTAAAGTGAGCTGATGATCTATCCCTGCCATTTATAAGCTGTCTCATCTGATCCGGATACGGTTTAAGAGGTTCCAAAACTGTTTTGTCGTTGTGACAACAGCGAGTATAAATTCCTCTTTTATTCTTCTCTGAATTGAAATAAAATGCATTACACTTGATGCAAACATTGTCCATATCACCACATTGTTATTCTTCAACTGTTGGGTGTAATCCGCATCTTCCGACATTTTTTGTGCTATTCGTTGTTCGACATCGAGCAATACATTGTAAGCGATTTTCCCTCACAGCCAGTACAGCCACCACAGCCAGCTGGTTACCCTCATCGTGACGCCTTTGTTGTGCTCGCAGTGCAGCTTCATATCTTCTTGCAGCAGCTTCTTCCTTCGCTTCCTCCATTCGTCTTTCCCTGTCTCTTTATGCCATGGCGTGTCTTCTTGCAGCAGCTTCTTCCTCTGTTTCATCCATTGGTCTTTTCCTGTCTCTTTCTACCATGGCGAGTCTTCTTGCAGCAGCTTCTTCTTCTGTCTCATTATCTCGCCTTTCACGCTGCCTTATAGCCCTCTGTTTTTGTGAGGAATTGCCAGTTATTGACTGTTTGCGCTTAGGCATCTTATTTTCAAAACTTCAATTTCCAAGGTTATGATCAAATATTAAAAAAATATGCCAATATTAAATAAAGAAATATGTAAAAATCCATGAGCGGTTTGTCACTGTTTTCAAAAGTAAAAATTATGTCAATTTTAAATAAAGAAATATGTAAAAATCCGTGAGCGGTTCGTCACTGTTTTCAAAAGTAAAAAAAAAAAAATTCTAAAATTCTATGATCCCTTTTTCACAATTTTTTTTAAAATTAAAATCCGTAGTAAAAAGTAGTAGTACGCAAAAAATTCATAACAAATAGATATGATAATAATCAAGTATGAAACGAAACTTAGCAAAACAACGCAATGACAACAAACAATTATGTAATATCTAAATAAGAAATAAGAATTCCCCTGTTAAAGTGTTGAGATGTTCAATAACTATTGGATTTAGAAAATATTTTCCTACTACTGTGCAATTTTGTTTAGTGAAATTACATTTATCGTGTTGCTATGGCAGCAGACGATAAAACAATATCTTTGGAATAAGGGAATATAAATATAATTAAAAGTTTTGTTGATGTTTGTGATAAAATGTTTTTCTTTATTTTAAAAAATGCAATAATTAAGTGCAATTAAATAATTACCCGTGAGGTCGTGCGCAGTCAAGATATTTAACAAATAATCTGCTAAATAAAGTTTTATGTATTAATAATCTCTATCATACTAATATACGTTATACATAAAAAAAACTTATACCCAGCTAATTATCATTCATTATGTCCATAAAATCGTTTAAAATTAAGATTTTAGCATTTAGCAACGGTTAATAATTAAGTTGATTGTCTACATGTCATATAATCTCTGATCCATCAATTTTAAACACACGACTCGCAATTGCAATGATTCCTGCCTTGATTTATTTAATGACTTCTGCGGATATTTTATACAACCAACTAACCGAAGATAAAAAAGCGTATTTTTGATGAGATCTCTTTGTAGATGGATTTTAATTAATATTTAATCTATCAAAAATCTATTTAAAAATTTCGAATTTTTTGCCCCAATCGTTCATGACCGCCCTACCAGCCAGTGTGCAAAATTTCGTAGTCCTGCGCCCTGAAGTTTTCGAGTTTTTGAGGTTAAATAGATAGATACGACAACGGTTTTTAATAGTGTAGATGAAAGAAAGAGATGTCTTGTGTGGCAGAGTATTTAAAGAAAAAACATAGAAGAAGAAAATCTGTTTTTTATTTAAATTAAACACGCGTCCCATTGCAGTAGTAGTATTTAGAATTTTAGGTGTTCATGCTGCTCATGTTGATCACGGTATTATACATTAGAAAAGCTATTGTTGGGCGCTGCAGTCGCTTTGCCCATTAGTATTATAATGTTCCGTAATAGCAGTTGAAACTTCTTAAACTGGATACAAAATTGTAATTATTGTCTTCCCCGACTAGTTACACTGGAAGGGTTTTCCACATTCAAATTCTTACAATCTTCTCTAGTTAGATTTCTGTGTCCGTCTGTCATCTTGAAATCTTTCCAAACTACAAAATCGAGGTGGCGAGAGGTAGAAAGAGGAGTAAACAATCGGACAGACATTGTGAAGAATGACGGGTAGAAAGACTGGTAGAGAAATAGATAGGCTAACGGGTAGCGAAACGAATAGACAGGTAAAAAGAGGGTAACAGAGGTGTAGCGAGACGGGTAGAGAGACCTATAGACAGGCATGTAGAGAGAAATGCTGCGAGACTGGTAGCGTGGTGGATAGAGAGACGAGTAGAGAGATGAGTACAGAGACGAGTTGACAGACGAAAAATAGATAGGGTATATAGAAATAAAGAGTTGTCGTGAGATGGGTAGACCGACGGATAGAGAGACACACAGATGGGTGGAAGCATGGGTAGTGAAACGGGAGGCGAGACAGGTAGAGGGACAAATAAACAGATGGGTAGCGAGACGGGTAAAGAGTCGGGTAGAAGACAGACGGATAGTGAGACGGGTATACATACGATTAGATAAACAGTAGACTGATGGGTACGGAGATGGGTAGAGAGGCGTGTAGCCAGACGGGTAGTTAGACAGATAGACGATTAGTGAGACGGATAGTCAGACGGGCAGCGAAGTGGATAGAGACACGGCTAGCCATACGAGTAGTTAGACGGATAGACAAATGGTTAGAAAAATAGATAGACGGGAAGTGAGTTAAGTACAGAAATATACAGACAGGTAGTGAGATGTATATAGGGACAGACAATCGGGTAGAGAGACGGGTACAAGAACGCACAGGGAGACAGACAGATTGTAGAGAGAGACAGACAGATAAGCAAAAGAAAAGCCTGGAGATTGGCGCATAAAGGCATAGGGGGCAGAGTCTCCTAGAAAATAATCAAGAACTATCTGTTAGGCTTAACTTTGAAATATATATATATTTTTTCAAAATCACCGATATGAAGATTTAATGTAAAATTTATTATTAAAGAAGTCATCGAAAGATTTTTATATACTTTAATAGAAATTTAGGCTAGAGTTTTGCAATCGGGTTTGTAGCAAACCATGTTAGCAATGTGGTTTGAACTGTACGAGTTCCTATAAATAGTTATATAAGCAAGGAGGAAAAATTTTAAATTCCAATGTAAATATATTTGTCACAAAAAAATGTTACAACATTGAAATTAAATTTTCGTTAAGCCATGCCTGATAAAATACGCTTTTGGTTGCAAATCCAATTACGTAACTTTATAACACTTGGCGTTTTAAAAGTGCCGGCGTTTTGTTTAAAAAAATTGTGCTATTCGCGCTTAAAAAATGAGATTCTTTGTCACATGGTATAAAAAAAAATATGAAAACACACCTGATGAATTTTTTAACACTCTTTAACACTTATGATGATTATTTTCTATTGTTTTAACAGTGTATATGAATTTATATATAATATTTACTAATTCTATCATTTAATTTGCCCTTTTCCATTTTATCGTATTTGTTAACCCCATGTTCTTAGCAATGTCACTCAGACTTCCCTTTGATGGAAGTTTTAGTGTTCTTTTTGCAATAAAATTTCATATTACAGCGCGAAATTGTTATACATTTCGTAATTAATATGTTGTTTTAACATATTTCTAGTTAAATGTTTTAACTATTACTTACCCATCATACGTAGTATAGGGTAAGCCATGTAATCGTTTTAAAAATCGAAAAAAATGACGGATTTACACGTTTCAGACACTTGAGATTCCAAAAAAACATATTTTTAGAAAGAAAAATTCCGTCCGTCTGTCTGTGTGTGTGTCTTTAAACGCTCTATCTCCCGAACAAATTGAGATACAGATTTGAAATTTGGTATGTGCTTAATATGTAATAATGAGAAGAGTTTATTGAATTTCATTAATCGCGATTATCCGAAGCTATTTTTTTAGGACTCCCGAAATATTCGTTCTGATAAAAGGTATATAAAAATTTTCGAAATTGTTTATTTTAAAGGGTAAACATAAAAGACAATACAAAAACAATAAATTTTGCGTAAAGAATGAAGTCTATTGGATAACAATTTCTAATCGTATTTACCACACTCTTCGATTTTTCATTACCCTGTATTTCATTCAAATTTCAAGTCAAAGATATATTTTAATTGGAAATGTGACGCTTAATCCTGTTAACTGTTAGTTAATATAATTATCATTTTTGGAGTTATAAGGGTGTTCCTTTTACGCAATTCAGTAATAGAGCATACAAAATTTATAACGTCATCAAGTCACGATTTTGCACGATTTTCAGCAATGCATTTTATAAATAGTTTACACATGTTTTATTTTCATATTTTATATTATGCATATCCATGATGGGTAAGTATTACGGTGGGCCCCAATGACTAGTTTGTCTTAGAATAAAGATTTTGATGTTTTCTGAAACACAATTTACACACATTTTAATTTTTTATTTAATTTTTTGTGTAAACTATTCACGAATACATAATTATTTTAAAGTTTAATTGGAAAGGTGTTATTATATTCAAATGGCAATCTATCTCTATAAATTTTAGTACTATTTATTTTTTTTACATTTATGAAATACCTCTCCGTAATGCTTTAAAAAATCTTCATTTTGTCAATAATATTTTTATAAATTTTTATAAAAAGAGGAAAAATTAAGGAAATTTTGATATTATGGCTTAATGCGTTCATATGTATATCAAAATTAAGCATTCATATTGAAGAAAGTGACAGCTTTCAAGAGGAAAAATGAGGCAGCTGTCAAATGTTGGAAAATGGAAGCTGTTATTTCATTATAGTTGAAGTACTGAAATTTTATGGAAATCGAACAGTCACAGAATAAAAAAAATATATATATATTTCATTTGGATGTATATAATTTAAAGATGTAGACGTGTAATCTGTATCAGTTTTTTAGAGTACAGCCTACCTAAAAAAAGATTCCGGTTTACCTGTCGCAATTCTCACTTATTCATGAAAAACAAATTTTAATATAGATATTACTGAAAAATATTTAAATCAATGTATCCGTTAATCACGTGAAAAGCTATGTGAAGATTAATTTGTAATGCTGTTGATCTTAATTAAAATTATTAAACAATATATATATATATATATATTAAATAGAAATCATAGCTTCTTTCGTGGAATTCTATAAATAATACATAAAAAAATATTTTTTTTAAATTTATTAATTTATAGTTTTTTTTTCATTTGTTGAATTTAATTTTTCACTTTTTTGTAATTTATTTACTTATTTTTTTATTTGAAATTTTGATTTTTTTTAATTTTGTGTTAAAATTTGAGTATGAATTAATATTTTTTTTGTATATTTTGGTTTTTAGTAAGACGTAAGTGTGTTATGATTCTATTTTGGTTAACAAATATTAATATATATATATATATATATATATATATATATATAAGTATAATTTCAAATTTCATCAGGCTCGCAGCAGTTGATTTTTATTCGCATATTAGTGATATGAATTTTATAAATCAGAATTCATGTATTATTTTTTATACACAACAATAATTTTTCTGTGTCATAAACTTAAGTAAAAATACTTTCAACAGAACTGAAAAAAAATCCTTATTGCATATAATTTGAGTTTTGGTACTTTGAAAATTGTGATGTTTTCGATTGTTTCGATGAATTCTATTTAATAAATATCATAAGTTCCCTTTTAATAAATGTCATAATAATTTTCTATAGTGCCTTAGGGTTCCGAATAAAATTATTCTGAAAACCAAAGCTAAAATACACTATAATATAAGAATTATTTAACGAAGCAAAATGTAAAAAAACATTTTCTTAATTTTCAAAAACATAAAACTAGCTTTTTTTATGTAATGTTTTTTAAGTGGGTTTTTAGCATATGCCAATTAAGAAAACAAATTCTAAACTTTTAGATTATACGCTTTCTTAATTCCACATAAGATTGTGATGAAAAGTGATTTTTTCCTCCATTTAAAATATATTTGAATATTTTTTCTTGACGTTATTTTTTCTTTTTGACACGGAATCCTAATGAACTAATTAAGAACATTTCCTCATTAGGTAAGCAATGTTTGATTATATGTGAAAGTATATCCTCTGGAGTATAAAAACTTTTTGATAATGTATTTTTTCTACTTGTTAAGTTTTACAGAAATAATAACTTCTTCTAAATAGTTGATTTGCTTGAAAAATATATTCATTAAAAATATATTTCTATTTTTTTCTGATTCTTGCCATCATAGATTAAGATAAGCGTTTATACCAAAAACACAGAACAACTGCAGTTTTATTAATGAAAATATTAATTATTGGACAAATTTTCTTTTAATTTAACACTAAATTTAGATATATAAATAGCTAATTACTGAATATAATGTTTCTTAGGAGTTTAAAAAACCGTTATATAATTATATTTTAATTCATGTTTCAATAATTGACAGAGAATATAATAATTTAACATATTAATTCAAAGATAATACAAAAAATAAACTTAGGATATATTTAAATTTCAGAAATGTTTCACACAGAAATAGAAAAAGAAAAGGTCAACGTTCAAAATATATTCTTGCTGTTATGTTGAATCGTATACGTACGCATTTTACTCAAAATATCAAATTCAGGCGAATATTAAACATGTTGTTATTTATTTTTTTCTGTTATTTATTTAAATATGTAGAATTGTAATTAAATAAACAACACAATGAGATAATATTTATTCTAATCATCAACCAGCCGAAATTTTCTATCTATTTTAATGGAAAAAAAAAGAAAAAAAACATAATATTATAAATATCTTTTACGCAATGACTAGCTTAAAACGTTCATTCAGAATTTGATCAGCTACACGATTGAAAAATTACATGTAAGCCATGCAAATTTCTTCTATAATAATTCAGTTTTTCATACTGCTTATTCAAATTTTATGGCTTAAAGAAACGTTTCTCGTTTTTTCTTCCTTTCAAACAATCGTGATTTTTATTTTTATTTTTTATTTAATATATATGTGTATTTGACTTCCGGCGATACATTATTAGCGGTTTAGAATTTCGCATTTGTGAAATATTTATCTTCAAGGCAAATCTCAAAGAAAAGCTGCTATTGAAGCTTCCCTTCACTATTTTATATATTTATAAAGCTTTAGGAAACGAAATAGAAATGGATATAACAGATAAAACAGATTAATAAAGCTATGGCAAGTGGAAAATATAATGGATTTTTCAAATGTGATTTTTTGTAAATGTTGCATATATATATACGCACACACACATATATATATATATGTATGTATTGAAATATCAAGAAAAATATTGCGATAGATAAATTGATGGGAAAATAATGTATTTAGGAATATTAGTTAAGAAGTAAGAGTATTTTCCAATTTTATTTAATGTTTACAAGATTGTATTATCTTATTTATTTCACTTTTGAACACATTCATCATTTTTTTGTTGGGGGGGGGGGACAGAACGAGTTTGAACATCCAGGAACTATTGAATTGCTTATCTGCAAGACACTCCATCCACTTTCAGTGGATTCCGTCACATGTTGGGCTGAGAGGAAACGAAATGGCCGATGGTTTGGCCAAGTCTGCCTCAGCTGAAGATCACCAGGAACATAGAATATTAACCTATAGTGAAGTAGCTTCGATCAAGAAACAAGAATTAAATTCATATTGGAGAGTACCTCCTATTCATCCATGGTACTTTATTAAAACACCAGGATGGTCTCTCCAACTTAATCTTTGTAGGAAACAACAGACGGCACTCTCACAGTTTATGAGTGGTCACTTAAGGGGACTATCTTTTTATCAGGGCCAGAAAACATTTTCTGAGTGTCATCGATGCCCGGGAGCCCAGGCCTCTCCTCTGCATATTATCAAATGCCTAAATTTTACCAGCTGTGAAATCTTGCAAAATCCAGCGCTCTTTCATGATTTTCTGGAAGTCTTTGGTTTGGTGGAGATGGTTTAGCATAGCTAAACAATCTGGGATTAGAAACAGCAACAACAACAACACACATTCATCTAGTAATATAACATTAGATATAATAATACATTGGTATATAAAGGGTTAACTGCAAGAAAATTTATTCTTTTCGTGAGTTAACACTCTTGTTTGTTATATCAGCAAGGGTCAATGGAAAAATCTATGACACTGTAAATGAGATTTCTGGCTAACATTCGCAAATTGTTGCACAGAACACATTTTGTAAAAAAAAAGCGAGTTATGATCAAGTGATTAGAAGAATGGCATTTTTTCTCCTTTCGAAGTAGCATTAAATATAGAGTAAAAGGTCGCTTTTTTGGAGAGGCCATTATGGAGGTCTTATTTTATACAAGTTTTTAACCAGTAAAAATATTGTGGACAATTTTTGGAAAAGCGGATCAACCCGAACATGACCCGCAAGAGTGGAAACCCAACCCAAAACAATGAAAGTTAACTCAACCCAAACCCGAACCGCAACAAAAAAGTTGAAGTCAATCCAACCCGAACCCGAACCGCAACGAAAAAATATAGCGCCAAGCCAACCCGACCCAAATAGCGGATCGGGTGGGATACAGCTGAAAGCGGGTAAACCTTCCCGATGCAGGACTTTAATCTGAGTCAGATTTATTGACTTATGTTTATGTGCCAAATTGTAAACGCGAACATCATTTTGTCTCTTGTTCCTGTAGATGTATATTTTTAATATTTAACACGTGTTTAAAATGCAAGATGTAAATTTGTGCAACAAATATCCCTGAAGTATCTAATATGTAGTTTTAAGTACTGTGAAATGGATTAATCTTAAAATTAAATTCATTTAAAGAGAAAAACAGAATAACTTAAATTATTTGCGTTACCCGTGTGTGTTCGATTGTTAAGGTAATTGGTGCACTATGCAGACCTGCCGCATGGTCCGGTGTTAGGTAGATTTCGCAAGAAATACTACCTATTGCATTCTCCTCTAAGTTGGAATTTCTGAAAAATTTTTGCAGATCTGCGCCGATCATGACTGCCAGAACCCAAAACCACCCCTAGTTCAAAACTTTATCTCTCTCTCTCTCTCTCTCTCTCTCTCTCTCTATATATATATATATATATATATATATATATATATATATATATATATATATCACTTTTTTATGGACACGATAACTTCAATAATTCTGCACAAATCTCTTGCAAACTGATACATAAAATCAATGGGCATAAAATCTCGGTCAAGTTCATTAAAAGGCAAAATCGAACCAAGGGGGGGGAGGGCTTTTGTGAAAACAGAAAATACCCCATTAGTTCTTTATTATACATATCGAATCCGTTTAAAGTTATTATTACTTCCAGGAAAAGGGTCGAATATTTTTATATATGACAGATTTTTTATATCATTAAAAATGCCCCCAAGGGGGGGGAAGAGGGGTTTCAGAAGAAAAAAGTTCATAACTCCGCATTCCACAAGATAACAAATCCGCTTAAATTTATTATAAATCCTCTTAATATTATCTAAAACTTTTGTATTGACAAGTTTTTTTATAGGACCATCCCTTATAGCAAAAAAAAATTAAAAACCAAAAAATCCCTACCGGATCCGGCTACAGACAAGGTAGATTTCGAAATGAGCGAACCCAACTTCCGCATCATGTCAAAAAAGACATTTCTTCTGCAATTACTAACAAACTGGAGCCCCACGGTCTACGTATTCGAAATCTACCTGTGCCTGTAGGCCGAGCCGTCAGGGATTTTTTTTAATAATGCGTTTTTTTTACAAAGAATTATCTTAATTTTAGAATTTTATAACAATTTTTGTAGTAACCTACAAGGAAGATAATTTTTGTTGCTAATGTAAAAACCGAGCATGAAACATTTTCTTCATAAATAATAACTGCCCTCAGAAAGCCCTGACTGTGCTTTCGCTATTAACTTGGATTAGCACAGTCAATAGATGAAACATAATATAAGTGAGATCTTCCCTTACCATCTCTTAAATCTTCCCATAATATATTAAATTAAATACAATAATGAACAATTAATTGTAAGAGAGAAATAAAATGGGCAGGGGTTTAATTTAAAGAAGAACATAAATATAGCAATATTTTTAACAATAATAATATGGGCGTCAACTGTTTTCGACGTTACTTCAATAGTGAACCGGTTTTTATTTAGTATAGTAATTGAGAATCAGTAACCATACAAAGTAATGCCGATGAATTTAAAATTCATTTGTTTTGTTCTGTAATGCGATATATATAAACATAGAATGACTGTAGACATCAATGTTTTAACGAAAGCTTCAGTGTTTCAAAATATCTACATTATCGTAAGCAGATCAGTTCAAATATTTCAGATGATTTAATGAAAATGCAATGAACAAGTACAAAATAATTATTCCATTAGCATTTTGATTTCAATTTTCCATTGCATTTTAATACATTGTATTTTCACGACTGAACATTAATGAAGGAGAGCTTAATAAAGCCATATTCAATGTTTCCTGATGAAATTACAATACTTTAATGTTATTATCAATTGAATTTTCATAAAAGTATTTCATTTTAAAAATGAAAAAGGACTTGCACACATGGGTCAGGAATTTCATTAATGTAAAGTAACAACCTTTTGGATTAAATCATGCATATATTTAAATGTTTTTCAGCACAAAAGGTTAACATGCAGTTATTCAGTAAAAATTACTTAAGTATGAGGGACTTTGGAGAATTAACATATTTTGTGAAAAACAAATATCTGAATATAGAAAATATAGTTTATATTTTCTTTTCAATGCTCGTTTTTTTAATCTATATTTCAGTACAATTTACTGAATGTATTACGTGTATCTTGGCTTCCATTGTACCTATTATCTTCGACATTATTGTGCATTTTTTTCTGTACATGTACAGATAGATATATCTCTCAACATTCGTATTTTTTTATATGCCCTTAAATCTCTACTTATTCGATCCCTCGTAGTTTCAATGAAATGATTAAATTTAATAATTTTAAACATATGTACTTAAATAAAATATTATAATGAAATTCCCTTACTAATGGGTGTATATTTTTATTGAATAATACAATATACTTTTCATTTCTATATGTTTCTTTTTCACATAAAATTACAAAAAAAATATCGTCTCTGCTGCGTAGTTTTCTTTAAAATGAAATACAATGAAAGAAATATCTTTACTATTATACTGAAATATTATGTCTTAAAAAGTCTCATACACTAGCCAAAAGAATTTATCGAAAAAAACTCATATACGTTTTAATGATGCATTCATGTCACCATATCGAAATTTTCAATGCTTAAATTTAAACTTACTTTTGTTAAAGTTTAAAATAACTTAAAGGAATTTTCAAAGATTTTTTTTTCTTTTCTGTGAAATACTTTCCTGCAGATTTCGTTGTGTTGCTTTTCTCAATAAAAAAAAAAAAAAAAAATGTTGTGATAAGATAAGATTCTCGTATATTTTTTTTTGAAAATAGAATATTCTTTGATAATAGAATTACATAAAACTTATGTGGTACCTTTCATAGATTATTTTTCAATAGTATATTTTTGGAATACATATTTAATATTATTAATATTTTACCTTTAATCCAATACCTAAAAATAAAACAAGAAGATTTAATTGCTTTTAAGCAAATATCTTACGAATTTTTTTTTTTTAAATGCGTAATGTTTCTTTGTTTACATAAATATTCCAACATTTATGTTTCCAAAATTGGGATTAAAAGAAAAACTCAATAAAATTAGCTCTTGGAGGGAAGGATATAAATGCAGATCACGGAATGTTTAATGACATGGAATATAATTCAAAATCTCGTTAATTGAAAGACATGGTAGAAGTAATGCGATATCCTTAGTTGCCAACCTCCCGATTTTTTTATTACCAGTAAAATCTTACAAAATTTTTCGCTTTATTAAATTACCGAAATTGTACGATTAAATAAAGTAAATATTTTTAAATAAAAATACTGGTATGAAAAAAATCGGGAGGTTGGCAACTATATCGTTTAAGAATTGCAAAATCCGGATCGTACCATACATTTACTGTGACTCCAGCATTACGCTACATAAAGACATGTGTCTATATCAGGAACACCTATTCCTTATCATCGTTGAAACACACCGTTTGACAGATAGAACATTTCATTCCAGTTATCAAGTTGTTTCAAGTTAAATCATGCGTAATACCGAAATTCGATATTGTACAATTGTAGTACATTGATCAATCACATCTCTAAATCATGATGAAATTAAATGTTTTATTTCATAATTGGCATATTTAAAACATAATCAAACTGGGCCATGGTCGTGCTCCAGTAATGTTAAGGAGACCCAAAATAAGGCATGAAAATTTCGTAAAGCTAATAATTTGTCTGTTTCGGCATTATAACGATTATAACCAATTTTTTTTGTACTTTTAAAGTAGAAAATGATAAAATAAATGTATATAAATACTTATTTGGCAGTCCAAGTATGTAATCGTGGCTGAGAGGTTGTGCTCTCGAAGCTGGTAGACGGGAGGTGCTAGGTTCGATCCCAATCACGCCCGTCGGCCTAATCGTTCGGAGTTTTCGTGGTTTTCTTCGAGCCATGGATTTATCCATGTGTAAATACGGATTAGGTTCCCTTAGAAAGACCCCCACGAAGGGCACTCCCCCCGGGCCTATATCCCTAGTGTAGATAATTGGCCGTCATTAATCAACCCAACCCAACCCAAGTATGTAATCTAAGACATAGAAAAATTTTAATGTTTAAAAATTTCCATTCCCAATCCATTGGTCTTTCCCCATTCACATGCTGTCACAAAAATATAAACATATTCGATGACCTGAAATAGATAAATGGACATATAAATACATATTTGGATGAATATATTATTTGGATTTAACCTCATTCTATACTAAAAATATTGATTATAATCACTACAAAGTCAAAGCAAGTTTTAATATCAATTTAAGAAACTTGTATCAGAAATTTGAGAACCCAAGCTTCCAAAACACAAGTTAATCAGTCGCAAATTATTCGGCCAAATCCTCATTTTTTAAAGTTAGGCTGTCGTGTTTACAAGCAACGTACATCTTTTTGTTCGTATCTCCATCTTTTTTTTTAAATATAACAATGCTGACACGCCTAATCCATTAAATAATTTTAATTCGATAATGATGTCTAATTCATAATTTACATGTTACATACATCAATTAAAAAGGATATTACACACATTCAACTATGTCCAATTTGTGTAATATATACATGAAAAATAAATTAAAGAGTACAAACAAATTAATATTTTTCATGTTATATTTATTAAATAAATTACCTTTATAATTAATATCAATATGACCATTACATTAAAACCGATATCTTGCGATGAATGCCTTTTAATGTATGTACACTGCAATCATTGCTGATACAAGGCACAACACATTCCAGAGCCAGTAATAATTTTAGGTCTCTCTTCCTCTTTCATCGAAAGAAATTATACATTTCCGATGTCTTAGATTACATAAACATAAGTGCATAGTTGTATAAATATTTGTTTACACATCTTCCTATTGAAAATGAACAAAACACTGATTAAAAACAGTACATATTTAAAAACTAATTTCAACATTCCGCGTATTAAATATAACAATAGAGACTGGAGCAAAATATATGATACTAAACATGAAATCATGCATCGAAAATAGGACACAATCGATAGCATTTCAATACATTGGCAGAAAAACAAAAGGAAAATATTTCCCTGAGTGCTGTACGCACATAAACAGTATCGTAATTTTAATTATGTAGTTTGTATATTATCAATTTTGTATGTTATCGGCATATATTTTATTACTAAAAAATATATAATTGGAAAAATGGAAATAAGTATGTTGAAAGACGTATCTATAATAATGAAATTAATGCCTTGTTAGATCAAGAAAACCTGTTCTAAATATTAAGCTTCGTAGCATATAAATTTGTCATATTTATTTTTAAAATTTAGTGCCTAAATTTTATGTCATTTTGTGCATCCTCTAAAAATATTCTACTGACAGAAACACATAGATTATCATACAGATACAAAAAATATGACAACTCCTATAGTGAAGAATATTTTAATACGTCAAAACATTTACTTTCGTAAGATATATTTACAGATGGAACAAATCTTTATAATACAAAAAATATGTACCATTACGACATATTTACAGAATTCAATCTATTAATTTTTTATTTATACATTTCAAGAAAATTTCTATAACAAAATGTGTTAAAACAAGAAATAGAATTTTTTATTTCAAAATATCAGAACTAAAACGTCAAGATACAAAATAAAATTATTTATCTTAAATACTTCACTTACAAAGTTAAAAGTTTGAAGTGCAATACATCATACTTTTGACACAAGTCTCAGCTGTCTGGGGTCATACTTTAGATGATTCATCATAAAAGTACCTGTTACAGCAGCAAGTTAATAACTTACGCACGAAAAATCATGAAAGTTTCAAAGGAAAGAGTAAATACGTAGTGTACTTAGTGAAAACACATTCGACACTTAGCTTTCGTTAAAAAGGAAAAGAAAAAATACATTATATAATATTCTGCTATTTGATACACATTCTTTCATCATTTTGAACAGAAAGTCAAATGCAGGGTGTAACAGAGGGAAAGTTTTTGAAACTTGATAACAAGGAATAGGTTATTATGTTAATTAGTAACATCCCATTTAATAATAATATGAAAATGTTATGTTTTGCTTAAAAAGAATAATTATTAAAATAAATTTTCAAAATATTTTTTAAATGACATATTACATAATTTTTAATTTTACAATTTCTAAATTATCATCATTTGTTTTTTCTAATTTCCTTAAATGGAACGATCATGACAGTGGTATGTTTTGTAGTTTTTGAATACACTGTACGAAATGATCACCGTATGAAAATCAAGTAATCAAAGGTAAGTAGAGTTTAAGCAACGACAGTTAATAAACATACCGTATACTTCCGTGTATAAGCCTAGAAATTTTGGTAATTTTTTTGGATGCAAAGTGCAAGGGTCGGCTTATACACGATTGTAAAAAAATTCCAAAATTGATATTAAAAAAGGTGAATCTAAGCATAAAAATTACTGACAAATTTCTAAAAATACTTTCATGCTCCATTGTTTTACAATAAAAGTCAACAATCATCATTCACAAGTTACAATAAACCCGCTTTATTGAGACACTTGCACCCAGTCGGCCTGTTTTTATTCAAGTGTAGGAAATGAAAGATTGCAACTACGTGCAGCTTTCATTACTTTTTGAACTTTTTTTAATTTCGTCTTTTTTTTGCTCCATTCTAGCACTTGTTTTTCATCTTTTGAATTACGAGCAACCGCTGAGTTAATTCGATTATTCTGCAAAATTGATCACTTTTAATTTCAAGCCCGCATTATGATCCGTCCGCTTTGGTCCAACCATTTTTGCTTAAATGAAATCAACAGTTAGCGGTCGCGTGATGTAGAGAAAGGTTTTCCATTTACAAAAATAGGAGTTTTGGTTTTTATGAACGAGCAAGTCATAACAGGATTAGCGGAACCCAATTATCGTATGTACTCGCGTATAAGCCGACCCACACATTGCAGATAAAAATTGCTTTAATACCAGTAATTGAGAATGGTTTTCTACGCCTTAAATAATTTAGAATTAAATGCGATTAAATAAAGCGTAGAAAAACATTCTCAATTACTGTTATTAAGCTTGTTTTCATCTCGAATTTGGGTGTCGGTTTATATGCGATTATACACGGTAAACATATTTAGCAGCGCGCCAAGACAGAAAAAAAGAGATCAATAATTTTGGAAAGAATTTTTTTTAAATTAGCTGTACACGAAAAAGTGCTGTGTTTTCTTTAGATGACTTTTTGATCACCTAATTGGCTTATATACGGTGTCCGATTTTGGATGTTTTTTCACTGAAAGTTGTATAGTCATCTTATACACGGATCGGTTTATACACGGAAATATACGGTATGTAAATAATAAAATGTATTATGTTATATTTTATTGCAACATGTATATTTACCGAGGAAAATGTTTAATGTTTGTAGATTTGTTTTATGAAATACATTCTCTTAAACTTTACGTTAACGTTGATTCGTTTTACACATCGAGATAAAACTAACAAGCGCCACCGGCGCCCTCACGGCGCCGAGCGAGCCCTTCTCCTCGTCGTGCCCAAGTTCTGAGGAACTTTTAATGCTGACCATGGCTTTGTCTCGCCAGGTCGCTACGACTGATTCAGAGGGTTCGCGTTCCAGCGAGGCCTCTTCATCTTTGCCCTGGTGTCGACGACAGAGATCGTTGCGATCCGGCGGAAGTTCCCACCATCAAAGGAGACTTCTCCACATGACACCTGATGAACCATAGAGACTGTCGGACGGCTTGATCGCCGAGCACCCATAAGGGAGTCCGGCATCACTACGGCCCTTGCTGTCCCGCGGAGTCCGATCATAGACAGGTAGGGAGGAACCAGCTACTGGGCTCATCTTCCACGGGCGACACTACGTGTGTCGGAAGGCGCCTCTAGCCGACCCAAGACCACGAGGAAACTCGGTCTATGTCTCATAGACGAGACTCGGCTCGGTTGCCCTCGGTGAACGGCGCGAGTTTGAACCCGACTAGGCAGAACTAGTCAGTATACCAGCGACTGAGTCCCTGACAAGTCAGAGACTCCCGTTACACCGAGTATGGCGACAAGCATACATCACAGACACATATATTACAAAAACAAGAAGAAACATATTAAAAATCTAAAACACAACAAGGAAGGAATCAAGAGGCCGTTATCGGACTCTGGAGGTCGCGGAAAGCTCCTCCAAACGCGCCAAAGAGGCGGGCCCGATCGAGGTTAGTGTTTGGTTGAAACTCAGAAGGCGAGCCACTCGTCCGCCCGCCAGACGTGGAAATTCCTGGCTGCACGAGAGACGTGCTGGACTACGTTTCGGCCCATGATTTGATTTCGAGCCCAGACATCGTCGTTTTACCGACGAGCCTCCGGTCCGCACTCCGTGGCCCTATCTCGAGAAAGGTACCCCCCTCCCAGAAACTCTGCAAGACACATATCGCAGGCTGAGTGCCGTGCTCCTGTGTCGTTGCTTGTTCTGGTCGGGCAATCTCGAACCAGGCTTCGAAGGCGACTCCCAACTGATCCTGCCACAGAGGACTTGCAAGGCGGCCTACGGGGTCCCAAACCCGCTTCGGTCGTGAAGTTCTTCACTGGGAACCATGCAAGTCGTGCTCAACAGATCCTGCCTGTGCTCTCGTCTCCTCATAGACAAGTTTTGCAGCCGCCCGATCCAATTTAGTCAACCTTTGCCCTCGCGTCACCCCCCGGCAGCTCAATGCTCCGGGCACGAGGGATTGGTCTATGCAGTGTCCTTTCGCCACCTTTGTCGTCCCGAAGGTCCCGCGGAACGGGCCTATTGGCCTCCCGTGAACCTGACGCCTCTCGGCGACTACGACACGGGTTGTTCTACACATAGGACCCTCCAGAGACGGCATCGGCCTTCCTCCTGGAACACGAAAACCGCACCAATATGGAAGAGGGAGATTTCGCTCCGGCTAGACAGACACCGCTTTCAAGCTGTCCCACCACGGCAAGGAGATCGGATTCGTCGGCTACTGCTCCCCTCGTGTCGACTTCAGCTTCTTGCGCCGAGCACCCGGTCATTTTCCTGACTGAACAGGCTGATTCGAAGAAACCCGACGAAGCTTCCGCGCAATGCTCGGCTTCCGGTCACCTCCCCTACCAAAAGGGTCGGGTCAGAATCACCAAGAGGGAGCTCGGGACAGTTACAATTCGAGATATCACATGAACTTAAACAGATTTCTGCCGGAGTTCGTATTACATGATGGCTTAAACATCGACCACAGCAGTTGTATATACAGTCCGTGGCCAAATTATTAGACGTGGTTGTTTTTATAAGCGTATCTCATATTTAATGACCCTAAAAACTATCTCATCGTAGTGATATAGATTTAATTCATTAAAATAATGTTTGCCACACATTTCCCTAATTTGAGAAACTGCTTTTATTGACATGTCATATAATATCATCGTCTCAAGGTCAATCGAACGAAAACACGTTATGATAAGCTTCAGCTGCGTGCCGACGTTGTGACGATTGCGGAAAATTTGTGATATTGTAAAATCATGTTTAAATGTTTATTTGTATTTCTATTGTGACTATATTATTTTAAATTGTGAATGAGATAAATGAGATATGGATAGAAAGACGGACATGCCACAAAAATAAGGAGAAATCTAAGCACTTTTAAATACGAAAAATTATACGAATAGAGAAATGTGAAGAAATGTGCATGTTTCTGAAGCAAGTGTAAGACGGGAAAGACGAAGCTGGAGTTTGCACAATTATTAAGCCCAAAAAGGAAGAAAAACATTTGAAGAAAAACTGTATTCACGCAAAGGTCAGAACAATGCTTAAAGAAGATCTGTATGGAAAACCAATTTGCAACTACTAAACAGATCAAATTGAAGCTCGAAGAGTATGATGTTGTTTTGTCAGAACTATCTGTACCCAGTAAACTATCAGCAATGAATTTCAAGATTCTTAGAACAGCTAAAATACCAAAATTAACCAAATAAATGAAAGTTAAGTGGCTGAAGTGTGCTAGAGATCATGAAAACAAGATGATGGAATGTTGGAAATAGGTAATTATGAATTTATTCTTATTATATTATTACTTGAAACATTCAACAAAGTATTTCCTTAATCGTTAGATACATACTACATATTAAAAAATACTTGTTTCAGGTTCGCTTTAGTTATAAAAGCACTTTTGAAATATTATCTAACAAATTCCAGTTTGTGCGTCGTTTTTCTAGCAAAAAGTTTCATCCAGACTGTGTCATGCCAACTGTCCAGCATCCAACAAAGGTCATGGTATGGTCAGTCATAAGTGTCAAGGGCACTGGACGCCTTTATATAGTCAAAAGAACTATGAAACAAGAGCAAGACAAAGAGGTGTTGCATAGACGGTTGATTCCACAACTAAAAGAATGGTTTCCAAATGGAGAACCTTTTACAATTATGCAAGATGGAGCTCCTTGCCACACAGCACGGTCAGTAAAGGCTTATTTACAACAAGAATATATCCTTGTGCTGGGTTGGCTGGGTAATATATATTAATTAATAATAATAATTAATATTTTTCTAACGTTGATTACACCTATAAAATTTGAATTTCCGATAAGAAGTCGGCTAAGTTTTATGTTTGAAAAGGAAAACACAGTATATTTTTGCAACAATATGAAGCACCATATTATAACAAAAATACATGCAATACTTCTGCACAGGTAATAAACCAAATTAAATGATACAATAAATATTTTTTTTCACTTTCCACACAAGATTTTTTATGAAGTGATTGTTTATTTATTTTTTAATTTATATTGCGCCCTATCGAAAAAAAATCTATGTATAAAAAATAAGTGCATTAATCAATTCGTACTAGATCTCCATTTTTTTGGTAATTTTATTGTTTTAATAAACGGTTTCATTACACATTAATCATGCTGATTATACACTTCAGAATAAACAGGTCAATTGCATTTATGCATATCGTTCAGCACTAGAATTCAAGCAAAATCATCTGTTATTCCATAGTTTCACAAACGCTTTCATTATATTCTAAAGATGTAAAATACACATTTGAAAATAAATATGTGAGTTGGTTTTATGTATGGTTATTTCTTATGAATAACTAATATGTATCACTCATATTTGCACATAAAATTGTTTAACCTTTACTAAAATTATATTATTTCATATTTATACACTTCATTTTTGTATATTTTAAATACGATTGCACTTATCAAAACAGCAGATAATTCAATAAAAAATTATGAAGTTACTAATATTTAGTTTGTTTTTTACTTCACTAGTTACGAAGTTATAATAATATATTGTTTCGATTAAAACCACTTTTTTATCCAGTGAAGTGATACTACATATTCGCTAACAAATGTTAGTGTAATTTTCTTCTGCATTTATGATTAGTTAATTAATTAAAAATCTAAACTTAAAATATGATTAAAGAAATGCAGTTTGTCTCAAGTATAAGTTAATGGTACAAAAGTACAAAAGGTTATGGTTTCATATTTTACAAAACTGTATTCTTAATCGAATATTGCATGCAATATATATAAAATATTGAAAGATGATTGTGTAGATATCTGCCCATGATTGCATGATGTCATTTAGTAGGTGCATTGTAGGGGGATTTTTCATATCTCAGAAACTTTTAATTAAAATATTTCTTTAAAAAATTCTTCGTTACCTTTCTAATATTTATGAAGCACATTTTAAAAAATCCATGTAAAATATTTAAAATAAATTTCTATAATTATATATATACGAAATTTATCCATAGCATTTAGTAAGACAAATGTGTAACCTGCAGTGAAATATAATAACTAAAAAATGTGTTAAAATACTTGTTCTAATCTGTAGTTTTAGCTGTTTATTTTAATGGTTTAACATAGTATGAAAAAAAAAAATAATTACGTGAAACGAAACGAGCTATAAAAATATTTCAAGAGTTCTGTTGCCATGTAGTGGTTATATTCAGGATAAAATCTTGAATACCTTTTCTTCTTTTTATTACAAAAAACTTATTCACAACAATTAAAAATTAACAATTAAATAAGACTAAGTTTAATCTTATCAATGATTCTTGGGGAGCACATAAAAAAATCTCCTTCTTCGAGATAAATTTATTCCATATACAAAAAAAAAAAAAAAAAAAAGTTTTCTCGCCAGTTCAGGTTATTACGTAACGTCGTGAGTGGCAGTCATAAACTTCACCCACAGGTACCATTCGCAACATATTATTCTATTAAAATTAATTTTTACGAAAATAATTTTAAAACATTTTTGTATAAATGAGTGGGATTGAAATTAATTATTCACTATCTTAAAGACATTTCTTTGAGTAGTTTCAAAATATTAAATTTGACAGTAAACGTATAATTTTATTTTACTATAGAAAAAAATGATAAAATCGAAACTTATGGCTTACGAAGTTTATGTGTACTTCAAAATGCAATATTCATGTGGGAGAAAGTGACAGCTGTCAAATTGCAGAAGGTTGAAGTTTTATTTTTCTGTCATGTTATTTTCGAAGAAATAATGAAACTGTTTGCAAACTATCATACATTCTAGTGTTAGTACATTCTTGAAATCATATAATTATTATTCGTTTTTTTTTCTTCGTATCCAGTCTGTGTAAATTAACAATAATTTTATGCTTATTATCTGTAAACTTTCAACACTTGTTTTATCAAAAACAATATTTGTCTGCTTCCTGGCGGTAAATTATTAGCAGTTTGGAATTCTGTATTTTTGAAATATTTCAATTTATGGTATTTGCAAATGAACTCTGCTTTTAAAGATATTCCTGACTATTTCATGTTTTTAAAAAGATTTCAGTAAATAAATAGAAATTAACATAAATGATACTATAAAATTTTAACGGCTGTTTAAAGGGAAAAAATAATAAACGAATTTGTAGTTCTTGTTTTGAAACAATTGCAGTATATATATATATATTACTTTGTAGCCTATATCGAATCTATATGTAGTCTAAAGAAAAAAAAAGAAAAGGAAAGAAACAACAGAAACAGGGCTCATTTCTTAACATTAAAATCATTAACGGCTTATAGTATTAATGTTCTTTAAGAAAATGAAAGAATTTTCTGCCGTTAATGGCAATGTTTTGAAATCAAGGTATGAAATCATTTATTTTCTTTTAAGTTCATTTCTAGTTTCTATGGTGCACAATACCATATTATTTTTTAAAAAAATGTTCAATTTCACATGAAATTAAAAAAAAAGTTAGAAAATTTAAAAGCAAATGTTAGGAAACCGGATGTTACTAGCTACTGTACACTAGAATATAAATTTTTTAGGATAGCTCTAATTTATTTATGATAAATTCAATATTTAATCAAGGAAAATTGTATATATATATATATATATATATATACTTAGAAAAATAATTATTTCACGTGTTTTCCTTCGAAAACATCGGGTATGATAAGGGGTATCGTTAATATTTCTATAAAACATATTCTTTTACTGATATTGTTGTCATAAACATACATTAGAACGCATTCTAATGCATTAAAACACATATTATACAATTTTTAAAATGATGATTTTCTTTAGCTTTCCCTTTCCAAAACAACTAATATAATTAGCATCTCATAATATTTAAATTTTATTCAAAAGAGTGTAATTTGATGCATAGTGCTAAACATAAACACTATAATTATGCATGCTTCCTTGAAATTAATAAAAAATGTGTATACAGATAATATTTAATAAAACCTAAAAATCTATTTTTGCATTTAAAAAAAAAAAAATCTGTATAAACGGAAAATCTTATTTTTAGAAGAAAAGTTGTTCACTCCATAAATTGCTTCAGTTACTCTATCTATCTATCTATATATATATATATATATTTCTCTTACGTGGCGGGGAAATAATGCTGAATTTCTAGCTTATAGTTTGGCAACAACCATAGTTTACAGAGCTCAGACCAATGAACGGACTAGATTTGGTAAAATCAGCTCCGCCTCCAATATGGCGGCTATTGTGAGAGCAGTGAAATTCAAACTAGCAATTATTAAAAATAAAATAACATGTACGTAATCCAAAGCATTTGAGATGATTCCTCATTTTAATTATGAGTAATATCATTAATTTCAAATGAATTCTCAACTCTTATTTAGAATTTATTACGAATTTCACTCACACAGAAATCAAGAGAATAAAAATATCAACTCTCTAGATTGCAACTGCTGCCATATGTTGCTGTCTTGATGAAGTAAAAAATAATTTCTTTTTCAAAAATCAGTAATCAATTAGAACAGTAAAATGTCGAAACTATTTAAACAATGATTGATGACATATATAAATTATCTTCCTAACACGTACAGTTTTTTTAATGATTTTAAGCCGTGCGGTACAATATTATAGATGCAATAAGTTTTAAACTAATTGTGTTTCCAAAATCCTTTTTTCATAGTATTTAAATGATTTAAGCCTATTTGTAGCACCAATGTAGCACCAATATAAATGCATTTTTAATTGTGCTTTCAATTACTTTTTTTACATTAAGAAAAAATGTCAATTTCATTTGTTAAAATGATTTATGGTAGTAGTCATTCCGGCTAGAGTTGCTTGGGACCATGTAGCTTTCTTAATGTGAATTGCGAGCAATTCACGGGGGTTGGTGGGCGTTAATGAGTAGTGGGCTGAGCCCCCTAGTATGTCATAATTTAATACGATAATCTAATTACGTATGGGGATAAATTAATATATATATGCTGCCTGAAATAATATTACATATTTTTAAAAAAATGAAACATTATATTCATATATTTTTAGTATGCATTTAACGAACAAATATATACTTAAAATATTTCAATAACCATATTCCTCTAAGTTCTATTTAGCTTTCATCTTTTATTACCTTAATTTGTAGATGTTTAGTGACGTTTTAAATACGAGATTATAAAAAAATTAAAAATGCATATTTTACTAGACAAAAATGTATCTTGTAAACGCCAAAGCTGAAATAAATTTAACATGCTTAGTTTTCATTATTAAGGAAATTGTGTGATCAGTTTTTATCTTATACAGGGTAGATCAGCAAGAATACATTTTTAATATATTATTTTCAAATATTATTTACAAAAAATATATCAATGTGGTTTTTAGATAGCTTTTTTAATAGTTACAAACTTTCACCAGCATATTTGGATTTTATTTTAATTCTTGTACAAAAAAAAAAAAAAAAAAAAAAAAAAAAAAAAAAAAAAACTAGATGGTGTATGCAGTAAAATCCTCAAAATTTCTGTGTTCCCCAAAATTTCTATGGGATTTAGTTTTATAATTACTTAAAAATTGACTTGACTTATAACGACATAAAACTCTCCGCTTTCCAATTTTATACAATTTTTATTACTTACTCGAACAAATAACACGATGATTCGATCACGACAGTTCATAAACAGCAATAATATAACATATTCGTCCATATGAGTACTTGAATTTATCTAGAATTACGGTAAAAACACTTTGTTTAGAATAAAACTGATATGCAACCTTCTTGATAAGATAAAAAGTATCGAACAGCCTATTCCTCTTGCGTTCGTTTTAAAATCCTCCTTTCACGAGATGATTGCGCCAAAATCATCTTGCGATATTTCCATGATCCTCGTGTTATCCTTTTACATTCCATATGATATCGTGTACTTATTAATTGAACCCTTGAGCAGGTTACCTTGTATTGTTGAGGATTTTAATTTATGGATGGGTATTATTTATTATCCCTCATTTCTTGGACATTTTATCTGATGAAAATCTTGCTCTTCCTAACCTTCTTTAAGTGGACCCAATATTATCAGCCAGAAGAATATAATTTCGGAGTATAAAAAAGGTATTCGAATGGTTTTAGTGAAGCTTTTGTTTCGTTACACTAGTTGTGAAAGGTATGTCTCGGAGGAGTTGAACATTCGGAAGGGAAATGAACGCCTTATGACCAATGTGCCGCTTAAATCTGCTCTACAATTTCGCATTACTATAGTGCATTTTATAAAACCGTCGTTAATGAAGGAAATTGACGTACAGATTACCGCTGAAATTCCAAATTTCAAAATATTATTAGTGAGACCTTTTTCAGTTTTTGATTTAATGGAGCAGTTTTAAGTTATGTGCTGTTTTCAACATTGGCTAGCCTTTTTTTTCCTTTCTTCTTAGCAATTTTTAAACAACTTGTACTGTTTAAATACTGGAGACCTCAATAGATTATCATTTCTAAATTTTCTAGTCAATTTGCATCAAATTTTAATAGGTTTGACATTTTTATGTACTATATTTCTAATTAAACTTTGTGCACGCGCACTAGATACTTTGTGTATATAAAAAATGATAGCGACAAAATAATTGGTTGGTAGAAACCAATCCAGCAATTTTTAACGTTTGCATAATTTGCCTAAACTGTTAGAGAGTGATTTAAAAATAAATTGTATTTTCTAAATAAATAATACTGATGGAAAAAATTATAATATTTTAACTGTCCTTCATTTCAATTACATTTTGAATATTTTTGTGCAATTTTTCGATATATTTCTCTTTCCAGTTTCATAATCATATCTTAGTGTATGCCTAGATTTTTGAGACTGTATATTACTATATATATTATATTATACAAATCTGAATATTATTTATGTAATTTGTGTAACATTATCATACAAAATCGACAAAAGAGTACCTAAAAAATAATTATTTATTTATAATAAAATGTAAACATATCAATTTAGAGCTCTAAGATTAAATGAGTTAACACTAGAACCGCGATGATGGGTCCTTTTGACCCGTGCCAAATGAATAGATGTCGATTCGCACCAGAAATATTTTTATAAAATAAGTTAAATATATGCTGCCGAAAAATAATTTAAATAAATAAGTTAAATAGTTTGAAATAAAAATTATAGTGTAAATTTTTTTTTTATGAAACTTGAGTAAAATTTCCCGCGGTTCTAGTGATAAGTGGTATTATCAGAAAATTTTATGATAATTTGTTTAATGAGAAAGAATAAAATTAATAGCATAAAATAAAAGCGTATCATTTATATAACCCTTCACCTTTACAAATTTTCTTGAAAATTTTATGTTAAAAAAAAGAGACAGGAAAATATTCCACATGTCTGTTTCACAATGACTACTTTAAAGATTTACTTTGATTTTGATCAAGTACACGTTTGAAATTCCATTTGTAAGCCATGCAAATTTCTTTTTTAACAATTCAGTTTTCCATACTGCTGATTCAAATTTTATACCTCACAGTCAAATTTTTTTCTAGTCTGGCATTCTTTTCCTTTCAAGTTATCAATTCTATTTTACTATTCTTATTTAAAATATATATATTTTTTAAATCTCGTGGAGATAATTTACAAGCGGTTTGGAATTTTTCATTTATGAAACATTTAGCTTCGAGGCACATCTCAAAGGAATGCTGCGATTGAAGATTTCCTTGACTATTTTATCTTTTTAAAATGATTTGTGAAAAGGAATATAAATGAAGATAAGGAACACAGTGAAATGTTAAAAGCATAGTAAATTAAAAAAGAATAATAATAACTGGATTCTTCGAAATTGATTTTTCTCACAACTGTTATGCACACACACACACATATATATATATATACAGGGTGCGTCAGAAAAATTTATACATACACTGTTTAACGGGTCATAACTTTCTAATTTTGCTTTCCTTTCAAAGTGTAATCAAGATGGCCAAGATTAAATTTTGAAAAAATAAAATTTATTTTAAAATACTATTGTAAGTATGAAAATGTAGCAGAAGTACAGAAACAATATCGCAGGGAGTTTGATGCAGATCCACCTATTCGACTCACAATTCATGGGGTAAAACAAAAGGTAGAAATGAATGGATATTCATAAACAACATTCCAGAACAACAATTGAGCGAGAATGCGCCACAACACTAAATGAAATGTTTGTTGAAGCTTATGAATCAGTAGTCCACCGTTATAAGGAGTATATTGACAAGACCTGTAACAATTAAAATATCTTGACACATTTAAAAAATTTATAAAACAAAATATATGTAAGATAGAGACTAGAAATTCACGTATGTGTTACCTAAGATATTAGAGTTTTATTAAATATAGTCAATAAATTTCAATATGTGCACCTTTCGTGGAACGGAGAACATCTAATTGGCAATCCATCTCGGTCCATATGCGTTCCAATATCGATTGCGTGACATAGAACCCCAAATTCTGACGTTGTGGTGATTTACTTCGCCATCGATTTTGAAACGCACATGGGCCGCGATAGATTATCGACTAGTTGTTCTCTGTGCCACGAAAGGTACACATATTGAAATTTATTGACTATATTAAAATAGCCTCTAATATCGCAGATAACACATACGCGAATTTCTAGTTCCTATCATGTATATATTTTGTTTTATAACCCTGTAATTTTCAACATCTGTGGTAGGTATTATTTGCAAAATGAGTGATCATTTTTTGTTACTTGAAGAGTTTTTAAGATACATTAAGATATACTTTATTTGATTTTGCACTCCTTTGTTACGTATGTAAAATTTGACAGAATGGGAGATTGAAGAAGAGTGTGAGAAACTTTTACACAAATGGTTATTCAATGCGTGGACTTACATGCATTTTTTAAATAAGTGATTTTTCTAAGATTTCTGAGTTATTTGCCTAATTCATACTGCTATTTATAAATTTTTTAGAAAATTATTACTGAATTCTTGGAACTCTAAAGAAATTCACATTCAGTTTTCAATATTTAAATGATTTAGAATTATCAGTGAATAATCTTAATTGCGCCATCTATTTAGAGTATAACTACAATTTTTAAAACAAACGTTGTGAAGGTCAACGTTTTATTCATGATATAATTTTAAAACTTTAATTTTGGTTCATTTCAGCAAATGTTACTCGCTAACGATTATTTTAAATAAAGGAAAGTTCTCCCACTAAAGCTTGATTTTAAATGCATTTTCGGTATATATATATATATATATATATATATATATATATATATATATATATATATCCTCTTGGGACCTGAAGGTAAAATAATATTAAAAAAACTAATTGATAGTTTTTGCACAAACAAAATGGCACTATAGATGACAGGACGACCATTTTTTTGAAATTAATACTTTACGGGACTGGTCTGTTAGGTTCCCAAATATGGATCTAAAATTAGTAGCCACCTTAAAATAATAACTTAATTATCAATAATTTAGATTCAGGCAATAACTAATTTAAGGGCTTTAAAGAATTGAAAAGAAACTAATTCCCACTAAGGATTGATTTTAAAGACTTTTTCGGTATATATATATATATATATATATATATATATATGTATATATATATATATATATATATATATATATATGTGTGTGTGTGTGTGTGTGTGTCACGTTTTTACTTGTATCACCATATTTTTTGTAGAATCATTATCCAGGCATGGGCTGCCACCGAGGAATTTGCAGTCGGGCGCCGAGATAGTGTGCGTACAGAATGCAAATAAGAGGCAGTCCGTTCCAGTTCACTTTTTATTCGAATTAAAAAATAAAATGGCCATGCTTTACTAATTACGATGCTAAATCCATACATGATGATTTTAATACCGTGGAGAAACTTGGTGACTTAATTTAATAATTAAGAAGACATTTTTGTTCTTACAGGCAGATGTTTCTTCTATCTGCAGCCAAGGAGATTATTCCATCGTCGTGAAGTACGTGCCGGGGTTACATGTATATCTATTATCTAACGCCCCAGAATACCTTTTCATTAAACAGTCTTTCGACCAATCAGCGCTACAGGACTAAATTCTCCGGCGCTCTGATTTCGAAGCTATAAGACCGTAATCTGAAAAAAATGCGGGAAAAAATACTTCGAGAACATTACCGAACAATATAATTCCTTCGATTAAAAATAAAGAAAAAAAAATACGTAGGTTTTACCGAGCATGGGCAAGATGCGAAGATAATATTTTACATTGAGACTGAAGTTAGCTTTCATAATTTTGAGAAAGAATATTGTTTTGTCAGAAAACATAGGGAAATAAAAATAAAAATAAAAAAAGATATAGGTTGTTATTTCAAGAGAGTTAAAATATTTTTAGCTGGGAGATTTGTGTTTAAAAGAATTAAATTCTGGGATGCATTTATTTAATGAAACAAAAGTGCGTAATTTTAATAGAACAGCGCGATCAGAGCCATTTTTTTAAGAGAATGAATTTAGAATAAAGTATTTTTAGCACGGTGGAATTTTGACAGTCGAAATACTAGAACGAGAAAATAATTTAGAATAATGAGATTTACACAGAATTATAGTTTTGATGAGTCTAACGGCGAAATTTTTTTTTATGTGTTTCATATATATATATATATATATATATATATATATATATCCCCTTGAGACCCGAAGTTAAAATAATATTAAAAATACACATTCATTGCTTTTGCACAATTAAAATGATACCATATATGACTGAAAGATCCTATTTTCTGAAATTGATACTTAGGGTACTGGTACGCTACGTTCACAAATATATATCTAAAATTACTATTCCAATTAAAATATCGATTTTATTATCCAGAACCTAAATTCACGCAATAACTAATTAAAGGGCTTTAAGCAAGTGGATGGGAACTAATTCCCTCTAAGGCTTGATTTTAAATACTTTTTCGTTATATATATTAGGGTGGAGCGAATTTTTTTTCTTCAAATCAAAATTGGGCAGGGTGGGAAAGTTGCTCTATCAGATCCTCATTCTGATTATAAAATATCTTTGAAAATTATTAATATAAAATACTACCCCAAGGTCATTGAATGTTTATTTGAAATTTGTGTAAAATATTGAATGAATTTTTCATTTCATTTTCAAAAATTTATTCAAAAATTTAAATTATTTTTTCCACAATATTTATAAAAAAAAGAGGAATATAATAATAGTTTTATTTCGATATTGTTACACTAATTCCTCAAAAGAAGAGAAAAATATATATATATATACATTATTTAAAAAAACATGCATTTAGTAATCTTAACAAAACTCAGACTAAATCACAATCGAAAATCTGCTAAGACTAAACATTCCAAATTCGGACCGATGTTAGCAAATGTAATCGGACCATTAATGGACATCAGACATCGGTTCAACGTCATTTGCCGATTTCAGTCGCTTGCCGATATCTAACCATAAGGGGATCGTTAACAGTAACTGGCATTTGGAAAAGCACGGTTCTTTAATATTAGTATCGAAATGCAACCGGTACTTGACCGATACCACTGTGAAAAACCCACACTGCCGACTGCTGTCTGATCGTGTGCCGAAAGATATGTGTTTGCGGGACTTTTTCTTAATTATTACTAAAAATATTTGCTGAAGTATTAATTTTAGAGTTTTGATACATAGATGTATTATAATATAATGAGAAATCTCAATGGTGACTGTTCATTATTTAAATTAGACACCTGAACTTTTAAACTAACCTAAAAAACAGCATGTGCACATTTTAACACTAAAAATAACTAAAACAATTGATTAAATAAATACATATTCCCGGGAAAAGTATATCCTTATATTAAATAATTCTTTTTAATTTTATTTTTTCGCTAGTTTTTAAAGCATTTTACTGTCTTGTGCTTAATCCTTATAAAGTTCGAAAAATATTTCAAATAATGTCAAAGCAGAAAAGTATTTTCCTTGTACTATCTGAATAAAAAATATTCGATGCATTTTCTTTGACAGAAACACAAAAATTTACAATTCATATAAACATATTTACCATTTCAAATCAGATAAAACATTCTGCTGAAATCACATTACTATTCCTTCCTTCAGAAACAACGTATTCGCTGTCTTATCAGATAAAGAATATATAACTAGTTTATAAATTTCGTTTTATCTCTTGAATTCTTAAAATAAGCGGTAAAAATGACTTTTAGCGTAAAGCTTATTTAGGCATATGATTATATCATTTGTATTTGCAATGCAATAATAAATATGCATAAAATGTTGGGAAAGTTAAACGTAATCTAATGTAAGAAAAATTTGAATTCATAATATTTCATTTCTCCGAATTTTGAAGAAATTAAAGTAATGTGTTCTACAAAATATTTCATATATTTTTTATATTAATTATTATTTTTTATAAATAAAATATTTTCATTGAAAAGCACTGAGTGAGTTATTGATCTCTCCTTAAAATGCAATGTTAAAATAAACGCAAAAATGATATTATTTTATTTATTGTTTTAAATAGCATTATTATTAAAAATGTAATGAATTATTTAAAACCATAACTAAAAATTGGAGTAACTAAATAACTAATAACTACAAAAATTGTAAATGCTTCATAACTATAAATAGGAATGGATCGTTTAGATTTTTAGGAAACACTTACTGCCGCAAAACAAAAATTTAAATTATTTTAGAAGAATTCTTCAGAATTAAGGAAATCAGAATTTATACTTCGAAGTGGAATACGTTTAGTTTATAAAATAATATAGTGACAAAAATAATCACATGATCCAATGTGAGTTAGAATGTTTCAGACGTAGTATTATTATAGTTTTGTCAAATGTTTTCGCAATTTATATACCAATATAATAAATTGTTTAGTATAATTACTAATAATAAAAATTCTTACTTAAATGATATTTTCATAGCTGACAATATTTAAATAATTAAAAATCAAATATAAATATCTTGAACCAGATTTCTTTTATGTAAAATATTTCCTTCCTTCTCTCTTCTATGTAATAATTATATTTTTTCAATCATTAAATCAAGTTTCTCTTTGACATAAGTTCATTTGATTAAAAAAAAAAAAAAAACCAGGAACGTTGGCAGCTATTGTTTATTTATATATTTTCATGATTTGTAATTGTTAGAGATAAGGAATAACTTAAAGCGATGGGAACTCGAAATGAATTCTCACAGAAAATTACTACAAATATTTTATTATAGATTAAAGCAATAATTACTATTTGTAAGTAGTAAGTCTCAAAAGTAAACACCGTAAGTACAAGTATATTTATGAAAACAATTGCATTATCCCATGTTTATTTTTTTTACTATTTACTACTTGAATGGAGAAATGTATACTAGAAATGAGTACCTGTCCCCAGTCTTGCAAAATTGTTTTTTTAAATATTTGATCAAGTCTAATGCCAGTGCTTCTAGCTTACAAGCTTTTTTCTTACCACTATATTTAAACAGAAAAATTAGCACTACACTTTTTAAAAAAACTGTAAATTTATGAGCGTTTGCCCTTCAATTTTCACGGGCACCAACCTTTTTTGATGAAAAACGGTCTGATCCACTAAATAAGCGGCCTTATCCCTTAGATATTTAGCAAATTAAGAGCAATCCACATATTCTTACAGTTCTAGCCCATATGTTAACAAAAATACGGTACGAGCCCATACATTGTCCTCCGCTAGGGTGTAACCCTTCATTTTACCCGTGTTTCGAAAATTTTAACCCACCAAAACAACGATTCTGTGATGATTATCTAACGTGCTACGTGCTACTGAACCGTAAGTAATGGGTTATTGTGTTTTAAAGTGCATTATATCCTGTGCTTTATAATGCTATATTACTTTGCCCCGTAAAATTACGGGCTACACAAAATGACGGGTAGGGATTTTTTTTTTTTTTTTTTTTTTTTTTTTTTTTTTTTTTAACGGGGTATGACTGGAATTTCTGCTGCCAGCCTCTGCCTGTAATTTTACTGCAATTTTTTTTTACAGTGTCTTATTCCTAAATTTTCACTATTAAAGAAGATGAATGTTTATTTTGAAAAATAGTGGTAGAAAAAATCCGTAAAACGACAGCTATGTGGTACTCTTATTTAAGAAAATTACGATATTTTTTCAACGATCTATTTTCATGTTTATCATTGACTATCTCTGATATAAACTTGGACTAATGATGGGAAAAGAAAGTTTAAATTCTGGAATTAAATATATTTAAATGCATTCCAAAAACTTTATTAAATCCTGAAATTATATTTTGTTGTTTTTAAATTAGAAATATCCAAAGCTAATTATTTAACGGAAAATAAACTGAAAATGTATATTAAATTTTGAAAATAAATCTGTATATATATATGTCGTATTTCCAAGTTCAAATCCGGGATGAAAGGCAGTCGTGCTCGTTGATAAACAGGGTTAGCTATGTGATAGGTTTCCCTTTTAGCTCGCATCAGGCGGCCGTGTGGTATCATCAACAACAACAAGAAAATTCAGTCCATTTTTTCGTCGAAGAACATTTTATTTCCAGTTAAAGACATCTCTTCAGGGAAAATGCTCGTTAGCCAACGCTAAACAAAATAAAATTACAACGTTCCATTATTTTCTAGAATCCGTCCCGATTCTTTTAGCAAACACCAGCGTCAAAAAATTCTCTCCGAATCAGGATGATCGTGTTTTTAAACTAGCTTGCGTAATAATACAGAATACGTCACGTGACCCACTTCTATCGAATCAAAACGTCTCTTTTGGAACTTTATCAATATTTCCGGTGGATTTATTTTGTCGTAAAATGACTTCCTTACCGCCAAAAACTTTCTACGCCCTTCCAGAATATTCCATAATCTCGTACCAGATGCCTGCCATATCAACAAACGAGCTTATCTGTTTTGAGGCTGTAGCTAAACTTCGAATTTAATACGTAATAAAAATAATAAGAAGAAAAGAAAATGAATCTTTATAAAAGCAGAAAAAAAAGAAAGAATTAAAGTTTTTCAGAAATATTTCAAAAGACATTTGATATTTAATAATAGGATAACTTTATGAAATAAGATTTTTTGAGTGGAATATTTTAAGAGATACGATATTTTAGCATTTAAATAAAGAAGTTATAGCAATTTGACCACACGGGAATAATACTAATGAATTTTAATAATGGATTAAAATAAAGATGTTCTATTTAAAGAATAAATTAAAAAAAGCTATCGCCATTTTTAGACTAACTACTTTCGAATAAATATTATTAAGTGGATTAGGACAAATTGACTTTACATATGGATAGTAAAAGACTATTTTAAGAATGAGAATTATTTTAATAAGTTGGGTTATATACCGAATATTATTGAATGGACAAATTTTATAGAATAATTGCGGAAAAAAATTAAATTTTGTAATATATATATGTATATATATATATATATATATATAATGCATTTATTAACAGAAACATTAATTATTTTATGTAAAAATATTTTTAATTTTTAGGATATTTAAATAATTCTGTTTATAAAAGAATTATAAATAATATGGCTTGCAAGTGCTTCTGTTATTCATCAGTGAAACATTTTTCATTTTAATTATTTTGTAAAAGAAAATATTATTAATTTTTTTTAATTATGCATTTAATTATCCTTGTTCCTTGAGTCACTTATATTTAAAAATTTTTTAGCAAGAGATGTATGAATGAATCTGACGTTTTCTTACTTCTAAATTAACTATGATTTTTGCGTTGCATGTTAAAAGGTTTAATGATATGAAACATATAGAAAAACTTTTGCGCAATTTCATCCGTGATATTATTAGATATATATATTTTTTTTATTTCACTAAAAATTGTTTCATGCAATAAAAATTACTTTATATAACACTATGGATATGCATTTTCTGCGTTTTATTTATATTTAAGTAATAGTACTTTTAAAATCCTGCAAACATTTTGCGAGAAAAGGTGCGGCGTAAAATGTTCCGTGAAGCCGAATCCTAAGCGATACATATGCTGAACCAGATTGTGACAAAATAAAACATTTTGTCTGAGAACCATTAGCACATTTGTCACATAATACTGTTCCCTGTAGTATATTTCTTGAAAATACATCATGTAAAAAAAAAAAAAAAAAAAAAAAAAAAAAAAAAAAAAAAAACATGTCTAGCTGAAAAGAATTTTATTTGAAAATTCTAAAGTAGGTCCTATAAATACAGGAAAGCAAGCTAAATTTCAGTATACATTGTGTTTGAAATTGGACATAACCCGAATACTAAACTGTTACAAGAAAAACATCAAATATCGTAAGAAAATAATACAGAATTAATTGTAATAAATAAACAAAGGAAAACATACATACTATTTTTAAAATTTTATCATATTATAGTTTAGAATTTGTATTATTATTATTATTTATATAATTATAAATATATATAGATATATATTATTATTTATATAATTATAAATAATAATAATATAAAAGAATACAATTCAATAATTAATCGATACGGTTAGGGGTAATATTATTATTTATATAATTATAAATATATATATATATATATTATTTATATAATTATAAATATATATATTATTATTTATATAATTATAAATAATAATAATATAAAAGAATACAATTCAATTATTAATCGATAATTTCAGAAATGTGAACCTGTTGAAGGATATTGCACACTAAAGTCTGTGGCAATAAGGAATGTTTAGTGTAATGTTTTACATTTTGTTCTGTTTGCATTTTTTATTATTATTATTTTTTTTACTTTGACCCGTTAAGATAATAAAAAGTGACACAATCTAATATAGAAAAATGAAAATTTGTCTGTCCATCTGCACTTCTATACAAATCAAGAGTTTGAAAGGCAGAATTGTGAAATAGGTGTATTCAAACACGGCCGAGTCAACTAAAGTAAACCGAAAGCGAAATAATGTATAGTTAATTTTTAATTAATAAAAAAACAAAAAATCTAACATCATTTTCCTATTAAATTTAAACACTTTGTGTTATAGCAGTTGCCAACAATAAAAAATCCACAATAAAATTGAACAATAATTAATTTTTCATTGAAAGATTTCCATGTAAAAAATAAAAATGAAATAACAAGTTTCAACAATTGAAAAAAATATTAATATGATGTATACTGATAATATAACGGAAATTTTCAAACATTTCTCAATAATAAAAGGATTATTATCATGTGCAAGTACAGAAAGCAGGTTAATATGACATCATTAGAGAAATAAAAAGAAAATTAATATGACGTCATATTTAAAGTTTAACGGACATTTTCAAATGTACTAGAATCATACAAAGAGGGTATCAATATGAGTAATTGAAAAAGCAAGTATATATGACGTCAGCAGGTGACTATAACGTCATATGAGTTTGAGAAATGTGTTGAATCTGGGCAAAAACTCAGTTATGGAAATATTGGCATATTTTAACATTTTGAAGTTCTCTATACAACATGTTTAATTTTGAAATTTATTTTTCTAAACAAACATTTTAAAAATCCCGGGCAACGCCGTGTCCTTCAGTTAGTTGTATATATTGACACGGCTACCTAGTATACACCTATTGTTATTCCAAAACTATGGTTTAATGCGAAACTGCCGTTTGTCTAGCTACAATAATTTTAGAATCCCGTGCCATGTTGTTTAAAAAATCTATAAATATTTTGTATGTTTATAAAATATATTAACATGGATAGTTTTATATTAATTCAATGTTCCATGTGTTGTAATATATTTTTCAATATATGCTTTCAAGGTATATTTTAAGGTGAAGTTAATTACACGTCTGTAGCATAAATGAATTTCAATACATTAAAATCAGAAATATATGTATTGTAAACAAGTAAATCAAATGCTTTTTCTTTTTTTTTTCTTTCTTTTTTTTTTTTTTTTGTGGTAAGTGAATTCCAGTTTCTCATTTATTTATATGATGCAATGAAAAAAATCTCTTAAATAAAACTTTTTCATATATATATATATATATAGATATATATGGATAGATAGATAAATAGATATAGATATAGATATAGATAGATAGCTATATTAATTATAAGCATTTTTATATGAATTGAAAGACACATTTTGGCATTTATAAAATATAAATTACAAAAGACTAAACATAAGGTAATGAAACTATAGATTGTTTAAATGAGATTAAAATAATAACACCACCGCGCAACAACAGTGCAACAGATGTGACAGTGCAACGGATGTGATTTTTCCATATTATGCATTGCTTTAATAATTGAAAATTTATTACTATATAAATCTGATAAGTTTACATTTTTATGTTTATTTTTTTTTACTTTATTTTTTTTTTACAATATAAATCTTTAAGAAAAAGCTATTTATCCTTGCTAAATCTCTTTTCTTAAGTTTAGAATTGGAAATTTATAGAACATGCCCGCTTTGCAATTTCCTCTGATATCATTTATCATGATTTTAAAACGAAACAATATGAGAACGCATAAATCATTTAACCCACTTTTTATCAAGGATCGAGAAAACATTATAAAATCATAAAATATCTGATAAAATGTGGACAGTAATATTTGTTAGATTTCATATATACTTTTCAATGCATTTTTTTTTCTATAAAATATCTAAAGGAAACCTTTTTCAAAATGTTAGTATTTTTTAATGTACATATAATGTGTGATTCACTACGTTAAAGGAATTTTGCTTGCATTCGTTGATATGTTTAGTTTTAGATACATAGGTTTATAGTAAGAACAACGAAAAAATATTTATACAGGGTGATTTTTTTTTTAAGTTGTGAAAGTAAAACACTATAACAAAAGAACCACTGATCCAAATGACCTACAATTTCAACAGTATGCTCCCAAAGCAATGAGAATTTTTTAGGCATGGTTAAAAAAAAAACTTAAAATCGCACCGACAGATGACGCTGTAAGGTATCAGAAACAAAAAATATCGTCTGTGGTAGGAAAATAATGGACGGTACTTTGAGAAACCATCTTCCGTAGACCCTCTGTCGTCTGTGTCCTAAATCTTATAAGAGCAGTTGCTGCGCTGTCATTATTCTGATAATACAGTTTCACTAACACCGCACGGTCCGTCAATGGCGCAGTCATTGCGAGGATTTCCGTAGAATAATGAACACGAGATGTGCGTACTTCACGTTTTTACCGCCAATGTGCGTGTGCGTGCCGGGCGCAACTTTGTCTTCCGACTTTACTGCATGTACAGCGCCGTCTGTCGGTGCGATTTTAAGTTTTTTTAACCACGCCTAAAAATGCCCATTGCTTTGAACGCATACTGGTGAAATTTTAGGTCATTTGGATCAGTGGTTCTTTTGTTATTGGGTTTTACTTTCACAACTTTAAAAAAAAAATCACCCTCTACATTTATAATTAATAACAATTACAGAGGCATCTCCCTTTTCTCATTCGCAAATAAAGCAAAAAATTTACAATCGTTAAATTGTACCATTTCGATACAATGCAAACGTGAATAACGATACATGAAATTAAAAATTTATATATTTTTTCAATTATACGAACTCGCAAGTAAATTTTAGATGATATATTTGAAAATAAAATTTGAATGTGTTACGGTTATTTTGTTAATGTTACTTCTTTGTACACGGAACAAATGATTTTAATTAACTGTAATACTTTTGAAAATATAAGTTGCATATTATAACTATTTTTTATTGTTGTATACAGAACGAATGAACTTTTTTCAAAATGTGAAAGGGAATACTCTTTGTTACTCTGTTTCATTGCACTTTTATTCGAAAAAGAAATATGAAAATGGACTTCAGAGTTTCTAAATAAAAATACTCTTTACACATTTCAATGAATAATACATTTTCATTAAATCCTAGCTGATCCGTCAGGTATTTCTCGGAAATCGGTATTTTCTTGGGGGGATTCGATAAAAATAGACATTTTTGGTGCGCATTCTATTCTAAACGAACCTCTTTACCTCTTTCTGAACGTAACTCCGGCACTCGTTTCAGCTGCCTATGGCATTGTATAGCAAGCGTGCAATATTGTTTAGTTTAAATTTCCAGTGGATTCGAATGCTAGGGGACTCAAAATCATTTTTCTTAGTTATCTATATCATAATTAGTTCATGTTAAGTTGATTGAACCAATTCCCATTGAAGGAGATTCCAAGCATTTTTAGAACACTTTGGTAGAAAGATGAAAATGCCCTATGTTCACCACTTCTAACCACCATAGCTCCAACGACCCCACAGCTACCAACATGCAACCACCATAGTCCACGAAGGGAGGCTCCAGGCTACTACCACACTCAGTCACATGTAATTTGCGCTAGTATGTGTGGCGGCAGATTGAAATATAGGGACACACACGTCTATGTGAAAATGGCCTAGGTCGATCACTTTCAACCACCCTATCTCCCACATCCCCACCGATACCGATATGCAACCCACATCGTGCATCATGGGAGACTTGAGGCTACTATCACACACAAATAATGCCAGTGGTCTGCACTGGATAGATGTGGCTGCACAGTGAAATATAAGTATACACACGTCTCTGTCTCTCTATCTATGTATATAACACGTCAATAATTGCATATAATTTCTGGTATGCATTGTAACGATATATTCCTATTACTAATGGTGGTAAAATTTATAAAACCTGCTAATAGTTACATATATTATCTGTATTTCAATAAAAATACGATTCCCCGTTAATAGTTTATAAAATGTATTTTACAGCGAAGAATAAATGCTTCAATACATTTTTTAAAATAAACTTAAATGTGATTACAGTAACAATTTCTATATACAGCATTATACATGAAATAATATCACTTAAAACAATGTTACCTGCCAAAAGAGTAAAACATGTAAGGATGAAATAAATTTAATATAATTAGAAATATTACGTTTTGTAATAAATAATACATAATTGTATTGTGTTAAATACTATAATACTCAGTCAAATTACTGTGTAAACTAATATTTAAAATTGTTATAAATAACAAAATACATTATATTTTTCAAGTTACATAATACATAACACAAAATGCCAATGCAATATTAAGTTGTTTGATAAATAGTACCATATTTTTGTATTTTAAATACTATAATACTCAGTTAAACACTAGAGTGTAAAATAATGCGTGAAATTTTTCCAAATAATAAACAAATGCTATTCATTATATTGCTTAATACATAACACATAATTAAAGTTTAGATTTTGTTATCTCAAATTTTAAATTAAACAAAAAGTAACGATATATAAAATTTAGTACACTGACTATTAGTCAACAGATGTAAAAAAATAATAACATGAAAATCTATATATTTAAAACGCTAAGCGATTTCTTTCGACAATCCGTGAGAACAAACTACTGCATCAAATTACACCATTATTTTTTTAAATGAAATATATTTGGACACAAATTTGTTATCGTACATTCGTTTGTTCGAAAATTTAATTAATTAGCCGTAATTTTCAATTAAACTTTTACTTCTGCTTATGACGTCATAAAGTCGGCAACTCCCACTGTTGCGAAACATACACTGTAAAACATTTGGTGTAACGTTACTCCATAAAACTGGAGGCAGCATTGCTGCCTCCAATCTTATGGTGGTATTTAACTGATATAACTGGTGTAACATTACACAGCTCTTGTGTAAGTTTACACCATAATATTGTGAAACATATCACAATTTCTGTGTAAGGTTACACCACAATTGCGTGTAAGCTTTCACAGTAATTGTGTGTAAGGTTACACCACAATTGCGTGTAAGCTTTCACAGTAATTGTGTGTAAGGTTACACCACAATTGCGTGTAAGCTTTCACAGTAATTGTGTGTAAGGTTACACCACAATTGCATGTAAGCTTTCACAGTAATTGTGTGTAAGGTTACACCACAATTGCGTGTAAGGTTACACCACAATTACTGTGAAAGCATACACGCAATTGTGGTGTAACCTTACACACAATTACTGTGAAAGCTTACACGCAATTGTGGTGTAACCTTACACAGAAATTGTGATATGTTTCACAATATTATGGTGTAAACTTACACAAGAGCTGTGTAATGTTACACCAGTTATATCAGTTAAATACCACCGTAAGATTGGAGGCAGCAATGCTGCCTCCAGTTTTATGGAGTAACGTTACACCAAATGTTTTACAGTGTGTTCTATTTCAAGTCTTTAACAGGACCCACATAGTCATTTGATTCAATGTCAGACCATTTTCTGTGACATGGATGAGCACAAGTATTTTATATTTTAATTTATTATGTCCTATTTTCCCTTGCAATTAAATCACCAAAAAATATTAAGTTAACTTTTAGCTTTTACATCCTACAACTTCAAGATGTTCCTTATAATTCCTGAAGAAAGTTTCAGTAGATATTCAATAAACTCTGTAAAATCGAACACCACTAAATTTTAGAACATTAGTATATATTTTCAAAAATGTTTGATGATCAAACTAACAATAAAAATACAATTTTTTTAGCTGGTCATATAGTATACCGAAGTTCTTTTAAGATACAAATTCCTTACAGCGACAGTTTTTTTTTTTTTTTTTGTCTGACAACTTATCCTATCATTTCTTTTTTACATTTTGCTTTCAGTCTTAAACTTCTTATTTCCATAAAATGGGGGCATATAGGATCCCTTTTCCTACCTGCAATCTTAGTGTTAAAAATCTTTTGAATTTGTCCTGCACTACATTCATTTCAACACAGTTATTCCAATTGGTAAATGAATCATTAATTGCAATTTCTAACTGGGTGAAAAAGGTCTGGGCCAGGATTCAAACACGGAATCTCTTGGCTGAAGCTTCCAATGTTCTGCCAGTTGAATTTGGATGACTTAATTCACCCAGCTAACCTTATTGATCATAACATCTGGTCAGCTCAACAGAATAAATCGCAGGTAAGGCTGAATACGTAATTACACTAGATTAAGTTTAACGCAATTATTCTAATTGGTAAATAAATCATATTAATTGTAATTTTCCATCTGGGCTGTAATTTTCCGTCTGAGCCCAGTTGGAAAATTACAATTTATACTACTCTGTACTTAAGGGGAATCTTCACTCACTTGAAAACACTCGCTCGCTAATGTTAAACCTATAAATAATTTTAAAATATTCAAATTTGAACGAGAAATTCTAAAATAACCTGCCCATAGGTTTAATATTAGTGAGCGGTTGTTTTCAAGTGAGTCAAGACTCACCTTAAGTACTTATGCTATCTACGGTTCAGTAAACAATAGTAACCTTTAAGTTTTTAATAATTGGTTCAAGTACTTTGCTTCATGTATAGTTAAATACTAGGTTTTTAGTACCTGTTAGTTGATGTTGAAAATAAGGAAATTCTTCTTTGTTTTGTATTTACTCTGGGGTATCACTATTATCCCATTCAATGAATTCTCGCTTATCGCTTCAGTGAGTGTTTACAAAGAAAAACAAGCAAAGGATTATGTTGAAAATAAAAGAACATTTTTACAGTGTATAACATACACCTTTATTTTTTGTTTGATGTAAATAACATGTACACTTTTCAAGATTATTTTCAATTAGAGTATAGTTAACCATTACTAATGAAAAAAGTAAGTGTGATTTTAATCTTTTCTTTCTTTCTTTAAAAAAAAAAAAAAAAAAAAAATCAAGGGATTAAAATCGGCATACTTTGTGTTGGAGGAAAAAACACTTAATTCTTATGGCAATTACTGGAAAATGATTAAGCTTACAAGAAATTGCAGTTGCTTGTGCCAACAAATATTCCTTCTTGAAAGTTATATAATTTTTTTCATATGCTAAACAAATAAAAAGGTGTTTTGTATATTTGTAAGACATGTATTCCTGTACTTCTGTGTTTCAAATAGAGAAAATAATCTGGTATATTTCTTTTATTATTTATTTAAATTATATAAGATTAATAGGATGCCTAAGAAACTGTAGTTTCCTCTAAATGTCTTTAAAAAAAGGCAAATTCAAAATTTTCTACATATTTTGGATTGTTTTTTCCTGTTAATTAACAGGTTCTCAGTCCACAGCCGACATATGGGCTGGCCGCCTAGTTAATAACAGATCATATTAAACTGGACTCAGGGTAAATAAAAAATGTTCATTTATAGTCTAGATGGTGGACTGTGAACCTGTTAAAAAAAAAACATTGTACTAGGGGCAGGTATGTCAAACACGTGGCCTGCCAACAATTATCTGTGGCCCGCGAAGCCTTTGGAATTTTACCTGTTTTTAATTTAGCTGTTAGAACATGCATGCTGAAAACACACTTGCACTAATCGTGGCAAACATCAGAAAGATATGTATATCAGTGTTACCAGCTTGGAGGACTTTTTTTAAATTCAGAATGCTACCACTATTTATGAAATTCTGCCATTAAATACACTGTAAAAAAATATTCTAAAATAGAACAAAAAATGACCCAAATTGGGTTGTAAGATTGCTGGGTGCAGCAATGTTTCAAACTGGGAATGTTTCTTAGTGGTCCAAAATGGGTAAAAAAATGTGTCCACTTTGGGTCTATTGCAGAACCCAAATTGGAATTCAGAGTTTAGCCAAAATGGGTAAAATTTCAACCCATTTTGGGTACATACACAACTCCAATTTGGGTACTGCAATAAACCTAAATTGGAATTCACAGTATACCCAAAATGGGATAAATTATTACCCATTTTGAGTCACAAAGAGACATTTCCCAATTTGGAACATTGTTGCACCCAGAAATCTTACAACCCAATTTGGGTCACTTTTTGTTCTGCCATAAATCCAAATTGGGCCCTTTCTTGTACCTGTTTCGAGTCAGAAAGAGAGAGACCTTTTCTGATTTGGAACATTGCAGCATTTAGATATCTTACAAACCAAATTGGTCATTTTTTGCGCTATTCAAAAAAATAGAAATCCATAAAACATTAAAAATTCTGAAAATTTTTTACATAAAGCTTTTATTTTTTAATCTCTTATGGGGAAAATATTTTTTTTTTCACCTGTCTGAATAGAAAAAACCCATATATATATATTTTAATGTAAATGTCCAAAATTTTAGGAAATCCCTGAAATTTATAAGAAAATATACAATTAAATTAACAAAAGTTTGTGATTTTTCAGAAAAAAAAATCAAAAAGTTTGATTTTTTTAAAATTCAAAACATAATTTTAAAATTACACATTTTAAAGTAAAATAATTTTATTAAATCATTATAATTAACAATTAGAAAAACTCATTTAAATTTGAACAGTTGCACTTGAACGGTTTCAATTGTAAAAGTTTCTTTATCTAACACATTGCAGAATGAAATGGCATACAAGACTTGTTCCATACAAAGTAAAAAAAAAGTCTAAAATAAAAATTATAGAGTAATTTTAAATATAAAAGTGTCTAAATGTCGTAAAAATGGTTTCATATAATTATTCTGGTAGTGATGGTATTTTGAACTTTTGAAGGAATACTTTTCAAAAATTGGATAAAAAACATTTTTTTCATTTTATTTTTTGAAATTTGAAAGTGTCATTTATATATTACTTTTACAAAATAACTAATAAGGGAATGAGATTATAGCAAATATGGAATTGCCCCCCTGTGGGGCGTACTTCTCGCCCCATATTGGGAACCATTGTTTTAGAGTGAAAATGGAGAATAAATTAAATTCCCAATATTTCTGTTTTACTGTTTACACTCACCGATCTATATATCCAAAAAAAAGTTTCAAATATAGTAATAAAGAATAAAAATATATTCCTTAAGTACAAATTAATGACAAAAATTTTTTTAACATTTTATGAAAATATTAGTTTTTTAGAAGAGAGGAAGGGAAAAATAAAAATATTAGGAAATAAGTTTATTAGGAAACTTATTCAAGATATTGGCCATTTCAATATTTGTTTGTTTGTTACCTTCAATACTGCAAAAAATGTCTCAAGAATGGTTATTACTATTACTCAATATTTAAATAAATTTACACAATATTTTAAAACTTATTCATAAATTCAAAAAGGTATATTAAGAGTAAATTAAAACATGATGAGTGCACGAACAGTTCTTATTTTTTTACGAAAAAAAAAAAAAAAAAAAATAGTGTGCATTACATAATAAAATGTTAATCACTTAAAATAATAGATATGTATATAAAGCTTAAATGCAATATTTACGTATATAATATCAAGGTTCGCACACTTCATTAAAAACTGCCTTGTTTATTCACAGAATTTACAGTATTTTTCTTTAAAAAAAAAAAAAAAAAAAAAAAAAAAAAAGCAAAACTGTTAAAAAATTGTGGTATAACTGCGAGAACCCTTCATTATAATAAAATGAATGTAAATTTAATTAATAAGTGCAAAAACAAACTTTTTTATTCAATAAATCAGATAAATTTTGTAGATTACTAAAACAAAACATTTTATTAATCAAAAATTCTACAATAAGAATGAATTATATAACAAATTATTTAAAATAATAGTGATACAAACAAATAATAAGGTGCTTCAAAGGTAAATTTGTGAGATACTTCATTATATTCTGCAAATAGTCATTGCTATCTGAAATTAAAACCATAAGTAATCAATTAAATTGAAGACTCTACATGATGGGAAACATGCAAATACTTTACATCCTTAAAAAAATGGTAATTTTTTAAATATCAATTAAACAAAAAGGAATTTACTTTAAAAAAAAAAAACTACTACATTTTATTTTTTAGTTATTAAATTGTATACTTCATACCTTTCCTTACACATCCAATATGTAAATTATGATACAAGACTTCCAGTTTATATTTAATTTTAGATACTTTTTATGTATTAGGAGCTGCACATTTATAAATTTAGGAAGGGGCGAAGTCTGGCCCTTAATATCATAAGCTATCTTCAGGAAGAGGTGGGGGTCTCTTTAATACCTTTATTATTTTTTATCTAACCAACATCTTATTTTTTGTGACTTTCTCTTTACATCAAAAAAGTTTTATCTATTTTTATGAAAATACAAAGTTATTAATAAGAATTAAGCCATTAAACGATTTCAAAGTAATTTTATTACAAAACAGGGAATACCCTCAACATCCAGCATTAAAAAAAAAAAAAAAAAAAAAAATTTTTAGACATTGATAACGATATCATTAAAGGAAAGGGGAGGGGGGGGGGGTGTCTACAATTATCATAAAGTCAGAAACGTTATGTATGCAATGTACTGCCAATTAACTCTATTTCATATAAACAAAGATTGTATTTAGGTATGGACCATATGACAACTAAAATTAGAGGGGAAGATAAAATTTAAGTCAAATTGAGAATATTCTCTTACTTGTGAAAATTTTTTTAATGGATTAAATGTTGGAATTAGTATTCAGTTACTTTGTTAAAAGCCTTGGGTGTGTTACAAAAAAAAGGCGAGGTTGAATATGGCAGGAAAAGCAAAATTTTCAAAAGGCACTTTCTGGCAATCTTTATTTACATTTTTAAATCTCATCAGATTGTTAAATCTTTATAAGTAGATTTAAGAGTTTTTTTGCACAATCAGATTGAAGTCAGTTCCTTACTCTAGTAATATATAAATCGCAATGCCCATTGAACTAGTTTGCCTTGTGAACACATTTCTTCTTTTTGCAACATAGTAGACTCCCTGAAATCCACACATCATTTCAGATGTAAACAATGCAGTTTTTTTAAATTTTTATATTATTCTGTACACATTTTAATATCGAATTCTAGTTAATATGATTAAACTCTCATGTTTTCTCATGAAGGAAGCATAAATTTATTTCTGAAGAATTTCAAGGTACTTCTGATATCAGTGGCAATATCTTTTTAACAAATACATTTATGTATTAATCAAGCTTTTTGGTTATTAAGTATGGCTAAATATGAAATTAAACTTTGTTATTTTAAGTTATTTTTTGTTATTTGCATAAGTCTAAACTTACAACGTGTATGTGTATGCTAACCAACCCAAATAATTCATACATACACTGTTAATTCCCACATACACACAGAGTTTATATAATCTTGACCGCATAATGTCTCAAAAATATTAAATGTCAGCATTATTAACCATTCAATGGATAGTATTGGCAGTTTACTTCAAGAAAATTATTCGTACGGCCAATATAAAAGCTAAAATATCTGCCCAAATCAGGTCTGGCATAAAAGCTAAAAGTTCAGCTTAGCCCAATTTAATTTCTAACAAAATATGCCAATATTCAGAAGGAACATTATCTTATAATTAAAATTATTAAAAAAGCATATTTACTTGTGACGCAAGCATGGATTTTATTTATATATATATTTTTTATTCATGGAATACAGAATAACAACATTAATGCCTACTTAAACAATTACATACATCACACAGATTTTAAAAAATGAAATAGATAATTACAAACAAATGAAGATTCAGTACGAAAATCATTGCAGTTTAGAATGAAGTAAAAAAATGATAAAAGAAAATTATAATTTTAAAAGATCTACAAAAAGAAGAAAAATAAAGTAGATATTCAAATTTTTACTTAATTTATTAACTAAATTTCTAACGATTTTGGTAAACAAATAAGCATGGATGGTCACAAATATCTTATACAGTAGAGCGCCAGTAATCCGCGAACCTGTAATCCGCAATCAATTTATGAATGTACACAAAGAAATTTAATTCTTGAAAAATGCTTCCATGGTGACAAAATTGAAATTTTTTTTTCACCAATTTTAACATTTTTCTTATCTTTATGTATAGTATTAAATATCATATAACATTCTTCTTTATAGTTTAAAATGAAAGCACATTAAATTAGTATATTATTTTATATATTCATTTTTTCATACAATACTTGTAAAATACAATTTGAGCTTTTGTGATTTTTTTTATGATAAAAAAATCCTTACTTAGACACTATATTTTATAATTTATTTATTGTTTCATTAAATCGTAATTATAAAATTGAAAAACACATAAAAAAAATACATATATATTGCTTTTGAACTCTTACTTAAAGATAAAATTCAACACTATAAACCAGATGTCTTAAAACAGACAACAATTAATGCCATATTTAAAAATATAAAAAATATTTTTTACATAGTTAATACTTTATATATTAAAATGTGTAATTTATTAATTTTTTAGTATTAGCAATCTAAATTTGTTCAAAATATGAATTTTAAAAAATGTAAACAAAGATTAAATAGACATGGGCCTGTAATCTGCACAACACTTGGAACCAAGCTTTGCGGATTAGTGGCTTTCTACTGTATTAAAATTTATCATACATATAAAAAAAATAATTTCCTTTTTCTAGGAAATTATACTTCAAATATTAATTTATTCAATTTTCAGGGAGACTTTCAATTTTGTCCGAAAAGTTTGTGCTGGTTGAGAAAATCAATTCATACTGGAAAGTTCTATCATTTAATTATTAGACATTGATTCCTATATCTAATGCCTAATAATTAACAGGAAGAATTTTCCAGTATGAATTGATTTTCCCAACCGGCATGAACCTTCCAGACAACCTAATACTTCACATTAAAATTTTCTGATTATTTCAGCTTAGTACTAAAATTTTCATAATGATGCATATTTTGTTAGAAATAACATCACTTTCATGCATACAGTCATAATTTAGTAAAGTAGATATTTAAAACATGTTTTCTTAAGAGCAAAGTACAAATGATTTCACTTTTCAAACTGTATATAGTTTAAACTATATATTCTTTTAAATCAACAGCTAACCAAAAATGACAATGTTTATTTTTATATTTATTGGATCTGTAAAAAGACATGAAGTTCTGCTGACTACTTTCAAAAAGAAAAATATTGTGGTCAACTTGAGAACGATATTCCAATTTTAAAGAAATCTGTCATTTTTTGTTTAATGAGAATACAAAAAAGCACAAGCAGACAACATTGAAATATAAATTTAACAATTATGGTGCAGCTTGCATATTTGCCTTGCCTGTAGTCCAACATTTTTTTTCTCCTTTTTTTATTTCTTGGTACAAAAAACTTGTTTTCACCAAGTAGTAATTGTTGCCAAGTGGTCATTTATAACCGTTTTTGGCTTACAAAAAAATTTTAAATTTTGGAAAATATAGAGATTAAAACATAAAAAAAAGCAAATAAAACAAAATCAAGCAATTTTAAACAGAAATATAGGTATTACGAACATTACTTATAATGGAAAAAAAAGAAGGAAGGGAGTTTAACGCCCAAATAGTAAATTAAATACATAAATATACTGTGATTAAAAAATATAAATATTGATTTTTTTTCAAAAATAAGGTTTTTACTTGCTTGAATTATTGCCATAAATTTAGAGTTTAACAAAAAGACTATTAAATCATAAAATAAACAGAAAGGTAGCAAACTCCATAAAGTTATTGTTATAAATTTTCAAATTTCTAAAAAAAAAAAAAGACGAGATTGTGGAGGGTGTTAACGAAAAACCGGTAAGACATAAAAATTCATATTATTTGATATTAAAGTATCAAAATAAAGCAAAAATTCGCATTTAAAAAGATAAAAGTTTAAAATCTTTCAATTTATTTTTTTTTAACATATAAGTAATAAAAGATGCTGTCCAAACAGTTAATGTGCATAAAACGAGCAAACGATAAACATCTAAAAGTTCTGGGATTAAAATATTTAAAATTTTGAAAATAAAGCGAAAATTTGCATTTTAAAAGATAAATTATTAAATGACTCAAAAATAGAGTTTTTAAAAACACGCAAATGATAAAAAATGTCACCATGTGCTTAAGTATAAATTTAATATTTGAAAAAAAATTGGGGGGGGGGGAGAAGGATCACAAAATATAAAAATATTAATGTATTTTTTAATACAAAATTAAAAATCAAATATCAATAAAAACACAGAAAGATACAACCTGATAGGTGAACACACAGCAAAGTAGAGAAATTGCTAACTACACATGTAGAAAATCTGAGGTTGCCAAAACACTAGAGTTGTCAAGGTCGCTACATCACCAACAAAAATCGCCAAAAAAATGACAGCTGTTCCTGGGCAAATACGGTAGGATAGACAAAATTATACTATTAAAAGCTGTATGTTACAAATAAATAAGAAAATTGGGTACTTTTTGGTTAGCCGGACGCCAGTGATATATGTACATATACAAATATATATGTGATATGCATATATGTATATATATATTCATACATATGTGTATACATATATGTATGTATACATATGTATATGTGTAAATATATATGTATATATTTGTGTATATATACATGTAAATATCTCACTGGTGCCCGGCTAACCAAAAATTGTTTAGATTTGTTGAAAAAAATGGTACAACATAATATCCGGGACAGGATTCACTGTGCCAACAATAGCGTCGAAAATATTAATTACAGCAACCCTTATTTTTTTCTTCTTTATAAGTGCATAGTTAAAGACAGTTGCATAAGTATTTATATATATAGATATAACTATATATGATATAGCAAAAGTATAAAATATTATATTCATTGATACAAAGTTTATTTATATTACGTAATATTTATACTGTATTCATTCTGATCTGGTGTGTATAACAAATCGCTGGAAATAAAATTACCATGGTTGATATCATTTATTGCTACAAACTCAATCTATTTTTATGTATTTAATAAAAGCATACTTCTAAATTATCATTTTGTATTATTTTAGTTTATATTTGTATTATTTAACATTTTTAATGATTTTATATATTTATTACATGTACATTAAATTATTATTTTGAACACGATTGGGAACAATAACTAAATTGGTGATTGACAATCATTTGTGACAATTTATCTGCCTGGCCCGGATAATATGTAAGTACCCAAAAAATTATTAGCCTTTAAATGCATCAAAATGAAATAATCTATCTTTGAAAACAAAATTGTTATCATATTACTTATTTACGTTATTTTAAGAATATATTTAACCACTGTTACATACCATCATGCTGTTTTCTAGGTATTATAAACCATAAAGAACAGGAAGTGTTCATTTTTTCAAATTAAGAAAAGATAATTTGCTATGACAGAGCCTAACAAATGATGGTACTTTTTGGCTAGCCGGGCGCCAGTGAAAAAAAATATATATAAATATATATATGTATTTCACTGGTGCCCAGCTAACCAAAAAGTATCCAAAATATAAATATTCGGTACTTTTCGGTTAGCCGGGCGCCAGTGATATATGTGCATATATAAATATATATGTATATGCATATATATGTATATTCATACATATATGTGTGTACATATATGTATGTATATATATTATATATGTATCTATATCACTGGCGCCCGGCTAACCGAAAAGTACCAAATATTCTTTTTATCACTTTAAGCAACTGTATTTTTCAAATTATTAAAGTTATGTACAGGTCTTTACAAATTTGATAAAATCTAGTAGCCAAATGAAAAGTATTACTACCCCTCCTCCCTCGTCATTGATTTTATCGACAAAAGTTTTTATGAATTAATTGATAAAAAATAACAAGCATAGTTTAGAATTATTAGTTACATAGTTTAGAAAGATAATATAAACCAATTCATTTTCTAATGAAACTTATTCAAATTATGGTTCTCTTAGAAAAAAAAAAGAAAGAAATACAGTAGAGTCTTGAAAATCCGCAAAACTCCAAAATCTGCTTTCATTGCAAAATGTAAACAATGAAATTTGCAGTTAAGAAGTAATCTTATAATCTTTGCTCCAAATATTATTGAACAAAAATAAAATTATTTTTTACGTAAATTTATTTGAATAAATAATAATATATATAATGGCACAAGATATTACACTGTTTGTATTATAAATGGCCAACAACTCTTTTCACACCCTATCTTAAAACAAACACCTGAAAAAAAATACGGGGTACGAAATTCTTTAAGAGATGGCAAAGTTTAAAAACGTAACTATAATTTATTGAAAACATAAAAAAAGCTAAGAACTTCAATTCAGCTAAACATTCTCTCAGGTTTGTATTTTTGTGAAAACTTTTTGATGTTCTTGATACAGCAGAGTTGCATAGACAAGCAAGAAATAATGACTGTTTACAGGATGCAAAAAAAAAACTTCATCAAGAAAAAGGGAAAATTCTGAAGCAAAAAACGGTACTTTTCGGTTAGCCGGGCGCCAGTGAAATGTATATATCTATATGTACATATATATGTATACATACACACATATATGTATGTGTATATATATGTATATATATATACATGCATATATAAATGTGTGTATGTATATATATATGTATATATATGTATACATAGATATATAAATTTCACTGGCGCCCGGCTAACCGAAAAGTACCCAAAAAACTATACAAGAAATGTTCAAAAGGTGTAATAAAAAATAATTTTTTGTATATTAAAATAATAATATGCAAGTAAATTAAAAGTATTCAAGTTTTGATTTGTTTAAATTGAATTATTACGTCTTCTTCTAAATGGACACAGGTAAGTTGAAAAAAAAAATCATTTAATCCAGAAAACCAGAATCTGCAAAACTCTAAAATCCGTAAAATTCTAAAATCTGCACAGCCTCTGGTTCCAAGCTGTGCAGATTTTGGAGACTCTACTGTACTGTAAAGGCTGAATTAATCGGCATGTTCAGATTCAAATGTCCAGATAGCTGAATGCTACAAAATCTATATCTACTAAGGAAGGCATCGATGAAATAGTGAAGCAAGAAAACAAGTTTTTACCTATTTTTCTGTGGAAGTCTCAAAAATTTCTGATTTTATTATTTTAAATTTACACTTGATGAACTTATTTTTGATAATTTAAAAATAAAGGTTAATTTTTTTGTTTGAATATAGTTTCTAAGTTTATTTTTTAAAGTTGGGGAAGGGGGAGGAGGAGAAAAATGCCATTTGTGCTTATTTCAAGAAAACTTGGGTCAATTTGTGTAAAAAAAAAAAAAAAAATATATAAGAAAAAAAAAATTAAGAAAAAAAAAACCAGTCTAATAACTGAATTGCCAGATAAAAAAAAATTTGCAACCAAAAGTGCAACCATATTTGCAATCCCTGGTTATGTAACATGTACCAATTAGATAAAGATCTCTAACTAATCAATTTGTTTAAACGTTTAGCAATTATTAGTACATTCAATTGATGAATAGATATATATTCAGGTACTTTTCCAATATAGGAGCCTTGGCGAGAGTAGGAAATTTTACAACATATTTCTTGGAAACCTATTCATTGTTTTCTATACACAAGTAATTTTTTCAATATTTTTACAATTTAATATAAAAAAGCCATTTTTCTATTTTTGTATACACACAGAAGTGATATAATATAAAAAACAATACATATAAAATAAAAAGTTATATGTAAATATTTCAATATTAGATGATGCAAAAATATAAAAAAAATTTCATAACTCATAACTGAAGTATACAATGTATTGGAATGAAAACAATACAAATTTCAATAATAAAAAAAAATTAAAACTGGACAGAGTTTAACTGTATTATAATTTTTTGATTTAAAATGTAAATGCAAGCCGCTGTGTCCCCACCTTGAATAAACCAAAAATAATTTGCATATATTTTTACACCTTCTTAAAGTAATATATATTATATATACACTATATACAACTATAAACAAGCATAAAAGTTTGGGGCTGTACATATATAATGTTATCAACTTTTTGATATTATATGTTTTTTCAAACTTTTCAGAGAAAAGGAAATCTTTAGTTAATTAAATTTAGAAATTCAGTAAGAGGCAATGCCCCAACCCCCCTCCGCATTCCTATTGGCACTCAAGGACAGTTCATTAGTTGCAATGTTGAACGAAATGTTAGTTGTAAAATAATATGGCTGATTTTTGTTTTTATAAACTTGGGCTCTTGGCCAGTGCTGATCGAAGGATGTTGCAAGACAGGGAGGGAGAGAGGGGATGATCTGCCAGAACTATAAAGTGTGCCTTCCAGAACTTTTCAAATTTTAGAATTTTTTTTATTACTCTCAAAGTGCATTTTGAACCCCCCTTCCCGACCCTTACGATATCATACATTAACATCCCTCGAAGAGCCCCCCAACCTCCTCATGATATGGCTATCAGTATCCATTTTTTTTTCAACTTTATTTTCCGTTTGCAGTTATATACAAATATGGTTATACATTTATTATTTGCATACTTTGCTTACTCAAATGGAGAGAATAAGTCAATAAAATATCACTATTATATATGAAATGAAATAACTTTATATCAAATAACACTTAAAAGAAATAGTTACTATTTAAAAGTATTTAAATAATATAGGTGTTTGTTACATAATGCATTCAACAGTAAGTAATAACTTTTTTTACACATGTCTCCTGCACGGGTAGGGGGCAAGCAGAACTTCTTATCAACAAAATAGATCAACAACATTATTTCTGTTTTCTTTACTATTAAACAAGTATCATTTACATCATATACACATTTACACATATGACAGAAGAATAGGGATGTCAAACGTAGGGGTATTCCATATTTTTTAAGGAAAAAAAATGGTATAATCATTTTATGATTTTAATAACTTTGTAATTTCATAAAAACAGTTAACAGTACAAAAAAGAATATTTTGATAGAAAGAAAAAGTTATTAAAAAAAAAAAAAAAAGAGAAAATTTTGGTTGGATAAAAAAATAATAACGATATCAAATACAACCCCCCCCCCCCCTCCTAAAGTGATAACGTTATATATGTACATGCCCTTTTTTAGGTTTGTTTTCATAGATGTTTATATATAATCTAGCAAGAAATCTCACTTTCTGAAGTTCGAATAGCACCAAGCTTTTCAAAATAACACCAAGGTCCCTAGACCTTTCTGTGAAAGAAAGTTTATTAAACAAAATATTAATAAGAGCAAAAAACAACCAAGAACTGGCAACCAGATAAATCAGTTAAACTTTGTAGCGCAAACTAAAAAGTCACCTAAGATTTCAGTGGCAGCCTTCGCCAATATTTTTAGCAAATGCTTGTCTTGGCTAAGGGGGCGCTGGATTGAACTAATCATAATTAAATTTGAAATACATACAATAGAAGAAATAAAATTACTTACCTTTTAATACTGAGCTATTTCCATCCTCGTTGACATTAAAATTATCGTGAAAATCAGACACGGACACGACGCTTGTTTGTTGTTCTTCCCGCGTTTTGTTACGAGGCTGACAACGCATGCGCACGAGATTTGAACGGAAGTGGAAGTCACGTGCGCATCTTTCTCTTTCTTTCATCTTTGAACAGCGCATGCGTTAGATTTTTAGATTTTTTTTTTACTTACTTTTTGGGGAAAGAGGGATTTTGGAACGACACAATCTCAATCTAAATGGATGGTTGAAGATATTATTATGGTTTTATTAGTAACACGGTTTTATGGATTGTCTTTAAATGTTTTTCGGGTTAGATTTTCACTCTTTTGTGTCGGTTTATATTGAAAGTCCTTGAATATTTTTCAAATGAAAGAAAAATATATATCTAAATATTAAAAGTGTCTACATTTGTTCATTTTTATACAAAAAATATAAATTTTATTCATAATAGTACTAAAATTTAGATTCATTTCAGTCACTTCAAATAGGCGTTTTTTTTTTTTTTTTTTTTTTTTTTTTTTTTTTTTTTTTTTGGGGGGGGGGGGTGGAGTTTCGGTTTGGATTGACTTTAAGCAAAAATTTTGAGTTTGGGGTGGTGGTCATGTACAGCCCGACACGTGCAGGACAGTATGCAGTGGCATAGGGTGGTCTATGAGCACCCCGGACGGGGAAATGGAAAGTATTGGGCCTCTGCTTTGAGACTATAGTAGATTCTTATGTTATATATATATTTTTTATGCAGCAACATTATCTGTCTGACAACATGCGCTTGTCAAATAGTATAAATATAGTCTTCTTTATTTTACGTCAGGGATGCCGTCCCTCCCTAACCCCGTGTTTAGTATCATTTTTAAAAAATATAAACGTATTAAAAAAACAAAAAAAAACGGAAATAAAATTATCTTTTGCGAGGAGGGGGGGGAGACGTTCAGGGGAAATTTTTAGTTAATTAAATTTAGAAATCAAGTAAGAGCCACCCCCCCCCCTTCCTGTCGGCTCCCACGGACAGTTCATTAGTTGCAATGTTGAACGAAATGTTAGCTGAAAAATAATATAGCTGATTTTTGCTTTTATAAACTTGGGCTCTTGACCAGTGCTGATTTAAGGATGTGGCCAGCCCAGGGGGGGGGGAGAGGTGGGGGTGATCCGCCAGAACGCTAAAGTGTGCCTTCCGAAGCTTTTCAAATTTTAGAAAATTTTTATTATTCTCAAAGCGCATTTTCTTCCCGGAACTGCACCCCCCCCCCCACCGTCCATCCGAAATAAATGTCTTAATTCATCATTGAACATGCGTTTTCTGATTAGCGTTTTGAATGCGTTCGGTTAGAAGCATGTGTTTTGTTTGCTATTCAAAGTTATGCCCGAGATGCATTTTATAACATATTTTCAAACACCTGGGAACGCATTGAGCATATGAGAAACACATCTTGACACCTCAAGTGTTTTTAAATGTGTTGTATTATGAGTAAAATGTGTTTCAAGGATTTGCAGTGTACTAATGGCTATTTACAAAATTTCATTTATTTTTAAGGTTTTAAGACACGTGTCCTTTACTGCAATGCTTAATTAGTCAATTTCCAGTAACGGACATGTGATTTTAGTAATATTCATAATTCATAAAATCTTTTTCACTTAACTGAAAACCCAAGTAATCAAATTTAATTGTTAAACTGCACTTAGCAGTATGTAATAGCACCAAAATTTTTATAAATAGCTGCTTTTAATTAATTTTGTGTGGTTAATAAAATTTTCAATATTTTAATAAAATTATTTTTTTTATAACTCTGCCTTGCATATTTTATAATCTGGCAATCAATAAAACAAATCAGGAAGAAGGAAATATTGTTTAAGGGCATAGAAAAAAGAGGGGCTCAATCCCTTTCTCAAAAAAAAAAAAAAAAAAAAAAAAAAGCTGTTAAAAATTTATTATTTTCTGTCTTAAATGTTTGCTTATTCACCTCCGACAGAATTAGGTATTATTTAAAATATTCAATCCGCAGTATCATTTCTTTTATATTTGTAATACTAATTACTATAAATAATATATCAAGTAGTTTCGGGTAGTTTAACTGTTAAAAATAGAGTGAATTATACGAATATATGTAAAACTATTCCAAAACTTTTTTTTTTCAAATTTTTTTATACCTTTAACACTTCCCCGTAAACACACACACACACACACCCTCACACTCTCTTAATTTGATGAATCAATATTCAAAAATGGCGAGCAGTTGCAGCGTCCTTCACGTCTATCGTATTTATTTCTTCCTCGCTCATATTGCTTGTGACTATATTTATCATTGCGCATGCGTTAACATTGCGCTACGTCATCCGTCATGCATGAGGAGGGATGTTCCACAGCCTTTGTGGAAGATTACTCCAGCAATTTGAGTTTTTCAAACATCAGAACGGCTTACTCTAGAATTTGTGTAATGTTACACACAGAAACCATGGTAAACTTACACAAATGTTTTACAGTGAGGGTTTATTTTCTAAACTCTGTGGTTCGCCATTCTTTTAACATTAGCTAATATCAATTAGGTAATATTTTAACATTGTAATATAAAATCTTAAAAAAAAACTTACTTAAAAGCTAGAATATAATCATAATAAAATATCTAAACAGAAACATATCAATATGAATAACAAATCTCACGTAAAATGTTGCAATTTAAATTATTCCAATTGAAACAAGATTTGGAGAGTTATACCTGACGCCCAACTAACATAAAAGTACCTATTTTATTTTATTTATGTACACACATATTCAATTTTATTATAAAACACCAGGTTGCCATAGAAAGCAAAAATCGTCATTTAGGCCCCCAAAATTTACCCCGGTGCGTCTGCGATATCTGTACTGATTTAATCAAAATTGTTTTGGTTGCACCGCAAATTACAAAATTAATTAAATCCATGATTATTGGGCACAGATGTCATATACGCACCACAATGGCGCCATTTTTTTTCCACGCCAATTTGGCGAAAACTTTGTTTTTGAATATTAGTTACAAATAGCATGCAATAATAGCACGCGATTTTTTATTTCAATATAGAAATAAAATAACGTAATAAATGAAATAGCTTCTATTATTATAAAAAAAGGAAATCAAAATAAATAAATGATAGTTTGATATAAATAAATATTGATATACATAATAAAAACAAATTACAGAATTAAAATAAAAAATAAAAGTAAATAAACAGCAATATAAACAAAATAACCGGGTTACCATGTGAGGCATAAAATTGCCATTTTGTTGCAATCGTGCCAATGTGGTGTGTATATGACATCTGTGCCAAAATTACCTGTATAGGTTTGTTGGGAATTTTTGAAATTTTCGACAATTTTTTTTCATTAGAGGCAAAAGGTGCATGGAAATGGAGCAAAACTTATAAAACCGAGCAAAAATATTGGGCAGAGATATCATATACGCACCACATTGGCGCGATTGCAACAAAATGGCAATTTTATGCCTTACATGGTAACCCGTTTATTTTGTTTATATTGCTGTTTATTTACTTTTATTTTTTATTTTAATTCTATAAATTGATTTATTATGTATATCAATATTTATTCATATCAAACTATCATGTATTTATTTTTATTTCCCTTTTTTTAAATAATAGAAGTTATTTCATTTATTACATTATTTTATTTTATATTGAAATAAAAAATCACGTGCTATTATTGCATGATATTTGTAACTAATATTCAAAAACAAAGTTTTCGCCAAATTGGCGGGGGAAAAAATCGCGCCAATAAGTTGCGTATATGACATCTGTGCCATAATTTTTGATGTACTACATAATAAAATTCCAATGTTTTTTCATAACATCGAAATGGGCACTGAAATGTCTGAATATATGTATTTTGGGTACTTTTATGTTAGCCGAGCGCCAGTGATTACCAAAATTTTTTAATCTCGCCAACCCTTTTTTTCTCGACAATCTTTTAACATTAGCTAATAACAAATAGCCAATATTTTAACATTGCAGCATAATGTCTTTAAAAACTTACTTAAAAATAGCTAAAATATAATCATGAGGAAATACGTAACCACAAAGGCTCAGATGTCATATAAGCACACCATTGGCGCGATTCCCCCCCTGCAATTTGGCGAAAACTTTGTTTTTGAATATTAGTTACAAATAGCATGCAATAATTTGTGTTTTTTTTTATTTCAATATAAAAATAAAATAACGTTATAACGTTAATGTTATAATGTTATATTCAAATGTTTTATATTCAAACGTTAATGTTATATTCAAAAACAAAGTTTTCGCCAGATTGGCGGGGGGGGGGGGGGGAAATTGCGCCAATGTGGTGCGTATATGATATCTGCGCCACCACAAACACATCGATACAAATAACAAAATCTCAAGAATTGAATTGAAATTAAAATTGGGTACTTTTCGGTTAGCCGTGTGCCAGTGATATATGTACATATATAAATACATATGTATGTACACAAATTTGTATATATATATGTAATAATAAAAAATTTTCGCCATTTTTCCTTAGTTAAATTATTCCAAATTCTTACAATTCTAATTTTTCCCCTCTCTTTTTAAAATATCTCTTAAATCTATTTTATATTTTATTCCATAACTTAATCAAAATATTCTTTTATTTAACATTCTAGAAATCTTAATCTGTTAAAAGCTACATGTATTTATTAAAACCTTATTCTATTAAATTGCAACACTGCCTCTAAAACGCACCTGCTTAAATTCTTCTTATTTGAGACATTGAATTTTTATTCTTTGGAACATTTTATAATACCATTTTTATTTCTATTTAATTATCATTCGGCATCCCAGAATTCCTCGCGTCTTTCGCGCCCAAAGCTTTTAACCTTTTTAAATTGCCGCTTCTGATAAAGAGTTTTGATCATACGTCAGAGACACACCCTCGTGGCCTCATTTTTTAATCCATTAGCGAGCAGGCCCCACCTTCTTTATCCCCCTGGCCTGGCTCCCTCCGAACATTGGTCTGAGTGGACCAGCTTTTTCGCGCTTCTGTCACTTTGGGCAAAATTTTGGAGTATTTATACGGTTGCACTGGCTTCGGAGACAGATTTTTTCACGAATTAATTGTTGTCAACTAGAACCCGTCACTGGGGAAGTCTACACTATTTCGTCGGTAGTCTGTTCTTCAAATTCTGCAAATTCTTCAATAGCTTTAATGTGTTCAAGTTTTTAATGAAGCGAAAGTCGGTGGAGTTGCTTTCACCTCTGTTATCATAATAAAGTCCTTGCTCATCTATTAAGTCTTCCTTAATGTTTTTGGGAAAATTCTATTGGAATTAACTGCCTCTACTCAGCTTTCACGATTGCAATACACTACGATGTTCAATGTGACTTGTACTCCGAGATTTGTCTTCATAGTGAGTAAATCGGAATAATACCCCCTCCAATGTCATTTCAACGATCTCGACTGCGCATACATCGATCTGATTATCTGGTAATTTTCGTGGGGTTCGGACTGATATGTCGTCACGGAGGTATGATGGAATGAACGTGTCAAGTCGACAGTAATATTAATCATCTATAATGTGTCATATATACATACATATATGCATATATATGTGTATGTGTATATATGTATATGTAGATATGTGTAGATATGTGTGTGTGGGTATGTATACATGTATATATATCACTGGCGCCCGGCTAACCGAAACGTACCCAAAATTGAAATAATTGAATTGAAAGGGTTGCAATTCAGATGATACCAATTGAAATAGGATTTGGCGAGTTATCACTGGTACCCAGCAAACATAAAAGTACCGTATTGGATATATATTATATTTTTTTTCGCTTTTTTGCTGATCTTGGAAATATGCCTCATGGTTCAATGGCGTTTAATTATGCAAGAAAAACTTCTGTGAAAATTCTGAGCGCCAGACTAAATTTTTAACAGCAAAAATTATATATATATTTTTTGCAACATATTTATGTACAGTGAAAATAGTTGATACCTCATAAGCCTAAAAATTATTTATTTTATATTTTCTAAGAAAAATAATTGTAAGAAAATCTTTTAGGGAAGAGTTCCATATCCTGTGATGATTTATTTGGCGAGCTGATTTTGGCGATTAGTGTTTGATGTGATTGTTGCGATCTTCAGTTTTTGGGGTTACATTTTTAACTACTGAAGTGAACTTAATCTACGTGACGTCACACCCCTTTTGGCGCTATTTTGGATTTTTTGGCCAATCGTGCCAACCAGCACAGAATATGAAACTCTTCCAATACTACGTCAGTTAAAGATATGTAAGAGGAAATTTGGTACTTTTCCGTTATACAGACACCATTGTCGCCAAGCATACATTTACATACATGTAATACATACATTTACATACATTAACATACATACATTAACATACATACATTAACATACATACATTTACATACATATATTTACATACATTTACATACATATATTTACATACATTTACATACATTATGCATTAGCATACATTTTGGTATGGTGTCCGTATAACGGAAAAGTACCGGAATTTTTTTTTAAACAATGTTTGTCTAAAACTTTTCAACGCATATAGCCGCTGAAAGGTTAATAAAGGGTTAGAGTTCACTACACCTCTTGGGTGTATAGCAAGTGATAATAATTTTTATTTTCACACTTTATGAATTAGATTTTTTACATATAGCTGCAGAAATCCTGCACTGAGAAAATTTTCAGAAATCAACACTGATTTTAACCTAGAAGTCTGAAAAATTTTCAACATATCTAAGGTTTTTGTCACATGCCCGAGCAATATTCATATAAAATTTGTAATTCATATCAAATTGTTTACTGTCACGTTTTGACGGGTTTCATCTAGTAATTATTTAATTTACTAAAAAATACATTTGTTTAATGACTTTCGCTATCATACTTTAAATTTATCTTTATTTTTATAAAGTTTAAATGTTTCAAGTAATCTAGAAGGAGTAAACTGTTTCTCAATTCTATCTGAATACGAAATATCCAGATGCACGATCTCTGAAAGAAATAAGAAAATTTTCAATTACTATAAAAATATTTACCATTTCAAATCAGATAAAATATTCTGCTGAAATCACATTACTATTTCTTCTTTCAAAAACAATGCATTCGCTTTTATATCTTTGCTTCCATATTATAAAATCTTAAAATAAGCGCTAAAATATCTTTTAGTGTAAGACGTATTATAAATGTACTTAAATGATTTTTTTAAAAAAATCTAAAGCTCTGTAGAAATTTTAAACTAAATCTAAACTAAGACGTAATCTAATGCTAATAATATCTATTTTTAAATTTAATTATTTTCAACGTAATGTGGTATTGAAAATATTTTTAATATTATTTCATTTATTGTTATTTATCATTTAATAGTTCTCATTTTACACACTGATAACCCACCTCGAGTCAAAGTAAAGAGTGTCCACAAAGTCTCCGTATAATTTCAAGCTTTTATTACCAACAAAAATGAACATACACATGTCTGGAAACTAGTACAATATTAAATATGAAGATTGAAGTTTTGTTTTCATCAATTAATAAATTTTTATCTGTGCATCATTGTTTGCATGAAGTACGCCAGTCAATATTCAATTGGCACTCACGAATTGTTTAACTTAGGCACAAGACATTCACCAAGACTGGCTCAGTATTCCATAAAGCAAACCTAGGTTGAAATTCCTACTAGTACAAGCAACAAAAAATAGGCTATGTACTGCTATGTATTGCTTTGTATGCTAGATTTTCATGCTATTATAATGCTGACAACCAACACGTGGGTCAATACACACCATGCATAGCTGCCAACTTGTTACGCTTATTTGATACCACTATAAATTAATAGAAAATTTTGCTTTATTGAATCACATGATTTCGGTGATTTAATAAGTTTAAATTTACTATAAACTTTTAGTGGTAGGAAAAGAGCTTAAATGTTTATGCTAGTACCAGCTACTAAAATAGGCTTGTTATTGCTATTATCTGCTTTATAATGCTAGTCAGCATCAAGTGGGTCAATAAACACTATGACTTGCTGGTAATTCTGGTGGAACCAGCAAATGTTTATGGTAGTTTATGTTACTTTATTGCTGGGATACAGCATTTAATTCTAGTCTAGCAAACAAATACCAGCTTGAATGTTAACTTGGGAGGAGTGAATGGCAATAGTATCAAAGAAAAAAATGCCGAGGATTACAGCTTTCACATGCTTTGTGCAAGAAATGTAAAACATAATCTGGGTTTTATTTACATATAGGGTTTTATTTATTGATGCAAAACATTTAATATAAGTGTGCTACTTTCCATACATGTATACTGTGGTACAAAATGATAGAACCGGTAATTTAATTCACTAAATAATAAATATAAATTTACTAATCCACATTTAAATTGATTTTATCAAACAAAATTGGTAATATAAACATAAGGATCACATAATAAAAAAATTGCTATTATTACAATGTAATAAATTGCATTTTCACTACATATGCAATAAGAGGCAAATGATTAGAACAGGGCAGAATTTTATAAATCGTAGAAATAGTACATGCCAATTGTGCTACTTTTGTTTACACATCGTAAAACAGTTGCTATTACTACAATGTAACAAATTGTACTTCTGATATGGAATAGGAATAAAATATAAGAACGGGTGGATTTTTCTAAATCATAGAAACAGTACGTGTTAATTGTTTTACCTTTGTGTTTAATGATTTCAATGCAGCTTTTTGGATTTGAGTTTAAAATGTTTTCAACTTGGCGATGTGAAAAAATACGCCATTCATCACAAATAAGAGATTTTAATTCGGCTTTTGAATTATACTGGACCATTTTACTATGTATGTGGTATATACTGTGCACTACAATACCACAAACTTTATGCATGGGTTTTAGGTTGGGACAACTGTCCGCTAATCAAGTGTGGGAATCTTATAATCTTCAAGTCGCTTCTTTGTGCATTTTGCAAAGTGATATGACACATTGTATTATTGAAAAATATAGTTAACGCTGTCAAGTTTATCATCCTGGATCAACAAACTGCGTTCTAACAAGTGAATATACGTATGTCTATTTTTGTGTCTTTTTATAAAAGTATTTCTAGTCCTATTTCCTGAGGAAAAAACTGTCCAAACCACTAGAGAGCCTCCAACTTGTTTACGCATGGAAAATACATATTTTTTCTTTCGAAGGCCATGCGAATATAAGTGAATATTATCTGGATAATCGAAATTAAACTTTCATCACTGAAAATAATTTTAGACCAATTAGTTATTAGCTTCAGATGTCCCTCTGCAAACGGAATGCGGACTTTTTTATGGCCAGAAGTTAAACACATACCGACGTGGTTTCAAATATTTAAGGCTTATCTACCTTTTTATTGTCTTTCTTATTCCCCATATTGATGCTTCAATTTGATTTATTGTTAATTGGAATATCATGTATTTAATTTTAACACAATGATTTGCACTTTTGCACAGCAAAAAAGCGAACAGATTTCTTTCTGTCTCGTGCCTATCATTTTGCACACCGCTGTATATATTCAATTGCGTTTCTAATAAAAGCTTGAAATTGCAAACAATATTTGTAGGCACCTTATACATCATTTTGTCTGTCAGTGGAAAAAAAATAAAGACCCTTAAATACTATATTTTTGTTTTATTTTTATTTTAAAAGATAATAATGCTAAGATTATAAAAAATAATTCAATGAAATATAAATATATTTAAAAAAAAAGAATATGAATCGCGTAATGAATGAGGTTTTAACGAAAAATGCATTCAGAAAGAAATAAAATATTGTTCCAAAACGGTACATGTATCATTTACTGTATTCAAATATCTTCATTTCTTGCTCTACAATCTAATATATACGTTTTTGAAAAAGCATATCGTTTTATAGGAATGGCATGTTTTTCATTATTTTCACAACTCTTTCGTGAAAATTTAGATGAAGATTTTATTTTTCTGTATGTAACACTTTAGTTAAAGTATGTTAAATATACTTAAAGAAATTGAGATATGCAAGTTCAACTAGTAGAAAGGGCAACTCTCAGCTGGGAAAGTCACTTTATTTTGGGTAAATTTTGAGTGAGAATTTAATAAATTCAAGACAAAGACAAAGTCACAGTATTTCATATGTTGTAATAATATTAATTGTTTCACATAAGCAATTAATTCATAGCTCCACTAGCTGCCAAGAGCTGATATACGGGAGGTGCTGGGTTTGATCCCATTTCATGCTTGTGAGCTTAAACTTCCGGAGTTCTAAATTCTTTTTCTCAAATTTTGTTTAGATTGCGTAGTTACGGTTTATTTGTTTTTATTTAACCCCACGGTGGACATTACCCCATTTTCCCGAGCTATATTCTTATCGCAGATAATCGGTCGTAACAAAAACACCAAACACCTTTTACTTCATAATGTGTAAAATTTAAAGATAACCCTTTTTTTTTTTGCAAACGCGAATGTTTACATGGTTTAAAATTCAATGTGTTAAGTTTTATCAAGAAAAAAAAAACTAATATAATATTGAAATAGGAATATTTAGTATGTTAAAGATACTTAAAGAAATTGAGATATGCAAGTTCAACTAGTAGAAAGGGCAACTCTCAGCTGGGAAAGTCACTTTATTTTGGGTAAATTTTGAGTGAGAATTTAATAAATTCAAGACAAAGACAAAGTCACAGTATTTCATATGTTGTAATAATATTAATTGTTTCACCTAAGCAATTAATTCATAGCTCCACTAGCTGCTAAGAGCTGATATACGGGAGGTGCTGGGTTTGATCCCATTTCATGCTTGTGAGCTTAAACTTCCGGAGTTCTAAATTATTTTTCTCAATTTTTGTTTAGATTGCGTAGTTACGGTTTATTTGTTTTTATTTAACTCCACGGTGGACATTACCCCATTTTCCCGAGCTATATTCTTATCGCAGATAATCGGTCTTAACAAAAACACCAAACACCTTTTACTTCATAATGTGTAAAATTTAAAGATAACCCTTTTTTTTTTTTTTTTTTTTTTTTTTTTTGCAAACGCGAATGTTTACATGGTTTAAAATTCAATGTGTTAAGTTTTATCAAGAAAAAAAAACTAATATAATATTGAAATAGGAATATTTAGTAGTAATTTTAGTAGTTTTTGCACTTTCAAGATATTTGCAAGTTTAGATAATAGTGTTGTGACGTGTTTTATGAAGACTATTCTCAAGGGATATTTTGTGGAACAAGATTGCGTTAAACGAAACATTTCGTGTCAGAACAAATTGTTCGTTTCGTTTCCCAGCTGTGGAATATCTTCTATGTTATTTCATTTGTTTGTCTAGCAAATGCAACATAGAATAAAAAGAATGTAAAAAAAAAAAAAAAAAAAAAAAAAACTGATGCTTTCAAAATGTGTAGTTTTAGTAAATACTGGAAAATCCTGATTTTGACATATTTTGTATAGCATGTAATTTGGTGTAACTCCAAGAATAGAATATTAAAAATATATATAATGCAATAACAAGTAGTATTAAAAAGTTATAAACATAAAAAAAATCTGAAAGCGTAATCGGTGTAACTGAGGTAAACTTATTTTTTTAAGTTCAATGGGTGGTTTTGTACGTGTTATGAAAATCGACAGTTATTTTTGTATAACTTGAATTAATATATATATATATATATGGATAGATAGATAGATAAATAGATATAGATATAGATATAATAATAATAAGCATTTTTATATGAATTGAAAGACACATTTTTGCATTTATAAAATATAAATATGGTAATAAAACTAGGAATGACATACATTTTTTAAATGAGATGAAAATAATAACACCGCCACATGACAATGCAATAGATGTGATTTTTCCATATTATGCATTGCTTAAATAATTGGAAATTTATTACTATATAAATCTGATAAGTTTACATTTTTATTTTTATTTTTATTTTTATTTTTATTTTTTTCAACATAAATCTTTTTAAAAAAAAGCTATTTATCCTTGCTAAATATATTTTCTTTCGTTTTAAATTGGAAATATATAGAACATGCCCGCTTTACGATTTCCTCTGAAATCATTTCTCATGATTTTAAAACGATACAATATGACGATGTATAAATCATTTAACCCACTTTTTATCAAAGATCGAGAAAACATTATAAAATCATAAAATATCTGATAAAATATGGACAGTAATATTTGTTAGATTTCGTATATACTTTTCAATGTATCTTTTCTATAAAACATCTAAAGAAAACCTTTTTCAAAATGTTAGTATTTTTTTAATATACATATGATGTGTGATTCACTACGTTAAAGGAATCTTGCTTGCATTCGTTGATATGTTTAGTTGCAGATACATACGTTTATAGTAAGAACAACAGCTAAAAAATGTTTATACATTTATAATTAATAACAATTATAGAGGCATCTCCCTTTTCTCATTCGCAAATAAAGCAAAAATTTTACAATCGTTAAATTGTACCAATTCGATAAAAATGCAAACGTGAATAACGATACATGAAAATAAAATATTATATATATATGTTTCTATTATACGAACTCGCAAGTAAATTTTAAATGATATATTTGAAAATGAAATTTGAATGTATTACGGTTATTTTGTTAATGTTACTTCTTTGTGCTCGGAACAAATTATTTTAATTAACTTTAATACTTTTGAAAATATAAGTTGTATATTATTACTATTTTTATTGTTGTATACAGAACGAATGAACTTTTTTCAAAATTTGAAAGAAAATACTCTTCGTTACGCTGTTTCATTACTATATTGCACTTTTATTTTAAAAAGAAATATGAAAATGGACTTCAGAGTTTCAAAATAAAAATGCATTTTACACATTTCAATGAATAATACATTTTCAATAAATCCTAGCTGATCCGTCAGGTATTTCTCGGAAATCGGTATTTTCTTGGGGGGATTCGATAAAAATAGACAATTTCGGCGCTCATTCTATTCTAAACAAACCTCTTTCCGAACGTAACTCCGGCACTCGTTCCCGCTGCCTATGGCATTCTATAGCAAGTGTACTATATTGTTTAGTTTAAATTTCCAGACGGTTCCAATGCTAGGAGACTCGAAATCATTTTTCTTAGTTATCTATATCTTAATTAGTTCATGTTAAGTTGATTGAACCAATTCCCATTGAAGGAGATTCCAAGCATTTTTAGAACACTTTGGTCGAAAGATGAAAATGCCCTAAGTCGACCACTTCCAACCACCATAGCTCCAACGACCCAACAGCTAAAGACATGCAACCACCATAGTCCACGAAGGGAGGCTCGGGGCTACTACCACACACAGTCGCATGAAATTTGCGCTGGGTAGCTGTGGCGGCAAATTGAAATACAGGGACACTCACGTCTATGTGAAAATGGCCTAGGTCGATCACTTTCAACCACACTATCTCTCATATCCCCACAGATACCGACATTCAACCACATCGTGCATCATGGGAGACTCGAGGCTAATATCACACACAAGTAATGCCAGTGGTCTGCACTAGGTAGTTGTGGCTGCACAGTGAAATATAAGTATACACACGTCTATATATCTATGTATATATATTTTATATTCACGAAGAAAATCCTAAGAAAATATTACTTAAGAGTGGATACAAAATTTCATATTTTAAATTAAATTACTCTTTAACATAATTGCCATTATATTTGCGAATTCAGGAATACTGTGTAAAGAGATAATTATGCGTATTTAAAAATGAATGAATGAAGGAATTCATCAAAACAACAATTTCTAAATGTCAAATTGTATTTCAAAAATCATATACACTGTATATTTCAAGAGATTTTAAAATGAAGTCCCGTAAAAATATACAAATATTTTGTTCAGAAATAAGATATTCAGACATATTAAATAGAACGCGATATTCTTTGACATTATTAATTTAAAAAAAAAGGGTTTTTTTTAATAATTTCCATATGAGAAGTTGTGGTTTTTGGTTTTGATAACAAGCATTAATAGGCAAATGTTATTAAAAGTTAGACATTACCTTTTTATAAAAATTTATTTAACTTTATATAATATTTTAATTAATAATTTTTAATTATGACTAACAAATTTCCTGTAATATTCTTTCTGAAATGTCACGAATATTATTATCTAGAAAAGAATAAGAAAAACATCTGAACGAATATTCCTTAAATTATAATAAAGTTTCCAAGCTAATTAAGCTCTGTAAAATATTTGCTTTCCTCTTACATCAACTTTTTTATTTCCCCATGGAGTTTTTCCTTCTGTTTTGTTATGTTACTCCGTATATTTTTGAAAAAAAAGTCGACAGTTTACATTGTATGTTGACAATATTATCCTAATTAATTATTCTGCTAACAATATGTTAAAAAAAATTAGAGCCTTACTTTTTAATTACACGAACTATAATCGCTAATATTTAGAAAAGAAAATTTCATTTTTGTTTCCAAAAATACTTTGAAGATTATTTTCTTAGTAATTTACCTAATTTGACATTCTTATTGAGTTTAATTATTACTGTAATTTTTTAACACGTCAATAATTGCATATAATTGCTGGTATGCGTTGTAACGCTATATTCCTATTCCTAATGTTGGTAAAATGTGTAAAACCTACTATTAGTTATATATATTATCTATATTTCAATAAAAATAAGCTTCCCCGTTAACAGTTTATAAATGTATTTACAGAGAAGAAAAAATGCTTCAATACATATTTAAAAAGAAACTTAAATGTGATTACAGTAACATTTTCCATATAGAGCATTATACATGAAATAATATCACTTAAAACAATATTATCTGCCAAAAGAGTGAAAAATGTAATGAAGAAATAAATTGAATACAATTAGAAATATTACGTTTTGTAATAAGCAATGCAAAATTGTATTGTGTTAAATACTATAATACTCAGTTAAATTACTGTATAAAGTAACATTTTAAATTGTTATAAATAACAAAATATATTATATTTTTCAAGTTACATAATGCATAATACAAAATGCCAAGACAATAAAAATATTACGTTGTTTGATAAATAGTACTAAATTTTAGTATGTTAAATACTATAATACTCAGTTAAACACTAGAGTGTTAAAGAATGCATGAAATTGTTCCAACTAATAAAAAAATGCTATTCATTATATTACTTAATACGCAACACATAATTCAAGTTTAGATTTTGTTCTCTAAAGTTATATATATATATATATATAAATATATATATATATATATATATATAACGATACATAAAATTTAGTACACTGACTATTAGTCAACAGATGTAAAAAAAATAATAACATGGAAATATATATTTGATTTACTAAAAAAATACATTTGTTTAATGACTTTCGTTATCATACTTTAAATTTATCGCGTTCTTTATAAAGTTTAAATGTTTCAAGTAATCTAGAAGGAGTAAATTGTATCTCCATTCTATCTGAATACGAAATGTTCAGATGCACGATCTCTGAAAAAAAAAGGAAATTTTTCAATTCCTACAAAAATATTTAACATTGCAAATCAGATAAAACATTTTGCTGAAATCACATTAGTATTTCTTGTTTCAGAAACAATGCATTCGCTTTTCTATCTTCGCGTCCATATTATGAAGTTTGTTTTATCAACTGAATTCTTAGAATAAGCGCTAAAATATCTTTTAGTGTAAGACGTAATTTAAATGTACTTAAATGATTTAAATAAAAAAAATATATATGTTATATAAAATTTTTATTTCCTTCACATATCCTTCACATTTATTTCGCATTATTCCTTTACATTAATCTAACTTCTGACATAGTCATTATTTCCTTAATTCTTAATAATATTTATTCCTATTTAATGTCTTTTAAAAGTAATAACACGTATATTAATAATCATCTTATTCCAAATCTTAATCTAAAACTTTAAGTTCATTCGTAACTTTTATCAACTCCCCAATGTATAATATTCTGAGAGACGCTAGTTGTCATTTCGAATGTTTTTAAAAGTCATTTTTTTATTCCATGCTTTGTTTCGCGCGCTGGTTATTTTTCACGTCAAAATCAATGAACAGCTACTATGGGGATTATTTCGTGTTAAATCTTCTTCCTCGCACCTCATTCTCTTAGCTTAAATTCGACTCTCACTCAATGGATCGTGCGCTCGTTACGTCGGTTTCAGTAACTCTACGCGCTGTGAACAAAACTCGCTTGCAAGTTTTCGAAGAGCAGATTTCTGTCGTGTTTTGAAGTGCTGACCAAATTGTTATCTGGTGTTCAAATGACTTAGAATTTCATAACGGTTCTTTAAGATCTATTAACTGATGTAGTGAGCTATCGTCAAGCCTGAGGGCTATAAGTATACCTGATATTGTGGGAACTGTTTCTGGCATCGTCATGGTTGTTAATAAACAATTTATTTGGAAATTGTCTGCATCTTAGCGAAGAAATTCCTGTGGTGTTTCATCATTGCCTAACCTCCTCGCCATGATTCTTGATATCGACTGCAATCATTCACCATCTTTAACAAACTGCCATTTTCTCGTGGAATATTAAATCATCTTCGTAAATAGGTCACATATATATATCTAAAACTCTGTAAAAATTTTAAACTAAATCTAATCTAAGACGTGATCTAATACTAATAAAATCTATTTTTAAATTTAATTATTTTCAACGTAATGTGATTTTGAAAATATTTTTAATATTATTTCATTTATTATTATTTATTATTTAATAGCTGTCATTTTACACATTAATAACCCACCCCAAGGCAAATTATTGAGTGTCCACAAAGTCTCTGTATAATTTCAAGCTTTTATTACAAGCACAAATGAACAAACACATGTCTGAAAACTAGTACAATATTAGGTATGTATATTGAATTTATTTTTCATCAATTAATAAATTTCTATATGTGCACCATTGTTTGCACGAAGCACGCCACGTCAATATTCAATTGCCACTCACGAATTGAGAGACGTAAGCGCAAGAAATCCACCGAGAGTGGCACTATATTCCATAAAGTAAGGAGAGGAGGAATAAGAGTATCAAAGAAAAATATCGAAGTTTGTGACTTTTATGTGCTTCGTGGAAGCAATGGAAAACATATAGCGTTTTATTTATTGATACAAAACCTTTTAATATAAGTTTGCTACTTTCGATACATGTTTACCTTGGTGCAAAATGATAGAACCGGTAATTTAATTCACTAAATAATAAATATAATTTTACTAATCCACATTTAAATTGATTTTATCAAACAAAATAGGTAATACAGGGTGATTCATAATGAATGGGCCAAAAAGAATAGCGCAGTGTGACTGCCATAATGGATTTATTCAGCCGAAACAAATTTATTCTGCAACTACAATTATACAAGTTTTATTTGGCAACAAGGAAAAATCATCGAATAACGAACTCGCCGCTAGAGGCGCTGTTAAACAAAATATCGTCCATGCAGGAGAAAGCATACTGCAAAAGCCACGTTCCACTTATGTGGTAAAGTTAATCGCCATAATTTGCGATTTTGGGGCACGGAAAATATCCATGTAACATTTGAACATCAGCGTGATTCTCCCAATGTGAAGGTTTTCTGCGCTTTATCAAACAATTGTGTTTTTGGTCCATTTTTCTTTGCTGAAAAATGGACCAGATCTAACACCCTGTGATTTTTTTCTCTGGGGTTTCGTTAAAGACAAGGTGTTTGTGCCTCCACTTCCTCAGCGCTTAGAGGAACTGAAGCAGCGGATAACTGCAGTGTTGAACTCCATCACAGGGGATATGCTATCACGAGTGTGGCAGGAGCTTGATTACCGTATAGACATTTGTCGTGTCACCGGAGGGGCATATATTGAACACCTGTAGAAACTTGAATAAAAGTAGTTTTGAGGTAAATTTGAATTTTCTAAATATATTAATTACAACGTTCACAATCATGTTTTCTTTTTGTCCCATTCATTATGAATCACCCTGTATAAACATAAGGATTACAGAATAAAACAATTGTTATTATTACAATGTAATAAATTGCATTTTCACTGAATATGCAATAAGAGGAAAATGATACGAACAGGTCAGATTTTTCTAAATCATAGAAATAGTACATGCCAATTGTAATATCTTTGTTTACACATCGTAAAACAGTTATTATTACTACAATGTAACAAATTGTACTTCTTTTGGATATGGAATAGGAATAAAATATAAGAACGGGGTGGATTTTTCTAAATCATAGAAACAGCACATGTTAATTGTGGTACCTTTGTGTTTAATAATTTCAATGCAGTTTTTTGTTGTTGAGTTTAAAATGTTTTCAACTTGGCGATGTGAAAAAATACGCCATTCATCACAAGTAAGAGATTTTAATTCTGCTTTTGAATTATACTGGATTATTTTACTATTTATGTGGTATATACTGTGCACTGTAATTCCCCCAAACAATATGCATGTGTTTTAGGTTGGGACAATTGTCGGCTAATCAAGTGTGGTAATCTTATAATCTTCAATCCGCTTCTTTGTGCATTTTGCAAAGTGATACGACGTATTATTGAAAAATATAGTTAACGCTGTCAACTTTATCATCCGGCGTTCTAACAAGTGAATAAGCGTATGTATATTTTTCGTCCTTCAATAACAGTAATTCTAGGCCTATTTCCTGGGGAAAAAACTGTCCAAACCACTAGAGAGCCTCCAACTTGTTTAAGCATAGAAAATACATATTTTTTTCTTTCGAAGGTCATGCTAATACGAGTGAATATTATCTGGATCATCGAAATTAAACTTCCTTTCATCACTGAAAAAAATATTAGACCAATTAGTTATTAGCTTCAGATGTTCCTCTGCAAACGGAATGCAGGCATTTTTATGGCCAGATGTTAAACGTGGACACTTACCGACGTGGTTTTAAATATTTAAGGATCATCTACCTTTTTATTGCCTTTCTTATACCCCATAATGATAATTCAGTTTTATTTATTGTTAATTGGAATATCATGTATTTAATTTTAACACAATGATTTGCACTTTTGCACAGCAAAAGCGAACACATTTATTTGTCTCGTCCCTATCATTTTGCACACCACTGTATATATTCAATTGTGCTTCTAATAAAAGCTTGAAATTGCAAACAATATTTGTAGACCATTTTGTCTGTCATTAAAAAAAAAAATACCTTTAAATATTATCATTTTTGTTTTTATTTTTATTTTAAAATAAAATAATGCTAAGATATAAAAAAAATAATTCAATGAAATATAAATATATTTAAAAAAAAGAATGTGAATCGCGTAATAATTGAGGTTTTAACGAAAAATGCATTCAAAACGAAATAAAATGTTGTTCCAAAACGGTACATGTATTATTTAATGTATATTCAAATATCTTCATTTCTTGCTCTACAATCTAATAAATACGTTTCTGGAAAAGCATATCCTTTTATAGGAGTGACAAGATTTTCACTATTTTCACAACTCTTTCATGAAAATTTAGATGAAGATTTTATTTTTCTATATGGAACACTTTAGTTAAAGTATGTTGAAGATACTTAAAAAAATTGAGATATGCAAGTTCAACTAGTTGAGAAGGCAACTCTCAGCTGGGAAAGTCACTTTATTTTGGGTAAATTTTGAGTGAGAAATTAACAAATTCAAGACAAAGACATAGTCACAGTATTTCATATGTTGTAATAATATTAATTGTTTCACCTAAGCAATTAATTCATAGTTTTAATAGCTGTCGAGAGCTGAAACACGAGAGGTGCTGGGTTTGATCCCATTTCATGCTTGTGAGTCGTTACGTCTGGAGTTCTAAATGCTTTTCCTCAAATTTTGATTAGATTGCGTAGTTACGGTTTATTTTTGTTTATTTATCCGCACGGTGGACATTAACCGATTTCCCCGAGCTATATTCTTAGCGCAGAAAATCGGTCGTAACAAAAACACGAAACACCTTTTTTTTCATAATGTTGTAAAATTTAAAGATAACTTTTTTTTTACATATCGAAATGTTTACATGGTTTATAACTCAATGTGTTAAGTTTTATCAAGGAAAAAAAAACTAATATAATATTAAAATAGGAATATTTAGTAGTAAGTTTAGTAGTTTTTGTACTTTCAAGATATTTGAAAGTTTAGATAATAGTGTTGTGACGTGTTTTTTGAAGACTATTAACAAGGGATATTTTGTGGAACAAGATTGCATTAAACGAAACATTTCGTGTCAGTACAACTTGTTCGTTTCTCAGCTGTGGAATATTTTCTATGTTATTTCATTTGTTTGTCTAGCAAATGCAACATAGAATAAAATGAATGTAAAAAAAGGCAACTGATGCTTTCAAAATGTGTAGTTTTAGTAAATACTGGAAAATCACGATGTTGGCACATTATGTATAGCATGTAATTTGGTGTAACTCCAAAAATAGAATATTAAAAATATATATTATGCAATAAAAAGTAGTATTAAAACATTATAAACATAAAAAAAATCTGAAAACATAATTGGTGTAACTGAGGTAAACTTATTTTTTTATGTTCAATGGGTGGTTTTGTATATGTTATGAAAAAGACAGTTATTTTTGTATAACTTGAATTAATATATATATATTTAAATGAGTGGAAATTAAAAACTAAAAATACAAAGAAAATTCATTAGTAAGGGAATAACTTTATATATATATATGTTATATAAAAAATTTATTTCCTTCGCATATCCTTCAGATTCATTTCGCATTAATCCTTTAAATTAATCTAACTTCTGGCATAGTCAGTATTTTCTTAAATCTTAATAATATTTATTCCTATTTAATGTCCTTTTAAAAGTAATAACCCGTATATTAATAATTATCTTATTCCAAATCTTAATTTAAAATTTTAAGTTCATTCGTAACTTTTATCAGCTCCCCAATCTATCTCTTATTCTTAGATACGCTTTTGTCATTTCGAATGTTTTTAAAAGCTATTTTTTTATTCCATGCACTGCTTCGCGCGGTAGGTATTTTTCACTTCCAAATTAATGCGCGGCTACGAGAGGAATTCTTTCGTGTTAGATCTTCTCCCTCGCGCCTCATTCGCTGGGCTTGAGCTCGCCTCTGGTACTCGCGCTCGTTATCTGGTGTTATAGTCACGTAGAATTTTCATACAGCTCTTTAACATCTGGTAAACGATGTAGTGAGCCATCGTCAAGCCTGAGGGCTATAAGTTTATACCGGATACTGTGGGAACTGTTACTTGCATCGTTGCTCTTCACAAATAAAAGATTTATCTGGAAATTGGCTAATCTTTATTGACGAAACTCTTGTGGTATCTCATCATTGCCTAAACTCCTCGGCAATCATTCACCTTCTTGAACAAACTGCCATTTTTTCATGGAGTAAAAAAACATCTTCGTAAAAACACCACATATATATATGAGTAGCTTATTATACAATTTTAAGTAATTGCAACATTTTATTGTCAAATAAATGCTGCTTGAATTAGGACAGTTTATGAAGTATTGTCTTTGTGTTAGGGTAGGTTTTTTCATTTATTCTAAATTTTCCATATTTTCTTTTTTTTTCTATATAAGTTGTAGCCCCCCCTCCTTTTATAATAATCGTAATGTTTTTCATTTAATATTCTCTTTATTTTAGTCTGAAATAGTGGAGTTAAAATACCTTTTCTTTCTTTTAAATGTCTAAGCTAAAACAAATTCATTGTCTCTTTTACTTAAAATCATAATTTTTATATTTCCCCTGTAAGTTATAATTTCACTGGGGTGGTCCTTGTTACCATGGGAAATTTTCAAATGCTCTCGGACACTTGGGCAATAAAAATCCATTTCCCAGACAACGTATATTAGCTTGTATTGTCAGGAGTTTTATGACTCCATTTATGCTGTTTTTTCGTAAACAACTTTAGCGTTGTTGGTCGCCTTAATCTGCTCTGTAGATCTTTCGTGGAAAAAGCAGGACTCGGGCGGCAGATAGTGGCCCGTATTGTTAAAGTTTTATTATTCGTTTTTACGAGCCCAATTATTCAGTTTTATGTAAACAACAGTTCACGTGGGAGGTCGAAAGAAGGAGCAGCAGACCCTTCAGCTGTACACATGCCATCACCCCTATGCGAAGTAGTTCCACCCGCAAGAGAGCGACGACCAATGATTTTACGTAACGTATTCGCGGGGAATGTTTTTTCCCTGGTATAGTTTAGCGCGGGAGATTGTAGCCTGGGATATACTGTATATGAGAGTTTTAGGGGAAGGCTGAGGCATTTCCTCTCCCCCCCCCCTCCTGGAGTTTTCCTGGTGGTGGCCAGAGAATTTGAGAGGCATTCGAAGTTTTACCGGTGAGTGAGATGCCTGCTTAAAAAAAAAAAAGCGTCTGATGCCTCAAGATAGAAATAAGCTCTGACCGACAAGACAGTGAGTCACTATAATAGTTATGTTCGAATAAGATATTACTACCGAGAGCTGTGACGGTTGAGAGCATTTTTTTTGTTTGAGCCAATGCTCTTCGATGGCAGTTAAGCATAGATTAGATAAATTGGAGGACTTTCGCTTGTAAAAAGAGTATGTCGAAAGCTTTGATCGGAAGTGCAGTCGGAGCATTCGGAAAAAAAGGGTAATCCTAGCTCCTTACAGATGACACCGTTTAACTACAGAGCATAACGCCGAAACATATCTTCAAAGAAAAATCGTATAGCTGGTCACCTGCTCCATATTCCATATAGAAGAGATACTTAAATATCCAATGATGCCTAAAGTCTCTTCGTGTAGTGCCCCATGTTTGTGAAAGTAAGACGGCTAACCCTGGAATATTACTAATATATTTACCAGGACTGTTAAGCCTCAGCGTAACGAGTGTTGAATCTGCCAGTGAGCTTTTGGTAAATATTTTCCATGTTAATGAATAAGTGCCTTTTATTATTATTATTATTTTACCATGAATATATATATATATATATATATATATATACCTTGATGCATATATATGTGTGATTAAATCACCTGTTACCAACTAACCTTATACCTATAAATCTGAATATGTTGGCGTTTTATTTATCTGATTATGTTGGTGTTTTATCTAACAATTCTTTTTTCATAAGTTAATAAAAAATCAAATTCATGGTGATATTCTGTATGTGACTTATTTGTATGCATCATAGAAATTCATTTGTTTTTTTATCTAAATTTAACATTACTATTTAATGGATAATGAATTTTGTTTAATTATTTAAACAATCAGAGAAAGTAATTATTTAATATTTAAACCTTGCTAAATTTAATTTACTCTGATTGTGACTTCAGTTAATTTTCCTTCATCAATTAAAATTAATAAAGTAAATTTAAATTCTTGATTTGTTTCTAAAAATGTTTATTAATTTGGTTTTCTTTAAACATTAAATTGCTTCTTAAAAATATTGTGAAGTACCTGTTATTTTCCTCTATAAAGAAAGAGATTTAATAAATAAAATAAATTTAACCTGCTTTTAATTGAAGTAAAAGAATTGAAGATGAATGTAAAAGAAAAATTTTATATTAACTATGTTTAATCCTTAAAGTTTATTAGCTGCATTTAAGGTAATTAAGTTACACCAAATTCTTATTAAAAAGGAAAACTATGTTTTATCTAGCTACTCTTGGTTTGTTACTAGCCACTATACAAAATCACTCGCATGGTTCTGGCAAATTGGTACATTGATATGATCAGGTTTTGTAACTTTAATTAATTATCTATATCCTTATTTTAATTAACTTCTTTCCCCTTTTTTTTGTGCCTTTCAAATTCTGGAAGGATTACAGGACCCTTTTTTATGTCTTTCTTATTCAAAATCTGTTCTATAAAGTTTTAATGAATTTCATTTAATTTACCATAACAATGTTCCAATTCGTCAAACCACTTGTTGGGTATAAGCGGTATGGTGATAAATGAGAATTTTGTTGATACCTTTTGGCAAATTTATTCATTTACTTAATTAATTTTTTAGTTATTCAAAATTTATTTGGTTTGTTTTGTTTATAGCATCTCTCTGTTTTGATTTTTAATTAGTAATTGTGTAAATTTTTTTCAATTTCTGAAATCAACAAAATTCATTCTTTTGGTTATTTATCACTTTATCAAATACCCCAACAAGAAAATGGTGCCGTGTAGAAACATTCCTGCGGTTACCAAGAAGTAAAACTTTTGTTTTTGACTGTAAATTTTGTTTTACATTATATAATTGGAGCAACTGGGTATCGGTTTTTACTTATTGTGAAATTTTTGCATATATCAATATGGTAAAATTTTCTATGTATATTTTTTAAATATTAAGATTGATATTTTAAAATCTGTATAATGAAATTGGTGATGATCTTATGCTACCGAGGTATATAATCCTCATTTTTCCCCTTTTCTGCCTTCTATTTATTATTTTTTTTGAGTTCTGTATAATTATCTGACTTTATTATGGCCAAAGGAGATCCTACTAAGGAGCTGGTAGAGCTCCAGAAAAAAAATTCGTTAGTTGACAACTTGTGCAACATACCACCATTTAATGGAGAGGCTAGCTCAGTCTCATTTACTGACTTTTCAGAGAAACTGGATAGTCTCTCCACCCTTTTTGCTTGGGATGATAGTGAGAAAAAATTTGCCCTCCTTAACCACTTAAATGGTACTGCGGCGAGATTAGTTAAGCCCCACAAAGATAAAACTAGTGCGGAATTATTAAGTATCTTAAAAAATAAATTTGTCCAAACACCTACTCCTGATGTTGCACTTGCCAAATTTCTCAACTTTAAGCAAACTCCAGGTATGTCAGTGCAAGAGTTTTTTGATGCTGCATCTGACCTCTCATCAAAGGCACTCGTTATTGATGGAGTAGATGATGCCATTGTCAATAAAAGCCGTGAAGCCATGTTACATTCTATGCTAATTAACAACCTTGCACCTGAAATCAGAAAGGGTGTCATCACCAAAGATCCCAAAACCCCACAGCAAATTTTAACTTTTGCTCTCCTGGAGGAAAGAGCGTGCCGCAGTGTAAATCCTTTTTACACTTTACATGAGGAACCAAACCCCCTTTTATTTCAACAAAATTTCCCGCAGAATCTAGCTTGTGCAGCAACTCAGCCAACTAGGGACAACAATGTAGAAATAGAAACTCTTAGAATACAGATTGAGGCTCTAAATTCCAAACTTGACAACCTAATAAGTGATAAAAGCAGAGAGAGAGAGGTGCAGAGCCAGGAAAGAGTGCCCAGTAGAAGTATTACTTGTTTTTATTGTTCCCAACCCGGTCATTATGCTAGAGAGTGCCCCCAATATGTGTATAATTTTAATAGGAGCAGAGGCAATAATTTTAGGAGCAGGGGAGGATATGAAAATAGTTACCGGGGAAGTTACAACAGGAGAGGAAACTTCAGGGGAAACAGAGGAAATAATTACATCAGCAACAGAAGTGGTAGAAACAGAATACAAAATTATGCGGAGGGTCAGCAAGCAAATGATGCAACTAATAACCCCACTGGTGCAGAAAATAGTAATTTAAACGGGGATCGGCTGAATCAGAGGTAGTCGAACTGATTCCAAAAAAGGCCACCGACCCACCTGCGGTATATAGTGTTTTTTTCTCCGCAGTCTTATAACTTGCCAACTGCCAGTATACTTATATGTAATACTAACATAACTGCCCTCTGTGACTCGGGATCTGCGATTAATCTCTTAAGCAGTGTAATTTTGAACTCGCTCACAGACTATAATGTGCAACAATGTTATACGCCTATTCTGACAGTAACTGGAGAACAAGTTCCTCTTACTGAAAAGGTAGTTATGAATTTTAAATTTCATAACACCCAATGCCAAACTGTTTTTTTTTGTAGTGCAGGGCAAGTTGGCGAAGGAATTTGATGCCATTCTAGGTATGCCCTTTTTGAAACAATACAATGCAATCATTGATTGTGCCACAAATACTGTTTCTCTTCAGGCTTCGGATCAAACACTATGTAAACAAACCCCGCTTACCCCTCCTTGTACCAAAAACAGTAATGTGTGTTTAGAAGAAACAAAGGTAAACAAACAAGGTAAGAGTAGTGACTCACGCATGCAATGTTATGAATTACCTGTATATAATAATCCTATTAATGTGTATAATTGTGCTAAATGTAAATGTATGTGTAATGTAAATAATAACAATTCTAGTGTAAATACTTGCAAAAATAACTATCCCATAGATCATAAAGTTGAAACTGAGGCTAAATTGATAGCAAAAAGTAGTACCCCTGACTATTCGAAAGATATTGAAATAAGAAACTGTGCAGAGAAAATAAAATTAGGGAATAGTAGGGAGATAAGGATGGTTCATCACAGTCAGAATAGTAGTGATGAAGAAAATAATGTTGATAAAAGGTTTAACAGGATATGTGATGAAAGTAATAGTGATTGCCAGGTTTTTATGATGGAAGAATTACCGGGTGGTACTACTGTTGATAAAATTGCTTCGGGAAATAGTAAACAATGTGAGGAAAATTTTCAAAATTTTGAACAATGTATTTCTCAAATCAAATCAGAATTTTATAGTGTAAATAATGTAAATGCAAATATTGGAGAGCAGTTTAGTGATAATTCTGAAATGGGTAGTTATGAATTTACTGAAAATGAGGAAATGCAAGCAGATAATATTAGTGAAAGTACAGGTAAATATGATGTTGAGAAAAAGGCGTGTAATATCAGTATGGCATTTTTGTGTAATAAACTTGAAATCCCAGCCCAGTCTAAAATTTTAGCTAAAGTCAGATGTACGAAGGAAAATTTCAATGACAAGGATAGTATTTTAATGTTAGAGCCCTTTGCTAAGAATTTACATGCAGGCCTCTTAATTTCTAGATCCATTTGTACCCAAGAACATGGCCTATTTCTATCCTTTGATAACTTTTCTGATAACAATATAGTATTAAATAAGGGTACTTTAGTAGCAAAAGTTCAAAAATGTATTGATAATTCTAACGTAACCCCAGATAATTGTAATTTAACCTGTAATATCAATACTCCCCCTCTAATTGCAGATTTTGACCATGCTGACCTCAGTTGGAGTTCCGAAATTAATTTAGACCACTTAGAACCCCCCTTAAAATCAAAAATGCAAGAATTTTTACAAGAAAATAAAGATGTTTTTGCTGCGTCTGTCTTAGACTTACCCGGCTGTGACACCATACCCCATTCAATTAATCTAACTTCAGAAAAACCGGTTAAATGTAAAGCATATAGAGTCCCCCATAACTTACGACAGGAAATGGAAAATCAACTAAATATTTTACTACAGGCCAATATAATTTCCCCATCTATTTCAGAATTTGCTTCGCCGGTCATTCTTGTGAAAAAATCAGACGGATCTTACAGACTGGCTGTTGACTTTAGAAAATTAAATAAATATCTAATGAAAGATGCCTACCCCATACCAAACATCACAGACTCAGTTGACGCCTTATCAGGCTCAAATTTTTTTTCCACATTAGACTTAACTAGTGGATTTTTTCAACAAACTATCCGTCCCGAGGATAAGTATAAAACAGCTATTATTACTCACAAAGGGTTATTTGAGTGGAATCGAAACTGTTTCGGACTTTCGAATTCGGGAAACAGTTTGCAACGACTTATGTCTGCAATTTTTGGTGATCTAGGAAATTTGGGAATTTTAGTGTACATCGACGATATAGTAATAGCTTCTAAAGATGTCGAATCCCATATAAATAAACTTAAGCTTGTTTTTGAAAGACTTCGCCAACACAAGCTTAAACTCAAACCCAGTAAGTGTACATTTTTATCCGACAAGATCCAATACTTGGGCTTTGAAATCCAAAAAGGACGAGTGTCACCAATCAACAAAAATATTGAAGTGATAAGGAAATTCCAACCTCCTAACACCCGAAAGGCTGTCAGATCCTTCATCGGTGCACTCTCCTTCTATAGGCGATTTTTGCCAGATTTTTCTAAAAGAGCGAGAAATCTTATCAACCTCACTAAAGATACGGGTCGGTTCGCTTGGAACCAAGCAGCACAGGAGGAGTTTGAGGATTTAAAATCTGCATTAATATCCAAACCATGTGTCGCCCTTCCTAATTTTGATAAGGAGTTTTACCTCTACACCGATGCGAGTGGCGAAGCACTCGGGGCAGTACTTTCACAACTGGATGAAAATGAGATGCTCCACCCTGTCGCATTTGCTAGCAGAAAGCTCAAAGACGCTGAGACGAGATACTCTGCCACTGAGAGAGAGTTATTGGCATTAGTATGGGCCACTGCACACTTCAAGTGCTACCTTGCCAATACTCATTTTTATATATACACTGATCATGCGCCTCTTACGTACATGCTCAAAATTCAGGATCCCACATCACGTATGGCTAAGTGGATCTGTACACTTTCTGATTTTACATTTACCATCAGATATATTAAGGGAAAATGTAATAGCGCTGCAGACTTTCTTTCAAGGTTCACCACAGATAGCAAACCGGATAAGGTCACAAATTGCAACTTTTCTATACAAGTAGCGAAGGAGACAACTTCTATGCCACATTCCAACCTTTTAGAAAAGATAGGTGAATTACAGAAAACAGATAAAAAGTGCTGTGAAATTGCTCGCAAAATTAGTGAAAATCTTGAGGTTGCACCCAAGTATTTGAGATTTTTCTTTAGGGATGATCTTCTTGTATGCGAGGATACAAGGGAGTCACCCCTATTGAATAATCCTATCAAACTTGTGGTGCCGAAGAAAATGGTTGAGCAAGTGTTTGCACTAACCCACGAATCCCTAGCTGCTTGTCACCAAGCTTTTCAAAAGACAATAGACCGCATTCGTGAGCACTTTTATTGGCCAGGAATGTCGGCAGATGTCAAGCACCTAGTGGAGTCGTGCGTTAGCTGTCAAGAAAAAAGAGTGCACAAAGCAAATCAACTTGCACCCCTCCAACGTGTACCCACACCTCATTTCCCTATGAATAAAGTGAACCTCGATGTTATAGGGCCTCTTCCTGTTACCTTTTCGGGTAACAAATTTATAATTACATACATTGATGCATTTTCAAAGTGGCCTGAAGCTTATGCGGTATCCTCAATCACATCTGATGTGGTAGCCGATACTCTCGCGGACTTCATTTCACGTTATGGAGCTCCATGTTATATCTCAACCGACAGAGGACCCAATTTAATTTCTGCAGCTCACGAGCATGTGTACAAAATGTTTGGAATAAAACATCCCAAAACCACGGCATATCACCCAGCCGGAAATGCTCAGATAGAACGCCAGAACAGGACTCTAAAAAACGCCCTGTGTCATATTGTGAATGAGAATCAATCAGACTGGGACACCAAGCTTAAATTTGCACTTTTAGCCATGCGCACGGCTGTGCACTCATCTACCAAACTAACTCCAGCAGCTGTAATGTATGGTAGAAACCTTAACCTACCCTATAATTTATTTTCTCAACCCCCCCCAGTTTAGTTATAATGATGCCCCCTCTTTTTGTGAACTTTTGATACCAGCTCTGCAAAAGGTGTACGCTGAAGTGCACAATCATTTAATAAAAGTATCAGAGAATCAAGAAAAGTATAGAGAAAAGACAGCTGTTGAAAAAAAACTAAAAGTTGGTGATCTGGTTTGGCTTTTCACTCCAGCAATTGCACCTGGAACAACAAAAAAATTAAGTAAGTTGAATAATGGCCCCTTCACTGTCTTGGAAAAATTAAATGAGGTAAATTTTAAAATCGCCCTTGTTGCAAATCCCAAAAACGTTCAAGTTGTCCATGTGGATCGCCTCTCTGTTTTTAAAGACAGACTCCCGATTTGGTCCGACGACCCACAACAACAACAGAGTGTCCCAGATTCGATTGACGATCCACCTATCGATGTGCAGCAATCGATTCCCCATGCAGAGCAATTCGCTCAGCGCAGACGCCGTCGCGATTGCTGTGTTATACCAAGTTCTGACACTCAAGAGAGTAACCCTGGTACGATTACTCAAAATGAATTCAGCACTCACGGAAGCCAAGCGAATTCAGCTAGCGATCCAGCCGAGATCGACCCCCCTCCTCCTCACTCAAACAAAACTCCGGAGGTTGAAAATTCAGCTGATAACCATCAGCAGAAAAGTGAATCAGCGGAGGAAGCTCTATCGGAGGAGAACAATGAATCGGAAAGGGAAGTACAGGAGTGTGAAATAGCAGCAACGACCAGCGAAGCTAGCGTTGCCGAAAATTCGATTAACAAACCGAATAAGTCGAAATCATTGAATCGACCGCAGCCGACTTCGCAGGACGCTTACGGGCTACGTGAAAGACGAACTCGCCCTATTTATAAAATTTAGTTTCCTTATATTCTTTTATCTATGTGTATTTATAGTTTTATTTCGTAATATTTATATGTGTTTATGTGTTGCAATGTATTTTATAGTAATTTTATATATTTTTCATCGTATATATTAGCGTTTTCTGACCCAAACATGGTTTGTTTTGGTTCACTTAGCGAAAATCGGAAACCCGATTTCGTGTTTTTTATACACCCTGTGTCGTGTATACGTACATTTTTTTTAGTGGTATTTAGCTACTTATATTAATAAATACCCCTCCGCACACCTTTTTGTGCAGTTTTCTCTTCAAATTTAAGAGGTATTCTGGGTACTTTGAAAATGTCCGATTTTTTTTTTCCTCCTTGTTTTAACAGCAAGTGTTAGGCTGGGTCGGTTGGCACTTTTCATCGTATGCACGCGAGTACGATATTATAGATTCCTAATTATGTATATATACATTTTTTTTCATGTGTTTTTATACCACTTTTAGTCTAGGAATGTAGTTTGGCATATTATAGTTTTTATTTTGATACTTAGGTGTGACATACCAATTTACCCCTTTGGTTTCGTTCATGAAATTCCTTTTTGTTTTTTTTTCTAGTGCAATGTCAGCAGAGTAGTATTTTATCTAATCCTACTGGGTAGTGATTTTTTTTTGTATTTTTTTTTCTTCCTGAAAATTCTACCTTCTAAAATTTGTGATTATCTTAAATTTACTTTCTGCTTCTAAATTGTGTTTTTTTTGTATGTATGTCTTCAAAATTAGTAATTATATATACTCTATATACATAAGCCTTTTTATTTCTATGTGGATTATGACCTTGTTTTGTTGTGACTATGTGTTATGAGTCACATCTGTTTTTATTTGGTTTTGGGTAGGTAAATTGGGTAGTCTGATGATACTGCATCATCACTGTCTGGGTTTTCTTTGGAAAACCATGTTTCCAGTAAAAAAAAAAAAATTCTAGGCTGGTTCAGTCTACGTGTGGGTAGCACAAGAACATAACTACTTTTCCCATGCACAGTGTTTTCTTGTTGTAACTGCATTTATATACATTTACTCTACACCCCAAACACCACTTTTACAGACTTTAACTTTATTCCGGGGTTCATTTTGCATTTGTTATCCTATTTTAAACTTCGGTATATTGTTACTCGATTACTTTGATGAAATATGTTGTGTCATAAGTCCATTACATGTGTAAATACCCAGTTGCTTATTTTTTTTTTTTGGTTATTGTATGTGCCAGTAGTACTGATATAGGTAAATGTATGTTGTAATTTGATTTTGTTTTCACATCGAACTGGCCAATTTATCATGATTTTATGCAAATGTTGTATATATTATTATGAGTAATGTATTGTTTTTCAGTTGGCACTCTCAACACTCTTGCAATCTTTTTCCAAAATTCAAAAAAAAAAAAAAAAAAAAAAAAAAAAAAAAAAAAAACTTGTAAATAATTTAGTTTGTTTTTTGGCAAAATTTTGGTCGTATAAGTAGATAGGTTAACGTATTATAAGTAGAACCTGCTAGGAGTTGCAATATACAGTGACAGTAATGGCATTCGGAGCAAGCACAGGTATGTTTATAGGTGGGATTCGGTATCAGGAGTTAGAAATGGTTATGCAGCGAAGGTGTCCTATGTAGAAACAAAGTGCAGTTTTCCCCGCCTTAGAAGGCAGTACCCCTTAGGTGTCTTGTTACCCCCTTGTGGTTTTCCCAGTTCTAGTCGTCAGGTATTTCAGCAGTTACTTGGGAGTGGTTCATGGTGGGCAGCTCTTAGTGTACATTCCGGAGTGTATATCTGACAGCGGCGACTTCACTCTATAATTCATGATTGTTCTTCGGACCGATGTCTGGCCTGCTCGGACGGTTAGGTCTTATATTGTGGAATCTCCAGCGTACTGTGAAATACCTCTCAGCCCGGTAACCCTTGCGAGAATTTTTTTTTCTGTTTCGGTCTGCACGTTTCAAAAAATTAAATTTTTTTTTATCAAAAAATTTTATTTTTTTGCGGTAAAGGGAGAGTCATGTTAGGGTAGGTTTTTTCATTTATTCTAAATTTTCCATATTTTCTTTTTTTTTTTCTATATAAGTTGTAGCCCCCCCTCCTTTTATAATAATCGTAATGTTTTTCATTTAATATTCTCTTTATTTTAGTCTGAAATAGTGGAGTTAAAATACCTTTTCTTTCTTTTAAATGTCTAAGCTAAAACAAATTCATTGTCTCTTTTACTTAAAATCATAATTTTTATATTTCCCCTGTAAGTTATAATTTCACTGGGGTGGTCCTTGTTACCATGGGAAATTTTCAAATGCTCTCGGACACTTGGGCAATAAAAATCCATTTCCCAGACAACGTATATTAGCTTGTATTGTCAGGAGTTTTATGACTCCATTTATGCTGTTTTTTCGTAAACAACTTTAGCGTTGTTGGTCGCCTTAATCTGCTCTGTAGATCTTTCGTGGAAAAAGCAGGACTCGGGCGGCAGATAGTGGCCCGTATTGTTAAAGTTTTATTATTCGTTTTTACGAGCCCAATTATTCAGTTTTATGTAAACAACAGTTCACGTGGGAAGTCGAAAGAAGGAGCAGCAGACCCTTCAGCTGTACACATGCCATCACCCCTATGCGAAGTAGTTCCACCCGCAAGAGATCGACGACCAATGGTTTTACGTAACGTATTCGCGGGGAATGTTTTTTCCCTGGTATAGTTTAGCGCGGGAGATTGTAGCCTGGGATATACTGTATATGAGAGTTTTAGGGGAAGGCTGAGGACTTTCCTCTCTCCCCCCCCCTCCTGGAGTTTTCCTGGTGGTGGCCAGAGAATTTGAGAGGCATTCGAAGTTTTACCGGTGAGTGAGATGCCTGCTTAAAAAAAAAAAGCGTCTGATGCCTCAAGATAGAAATAAGCTCTGACCGACAAGACAGTGAGTCACTATAATAGTTATGTTCGAATAAGATATTACTACCGAGAGCTGTGACGGTTGAGAGCATTTTTTTTGTTTGAGCCAATGCTCTTCGATGGCAGTTAAGCATAGATTAGATAAATTGAAGGACTGTCGCTTGTAAAAAGAGTATGTCGAAAGCTTTGATCGGAAGTGCAGTCGGAGCATTCGGAAAAAAGGGTAATCCTAGCTCCTTTCAGATGACACCGTTTAACTACAGAGCATAACGCCGAAACATATCTTCAAAGAAAAATCGTATAGCTGGTCACCTGCTCCATATTCCATATAGAAGAGATACTTAAATATCCAATGATGCCTAAAGTCTCTTCGTGTAGTGCCCCATGTTTGTGAAAGTAAGACGGCTAACCCTGGAATATTACTAATATGTTTACCAGGACTGTTAAGCCTCAGCGTAACGAGTGTTGAATCTGCCAGTGAGGTTTTGGTAAATATTTTCCATGTTAATGAATAAGTGCCTTTTATTATTATTATTATTTTACCATGAATATATATATATATATATATATATATATATACCTTGATGCATATATATGTGTGATTAAATCACCTGTTACCAACTAACCTTATACATATAAATCTGAATATGTTGGCGTTTTATTTATCTGATTATGTTGGTGTTTTATCTAACAATTCTTTTTTCATAAGTTAATAAAAAATCAAATTCATGGTGATATTCTGTCTGTGACTTATTTGTATGCATCATAGAAATTCATTTGTTTTTTTATCTAAATTTAACATTATTATTTAATGGATAATGAATTTTGTTTAATTATTTAAACAATCAGAGAAAGTAATTATTTAATATTTAAACCTTGCTAAATTTAATTTACTCTGATTGTGACTTCAGTTAATTTTCCTTCATCAATTAAAATTAATAAAGTAAATTTAAATTCTTGATTTGTTTCTAAAAATGTTTATTAATTTGGTTTTCTTTAAACATTAAATTGCTTCTTAAAAATATTGTGAAGTACCTGTTATTTTCCTCTATAAAGAAAGAGATTTAATAAATAAAATAAATTTAACCTGCTTTTAATTGAAGTAAAAGAATTGAAGATGAATGTAAAAGAAAAATTTTATATTAACTATGTTTAATCCTTAAAGTTTATTAGCTGCATTTAAGGTAATTAAGTTACACCAAATTCTTATTAAAAAGGAAAACTATGTTTTATCTAGCTACTCTTGGTTTGTTACTACCCACTATACAAAATCACTCGCATGGTTCTGGCAAATTGGTACATTGATATGATCAGGTTTTGTAACTTTAATTAATTATCTATATCCTTATTTTAATTAACTTATTTCAACTTTTTTTTGTGCCTTTCAAATTCTGGAAGGATTACAGGACCTTTTTTATGTCTTTCTTATTCAAAATCTGTTCTATAAAGTTTTAATGAATTTCATTTAATTTACCATAACAATGTTCCAATTCGTCAAACCACTTGTTGGGTATAAGCGGTATGGTGATAAATGAGAATTTTGTTGATACCTTTTGGCAAATTTATTCATTTACTTAATTAATTTTTTAGTTATTCAAAATTTATTTGGTTTGTTTTGTTTATAGCATCTCTCTGTTTTGATTTTTAATTAGTAATTGTGTAAAATTGTTTGAATTTCTGAAATCAACAAAATTCATTCTTTTGGTTATTTATCACTTTATCAAATACCCCAACATTTGCATGTCACAGAATACTTAAAAATTAGAATTTATTATTAAAGGTAATACATATTGCTTAGCGTAATATAATTCATTTATTTTAGCAAGCTCTAACGTTAAATTATCCGTATGATTTTCGCTATAAGCTTGTGAAAACATTAAATTTATCGAAATGTAGTTCGTTCTTACTTAGTTTTTGTAAAATAATGATTATGTTAAGAAAGCATTGCATTTTACAAGTACGTTAAATTTCTTATGCATTTTAAGTGATACATTTAGTTACGAGTAGGCAATGCCCTTCTTTATGTGCGTAAAAATCGGATTTCATGTTATTAGTTCTAAACGAATGAAAAGCAGTTGTTTTCAAAATAAAATATGAATGGAAAATATATTCTATATACGAGGGGCAGTCGGAAAATAAGTTTCCCCTGGCGACTGTGGACCGAGGTGTGTATGAAAGACCAAAAATGTAACGAGACATTAAAGATTTAACATAACTTTATTTTTCCACATAAGTACCAAGTACATTGAGACATTTGTCATACCGCTTTATAAGCTTCAAAAAGACCTCCCGGAAAAAATCAGGGCTTTGCATACGGACGAAGCGTTGAACGGCTATGGGCGAAAGACGACACAGCACGTGACCGCGAAAGTGCCGATACACCGTTGGGTAGAGGTCAATCGCGATCAAGCAGATGGCGCTGTTTTTTGCGCAATCTTTTTTTTTTTTTTTTTTTTTTTTTTTTTTTACAAATTTACATTATATATATATATATATGTATTTGACTGGTATTATTACTGTATTATTGAAAGCTTATTGTTCCCTATCTGTGCGGAAAACGCAAATAAAAAAATAAACAACTAAATAATCTACTATAAAAATAAAAAATACTAACCAAAGACATTAATCTGTTAACGTGGGTAAAATCCGTCTTATATTGTCAAATGCCCGTATGATAAAATGAAATCGGCTATGTTTCGTATTTATGTAATATTAACAATTTAGCACTGTCGACGCTTTATTTTTATTTCTTTTTACTTTATTCTATTTATCTCTTGCGAATGTTTGCAAAAAAGGAACTTCGACTACCTTTTAATATGCATGACATGGGGATGGCGCATTTGGTATTATAAGGGCGACAAGCGATATATTTTTGAGAACATTTTGTTCTCCGTTTAATTTTTCTCTGAGTTGCACTCAAACACAGATCATGAGTTATTTTAAGTATCACAAATAGTATTTTCTGTCAAAAATCCGTGCATATAATTTTTCATGGAGGTATTTTAATTTTAATTGCAATACTTGTGAATAAATTAAGAAATTACATCATGTATATATTTTATAATCAAGCAGAATCTTATTGTAATTTTTTTTTTTTAAGAAAACATATTAAATTATTTGAAAAAAAAACATAATTTTTTTTGGATTTTAGATGCACAATTTAGATGCATTGAAACAAATCACTTTTAAATAAACAATAAAAAAAAATTAATTTGCAATATTATTCATTTAAAAAAAAAATAAAATATTATACAAAACTTTGAAAAATCTTATAATACACACTTTATTATTACTTTGAATAATATTTATTCTGTGGCATAAAGCTACCAAATCAAGACTCATGTGCGCTTAGGTCTCACCGTGTTCCTAAACTTTTCCAGTATTACATAAATTAATCCAATTTTTAGATTTTAGAAGCACAATTTAAATTCATTCAATCAAAGCATATTTATATAAGTAATGAAAATGACAACAATTTCATTTACAATATTATTCATTTAAAAAAAAAAATTTAAACATTATACAAAATTATAAAACACCTCACAATATAAACTTTATTAGTACTTTGAATAACATTCATGCTGTGTCATTAAGCTACTACATCAAAAGTCATATGTTCTCAAAGCTCGCCGGGTTCCGTAAATTATCAGCTTTTAAATAAATAAATCAAATCTTTAGATTTTAGATGCACAATTTAAAAGCATTCAACAAAAATATAATTAAATAAATAATGAAAATTTAAAAAACAATCTCAATTGCAATATTATTCATTTTTATAAAATTGAAACATTTTCCTACATTTGGGACATCTCACAATATAAACTTCATTAGTACTTTGAATAACATTCATGATGAGTCATTAAACTATCACATCAAAAATCATATACGCACAAGGCTCTCCGCGTTCCGAAAATTTTCGCTTTTTTAATAAATAAATCGATATTTTTAGATTTTAGATGCACAATTTAAATACATTTAATCGAAGCATATTTAAATAAATAATGAAAAAAAAATCTCAATTGCAATATTATACATTTTTATAAAATTTAAACATTATACAAAACATTATGCAATATTAACTTTATTTGTACTTTGAATGACATTCCTGCTGCGTCATAAAGCTAACAAATCAAAAATAATATATCCACAGGCCTCGCAGCGCACCCAAATCTTTCACATTTTACTACCACTATTTAAAAGTAAAATAGTTTGTGATATATTTCTATTACAGATGTTAACGACATATAACACTTATATTATAATTTTTAAATACTGATAACAGATGTAAAATATTTTAGGAACATTACAAGCACTGTACGCATAAAATGGAAAATGAAAAATTGAGAGCAGAAATATAAGTATATTTCTAAACAAGAGACTTTCAGAAGTCATTCCATGTGTTTTATTTTCATATTAAATAAAAATAAAGTCTTTTATCGTACTTAATAAGCCTTTTAATACCATAATGTTTAGGAATATATCCCACAGCTTAAGCTAAAATACATAAATGAACGCATCGTGTTAACAGTTGGATTCCACTTGAAAGTGAAAATCGTTAAAATAAATTCTTATCAGAATTCAGTTCGTAGTATTGTAAAAGGATTTCATAAAGGCTTATATAGGCCATTTACAAAATATTATAAACAAATCTGTGTCCAGTGCTTTACATCCCATCTGTACTGTCAAAATTACAAATATAAATAAATAAATAAATAAATAAATTCGATTTATTTTACTTTATTTTATTTTTTACATTTACGTAAAATGATTTAATGTATTTTTTTAATTCTTTTATACGTCTGCCTGAACAAAATTAATAATTTCTAATGTAGATAATAATGCAATATAAAGAAAATGCAACAAATGTCATTTACAATATTTTCAATATTGTATATTAATTGTAAATTCAAACTTTAGAAATAGCTTGTTACAAATCTTTTAAAAGGGGATTCATTCTTACCAAATCTATATATCTTCGTTTAGAATTCAAAATATATGGAACCTGCCAGGTTTACGATTCTCTCCAAAACATTTATCATGATTTAAAAAAACAACAACAGCAAGATACATAAATCTTTTAACACACTTTACATTAATAATAGAGAAAACATTTTAACCTGTGACATTTTTGATAAAGAATGGTGAATAGTATTTGTTACTTTCAGTTATATTTTTAAATGTACCTTTTGTTTTAAATAAAGGCCCAATAGTATATTTACGGTGTATTTTAAATATTTTTATGGATATATATTGTGTATGAATTAGTTTTTTTTTTTTTTTTTTTTTTTTTTTTTTTTTTTTTATCAAACTTTCATTATCTTTTAATTGCACATAAATATTTACAAGTAGCTGTTAATAATAAAAACCATGAAGAAATTAAATTCCCCTTTTTTAGGTATATACTAATAATATTTTATATTATATAAAAAAGTACGTTCATATTGCTCTGAATTTCTTAAAACTTGAAGGGAAATAAGCCATTGGTAAAAAATATATATAAATGAAAAGAAAAAAAATAGTATAATGCAAGTTTCGAAAATATGTTTCCTTTTTAAGAATTTTTATGGTATTGTGATAATACCAATTAAATATGTAAGTACAGTCAAATTTTCTTTATTCTCATTTTTTTTTCATTTGATATAATATTTGTATCTCACAACGGAAAATCATTTTTATTTAAAAATACTATTTTTATAACGCAAGATAAAATTAATTATATTGTTCATAATTTTAAAGTAAATATTTTTATTTCTAGGTAAAAAATGTGAAAATGCTCTTCATTATATTAAAATTAAAAAATAATGTACAACTTTGTAATCAATAAATATGCATATTTCAATGAAAGTTTTTTGAAAGGTTTCTGTATTTTAAAATTAATAATAAAATAAAAGAATATAGAGAAATTGATATAAAGCATACGCTTTGAAACAAATTAAATTATGCAGTATAAATATCATTATATTTGTTTACAGCAAACATGATTACAGTTTACAGAATTCGTCATACATTTATTTTAATTGTAAAATTACGGAAAATCATAGGTAAAAAGATACGTGAATGTCAAATTATATACAAATTTTATTTCAATAAACTTCAAAAATAAGATAAGTTATTACATGGAATCAAACGTATTTGCAAAAGATTTATTCAAAAGTACGAAAGAAAATTTAGTATTCACGAAGAGCTAAATGTGCTTATTTATATTTTCTGTATATACTTGTAATGTTTACTTTTAATTATGTCGAACTACAGGCAAAAAGTATTACGTATAGAGTTTTAATAAAATTTACTTAATTTAACGTAACCATTTGAATATAAAATTTTAATCATAGTTCATGAATTGAAATAATATTATTTAACAAACATCGCTAATACATTTATATTGAAAAGAATAAAGAAACGTTTTTAAAAGAATATTTCTCAGAATGATACATTAGAGCCTCCAACTTAGTTATGCTTGGTAAATAATTTCGAAATTATATTACTGCTTCTCCTATTTAATTTATTTTCTTGATAGTTTTTATCTGGACTGTATTATATTTCCTGTTCTGCTATTTCGTTTATTTTTAAAGACATGATTACAATAAATAAGTGTTGTTAACATTATTTATTTAATATTGTCGCATGTTAAACATGTTTACAGTAATTAAGTAAATTTAAATTTTATCATGAATAAGATCCCTTTATATACTAAGAAAATATAAGTTTTCCTTCTCTTGATAAAAATTAATAATAAATAAATAAAGACTGTATTTAACTGTATTTAAATGTGCATGCATGCAAATGTGTGTATAATTATTATATTACTGTTTAACTATTTAACGACAATTTTTAACAATAGCGATGTTTTATTTGAAGTATACTACACTGCTATTTGAAGAAAAAAAAATTAGCATTTAACACAGTATTTTATTAGTTTAAAGAGTTATTATTTTTTTATATAAAATATACTGTATATTGTGAATGTTATCAAAAACATTTCTTTTTAAAACCAATTATATTTAATTTACTTTAAAATATTAATTATGTTTTACAGAAATAAAACTAAAAAAAAAATAATAATGTTTTAATATTATATGAAAAATTAAATTTTTATAAAACTAGTTTTATTACTTGCATGATATATCTTCTTTATACTGCTAATTACGATTACTGTTGATTATAATTGCAAAAGAAAATCTCAAACCATTAAAAAATATAGAATAAAAATAATAAATTATAAATTATATTTTTTTATAACTTGACAAAATTGTTTGTTTCTCAGGTATATTTTACAGATAATTTAATTCCCTTCATTGTTTTTAAATATGTAACAACATGTAAAAACATGTAAATCCGTACTTTAATTCCTTTTATTTTTTTTAAAAAATAAACATGTAAATCCGTTTCATTGTCAAAAAGTTATCGTTGAAACGCTGAAAAAGAATGCTTATTGAAAACTCATTTTGAAGTTTTACCTTTCGCAAATATCAACAGTTATCATCGCAACGTTTAACAATAATTTTAGGATATTTATGTCTAAATTTCTTACCAACTGTTCGCCATTTTTAAAAGCTCAAACTTTATAAAAAAATAATAATAACAAAAAATACTTGTTTTAGTCCGTTCTAAACCTTCTGGACACTTAAGACGTTGCAAAATGTACGGTTCTCAAGCAAGCGTACACAAACATTAATTTATTTTAAAATTTTGGTATCATTCTATTTAGAACATTATCGCGTTATTTGAAACAGCCCGTGAACCGTTTAGGAAATACAATACATGCACTGAAGAAAACAAATCAGCACATCTATTTGGATTTTCAGAAACTTAAGTATAATTAGATTAAATTGTGTTCAAATTTACAAAAACAAACAATTTAATGTACATGCTTAATTATAAATAAAACAATATATAACTTAAAAACTGTTATCCTAAAAAGTAAACAAAAAATGTTTCTATTTTAAAAAATAAGTAAAATTTTTGTCAAAGAAGTATATGTTTTGGAAAGAAAAAAAAATCGTCACTTTTTTAGAATTAATCTGTGTTTGTATGTTATGGCTTTTACACTACTTAGCATTGATTGTATCATCTTTCCGTTTATTAAATAATCCTATTTTAAGTTTTCTTGAAATTGAAATATTTATATTTTAAAGTAGCAGAAAGTGCAGAATTTGATTTTTTGTTTCAAATTTTAAACTATACAAATACGATGCAAAATACAATTATTTTACGACACCAAATACAAAGTAAGTACATATTTTATTTATAGATCAATAGACATAAAAAAGGTAACTGACATGTAATGTTACTGTTTTAACTAATTAGTGATAAAGAAAAAAATACTTGTGCTAAATAATACCAAATTGTAATGAGATAAATATCGATATAAAATAATGTAAATTTTACTGTGTTATATATTATAAATACCGTTTTAAAAATAAATGTACAACGTTGAATTAGCACAAATTAAAATCATTTATGCTGTCAAACAGCTGTTTCAAGCCCTTAAGCTCCATCTTCAGTGCCAATTCAAAAGGTAAAACGAAATAAAAACACCTAAGCCATGTCAGCTTGCATGCCATCTCTCGCCCGCGCAAAGATGAAATGGTGCTGAGCTTTTCAAAACAACAGCGAAGACGAGGAAATACATGTGACAGAAAGACCAATAGGAACAATCTGCCCTACCGGGAAAGTTTAAGTGTGGAGGCGAATAAAGGAGGGGGGGCGAAGAGAATGAATTAAGCGAAACGCAGCCAGATGTTTGAAACGCTTTGTACGGCAGAGAAAATACCAGAAAGGGGGGGGGGGACAATGAGTATGAATTAAATGAAAGGTAGCCAGACATTTGAAAAATTTGGTGTACTGGACAAATCATTAACCAAGCTGCTCGAATATTTTCCATATGTAATAAGCTTCCCAGAAATTTAGGTCGTAAATTAATGAGCATTTCTCAATTATTGTACCTTCCGAAAAATTAAAACTGTGATATTCAGATCATCACCAGACCTATTGCAGAACGTTTAATATCACAATTTTTAACATAGTTTTTATGTTCCCCTAAGCGGACTCTAAGCGGTCTCTTGGTTTGACCTATATACATTTTATCACATTCGCAAGATATTTTATAAATTCCCCAATGTGAAAATCTGTCTATTGGATGTTTGAGGTCTGTAAATTTGATTTTGTTAAACGGTGCATAAACTATTTTAAAGTCGAAACTTTTCAAAATTCTAGATATTTGATGGCTTATTCTCGGAAAATTTGGAAGTATAATTAAATTTTCATTACGAACATTGTTAACATTGGAATGTACACGTTTAATTTGTTGGATAACGCCGGCCAATGGCTATTGATTTGATGTAGTCTAACTCCACTTTGAGTAACCTCTCAGATGAACAAATTTTTAGGACGCGATGAACATATGTATTAAAAGCAGCCAATTTTTGATTCGGGGGAAGGGAGATGAAAGACGGTGTGGCGGTAATGAAACTAAGGATGGTTTACGATAAACTGTAGTTTGAAATGAGTCATTTTCGCGGTAAACCATGACATCAAGGAAAGGTAGTTGGTTCTTATTTTCAAGTTCAGATGTAAACTATATATGTTCATCTACAGAGTTCATAACAGAAAGAATATGAGGAATGTCTATATCACTAGAATCAACTAAAGCGAAACAGTCATCGACGTAGCGGGTGTAAAATGGAAAATTTAACTTATTGAAAAGGTTTGACTCGTAATAATGCATATAGAAATCACTGAGAATTGGGCGAGCCCATAGACAACCCATCGGTCATGCGATAAAAATCACCATTAAAAATGAGCGTGTTTTGTGATAGACAACTGTCCGTAAGCTGTAATAATTCATCTATTTCAAACTGTGATAAGTGAAATTCCTGAAGGCCTAATTTGAGACAGTTTAAGACACCTTGAACCGGTACATTTGTAAAGAGGGATTTGACATCAAATGAAACCATACGGTGGCTTTGAGTAAAGGTGAAGTTGCGTAGTTTATTTACTAAATCATAAGAATTTTTGCAGGTATGAATATTATTGGAGAGTAACGGGGAGAAAATAGAAACAAGATATTTCGCTAATCTATAGGAGGAAGTACCAATATTTGAAACGATCGGTCTGAATGGAATACCGAGTTTGTGAACCTTTGGAAGAGCATAAAATCTTGCGCAATGTAACACAGAAGGAATGAAGGAAGATTTAGTATTATTGGAAATGAGGGGGGAATGTTGGATAACGGATTTAATTGTTTTTAGTTCATTTTGTGAAGGGTCTGACTTTAACTTTTTATAAGGACCATCATTAATTAAATCTTGTGTTTTTGTCAGGTAATCCGACTTATCCATAACCACAATCTGGCCACCTTTATCAGCTTTGCTAATAACTATAGTTGGATTGGATTTTAGTTTTTCCATGCAACTGGAAGCACCCTTACTAATATTTGACATTGGAAGTTTATTGTTAAAATTTACATTGTTTGCAATTAAGTGGCGTATTGAATCCTTTTGTGAAGTGTTAAAAGCCCTAAATTTGAAAGCTCTTTCAATGGGGGCTATAATATGCGGAAAAGACGGTTTGCTGGAGAGTGCACAATTATTATTTAGTTTTAGACATTGGAGTTCATCCTGACTAAGATGTACACCCGAAAGGTTAACGACAGAGTTCTGATTTAGTAACGGTAAGGTGTTAGCCACTTTATTGCTATGTTGTCTGGAGAGTAAATTGAATTTAGCATTAAGAGTATTAGTATGTTTAATAAACTTATTATGCGCATATAACCAAGACCGGTTATTTAAGTAAGTGAAATCAGGATGAGAATTAGAAAGATTAAGATGCAGCTCGTACAGTTCCTTTTCAATGACGGCTATTTTACTACGTGTTTCCTGTATTGTAGATCTTAACAGTGCAAGCTTAGTGGTGAAAATTACATTTTTCACTTTGTTTGAATATGGCAAATTACATCTGACTGAAAGAAAGTTTGGAATTATTCTATTTCGTTTACATTTGAGAAGGAAAGAAAGATTATCAAGATATCTGAACTTTTTCAGACGTAAGTTGGAAAATCTATTACAGATCGACATGGCATAAAACAAAAGAAAATTGGCAAGGAATTATTAAAACAAACAAGTAAAAAATCAAATGGCCCGTTGCAGCCGAAATATCTAAAAGGTGGATTAAAACTTTGTGACGTTATATTAAAAATAAATGCCCCTCCCTTTCTGATTTTTTTCTCCAACGTACAAAGCGTTTCAAGCATCTGGCTGCGTTTCTCTTAATTCATTATCTTCGTCCCCCCTCCTTTATTCACCTATACACTTAAACTTCCCCGGTAGGGCGGAGTGTTCCTATTGGTCTTAGTCACATGTGTTTCTTCGTCTCCACTGTTGTTTTGAAAAGTTCAGCGCCATTTCATCTGGGCGTGGGCGAAAGATTTCAGGCAAGCTGACATGGCTTAGGAGTTCTTATTTCGTTTTACCTTTTGAATTGGCACTGAAGATGGAGCTTAAGGGCTTTGAAACAGCTGTTTGCCAGTATAAAGGATTTTAATTTGTGCTAATTCAACGTTGTACATTTATTTTTAATATAACGGCACTAAGTTTTAATCCACCTTTTAGAAATACCGTTTTGCAAAATTATGAAAATCAAAAATAGCATTTACTCTGTTAAATAGTGAAAAATAACTATAACAATAGGTTCATTTTGGAGTACTGAAGAACAATATACAAATGTAAAATGAAGTTAAGGCAAAAAAGTTTTACTTCATTAAATAATAATGGAAAACATAAAAAAATAGACAAAAGGTTAATATACCCTGTATTAAAAAGTTACAAGTTACAAATGTGTTACCCAGTGTGTTAAATACTACCAAACTGTACTTAATATTCAGTAATTAATAATAACTTAAAAACTTCTGCACTAAATAATGTTTCAATCAAATATTTTTAATAAGAAATTATATACTGTGGTTAAATAGCAATGAGGATAAGAATTAGATTTCTTCTCAAGAGTTTTAAATTTTTCACAAAGCATACAAATTCAAAATTCACTAGTAAAAAACATGTAAATAATACTTTACTAAAAATATTCATTATATTAATGGCTTTCGTTGGTTTACTTCACATTTTACTGTTTCGTACATAATCTTTATAAAGTTCAAAAAATGGCTTGAAATAATCCCAAGGGAGTTAACTCTTCTTTTATCCTATCTGAATAAGATATTTCCAGAAGCCTTTTCTCTGAAAGAACTACGAAAATTTACAATTCATAAAAACTTATTTACCATTTCAAATCAGATAAAACATTCTGCTGAAATCACATTACTATTCCGTCTTTCAAAAACAATGCATTCGTTCTTTTATCAGATAAATAATATGCAGCTTGTGTATAAAGTTTGTTTTATCTCTTGAATTGGGAATATAAGCGATAAAATGCGTTTTATTGTAAGGCATCCTTAATTATTTAATCATATGCTTTTAATACGTAATGCAATCATAATGTTTGCTTAAAAAACTTATTCAGTGTGTTATTTAAATCTAATATAAACTTATTTTGAATTTATAATATTTATGGTTTCTGGTTTTTGAAAGAATTTAACATTATATAATTTTCTTTTACTTTTATTTTTATTTTATGTGTTTTTCTTTATAATTATATTGCTGATGTAATGTTATATTTAGTGTTAATAGATATCTTGAAGCAAATTAGAATATCCTATCATGTCTTGTAACTTTATTACAAAAATAAAATCTGAAACATTATTAACTTTCCTATTATTATTTTAATTATTGTTTCAAAAGAATAATATTAAAACGGTAAGAATATGTTAATAAGTCTGACAGAAATTAAAATTGTGATTTACCACTTAACGATTGGTATTTTCTCGGTAAAATGTATTCAGAATGATATAAAAAATTAATCAGAAATAATCTTAAGGTTTGTGAAATTTTAAATTTCCGCTTACTTTATAATGATAGCTACTGTAGAAGATAATATCTAACTCGGGGAGGAAAGTTCTTCCTCTTTCGGCAAATTATTTCTGAAAAAAATAGTTTTACTTCTTTATAAGCATCACCACAATTAGACAAATTTAAACTTCTTTAACTATTGTAATACTAAATAGAATGCTTCTATGTCAAACCAAATCTTTTAGAACACTGAAGGCTTTATCAAATTTGCTATCTGGATGAATCTTTATTATCAAAAACAAGAGCAGGATGCAACTATTTCTTAAAAATTGAAATTTGATGAGGATTTACTGCGATAAAAATTACCTGCAAATTTTCCCTCACTGGGCCGAAATGCGACACTTATTTGTGTAATGAACCAAGAGAGTAATAGAACGCAGGGAAAAAAAAAATGTGTTGCTGACATAAAACTTTAAATTTCGTCTGGGTTCGCAGTCTAATAGGATTTTTATGGTTATATGACTTTTTTATGCATTCCTTCGTGATATCATTTAACTCCCCTTGTAGCAATAAAATATTCATACAGATGTTAAAATTTCGATGGTATTCCGCATCTGATATTTATTTTAGGAATATCATCAGATTGTGCCATCTCATTTTGTATGAATTTTCAGTTACAACCTTGTCATTCCAAGACTATGAAATGACCATATTTCAGTTCTTCCACAGACATCATATAATTCATCGTGAATTTAGCTATTACATTAACAGTAACATTATAAATGTATTATTTTTTCATACATGGATTTTTAAAATATTTACAATTTATTATTTTAAGTAAGTGTTTTATTCTTTAGAAGACGGTTGGTTCGAATATCGGCAAAACTCAATGATTTTTGAAAAACTTGAATGTTTAAATGTCTTTCAAGCCTTACTTTCCTCCTCAGCTTTTGTAACGTGTATTGTGAACCCGGGTGGACGAGCTAATTTTACAGCAGTTTTCAAGTAGATGGAATCACTAAATAACTGAATGTCCCAAAGCCATTCATTGCCCTATTATAGAACACAAATATAAATTTCTCTAAAATCATATTAACATCTAAACAGAATTTCTAGATCTACCGTCTTTATAAGAATTCGAGAAACGAAAATTAGCCCCAGTGTACATTTTAAATTAAATGTAAGAACATCTGTTCTAAATGATAGATTTCTTATTTTAATATTTAAATAATTTGTTGTTTATTACCATACTAAAGTGACATAAGATAAAACTTATTATGATAAATTTTAGTTTATTGTTTTATATGTATGAATATTGCAGTAAGTTTCATTTATTTTTAAAAGAAATTTATTATTATAAGATATTTATTCGAAATAAATTTTAATTTGAAGTGAAAAGGCTTAAGATTGTCGTATTCTTGACTTTGAAATCGATACATTTTTCAAATATATATATATATATATATATATATATAAAATGAAATATTCTAGATCCAGCAACCGTTGACAGGCCAGCCACGACTCTATAATTTTACACCAGATCATAGCACTATTATTCCACCGCCACAAGTTACTAACGCTGTTCCATGCTATATATATGACGAAAGATCACGAATTATACTCCATAGAGGCAGTCGCACGTAACCGGAGAACAGGCTAAGTAAATCAATCCAGGCAGTTCCCCACTCAAGAACAACAAACAGTATTGACGAGACAACTGTTTATTAGAATTCCGTCGATTTAACAACTCCACTAAATCTCATGAAAAACTCGAAGCTATTTAATGCATTAGATGACGGCACAAAGCTATGTTTTTGAAGAATTCTCTACCGATGACATACACATTTTGACCCCCGAGTGACTGGGTATAGTTGACAAAAGAAAAACGTACAAAAATCTGTTCTCCAAGCCAGCGTAGCCCGTTTTAAAGGTAAAAGGCGAATGAACATTTCCGCAATGCAGGGGAAGGCAAGCCAATAGGAAGCTTGCAAAGCTAGGGAACTTAATACTGTCAGTGGTATAATTTTGAGGTGAAGCGGAATGACGCGGGAGCCGAAAGGATTCTGGGATATCGAATGATAATTTTAATAAAAATAAAAATGATATTAAGAGACGTTCTAAAGAAATAAAATTTGAATGTTTCAAAAGAAGAAATTAATTAAGGTGTTTACAAATACATGTAGCTTTTAACAGATTAAGATTTTTAGAATGATAATTAAAAGAATATTTTGATTAAGCTATGGAATAAAATATAAATTAGATTTAAGAGATATTTAAAAAAAGAGGGAAAAATTAGAATTGTAAGAATTTGGAATAAATTAATTAAGGAAAAATGGCGAAATATTTTTATTATTACATATATATGAAATGAATGGCACTTCATAATGAATATATCAATTCTGGCACTCGATGATCCAGTAAACAACAGATGATTAGCAGTCGAAAGTTCCAAATGGAACGTGATGTTTCAGAAAAACATTAGGAGTTTTCCCGTAGAAATAACAGGACGATGTATCAATATCAATACTTTTTAAAGGCACTGCGCTAATCAAAGACAATTCCACTAATGAGCAAGTTCAGAAATCCTGCCATAGGAACAGCATGATGTTAAAATTATTAGAGAAATTACACCAATTTGAAAAAAAAAAACTTCTCTTCCAAGTGACGGGATTTGTTTGGCAGTTGAAAACACGTACAAATTATAAGCCCTGGGACTGCGTAACCGTGTTTTAAAGGCAACGAGACGTATGAATATTTTCGTCAATACAGGTAAATAATAGCCAATATTTGGCTTGCAAGGCCGTGTAACTTATTACTATATACGGCATAATTTTGAGGTAAACAAGTTAAACGCGCAAGCCAAAATGAATTATATGTGATACAGAATGATAATATTAATAAAAATAAAAATTATACTAAGAGATATTCTAAACAAAAAAAAAATTAATGTTTCAAAAGAAGAAATAAATTAAGGGTTTTTGCAAATACGTGTAGCTTTTAACGGATTAAGATTTTTAGAATAATAATTAAAATAATATATTGATTAAAAATATGGAATAAAAATTTAATTTAGATTAAAGATATGTTTAAAAGACAGGCAAAAAGTAGAATTGTAAGAATTTGGAAGAAATTAATTAAGGAAAAATGACGAATTTTTTTCCACACACACACACACACACACACACACACACACATATATATATATATATATATATATATATATATATATATAATGGAGTTGAAATATTTTAAATAAGACACGTTTATATTTGGAGATAGAAATGAATGCACTGCAAATATGAAATTACTGGAAAAATTATATTAAAGCTACTGCCTATAGAACTGCCTTTTGGGAATTTTTTATATTCAGTTTCTGCTTTATTTATAGTATCTACAATACTCTGAATATTTTGTTAATGAAAACCCGCGAGTTTTAATAAAATATACTTAGACAATACTTATAAATACACAAAATTTTAAGATATTTCGGATACAAATGTGGACTTTCTTCTTTTCTCAGATGCGAATTTAAAGCTATCAACTACGGACAGTCAGTAATTTTTCTGATCTCGTTTCTGTAGCGATAGAAGTACAATTCAAACTCAACCTGCTCTTTCTTGTTCACAATCATTGTCATACACTACACGTTTCACATAAAATGTATTAGTTTAATGTATATAAACTATCTTATAGAATTTCTAGTATATGTACGACTTTGACACTGTATATGTGTATGACATGATCTATGGTAACTAAAGAATCATAATACAAATCATAGTTGGAATTTCGTCCACAAGGAGGAAATATGGTGCCGTTCTTTTAATAATATGCAGTTAAATATAAGTTTAATAGAAATTCGTTATTCTTAAAACTGTTACCATTGTGCGTTTTTTGCATGCGACTGAATCTTTGTTATAAATGACGAATATAGTTTTCATGTTAAAAAGTATCTTCATAGTTCATTTTATGCAGATAACAAGCTGTACGGGATACATTTTTTAATAATCTTTTTTTTTCAGCAAGACGGATTTAAAATACAATCTATTAAATCATAGACCTCATGCATATACATATATATATATATATATATATATGTGTGTGTGTGTTTGTGTGTATACATATTTAAAACAGTCAATATATTGTATATTTTGTTTAAAATTAATCTTTTAATTTTTCATAAGATTCTTCTTACAGTCAACCTTATCAAATATATATGATTCTTTTAAATACTTGTAAACATTTTTGACCATAGAAGTAAAAAAATGAATATATTTAAAAAAAATACATAAAATTTGACTTTAATTCTTTCTGGCTTCATTTACTTTTTATATTTAACGATATCATTTTCAAAAATGGAAGTTCAAAAAATTATGATACAGTCAAATTCGGAAGAATTTATATTTAATGTCAAAAGTATTCATTTTTAAGATGCTTTAGATTTTGCAATTTAAAAATAAACTAACCGAAAAATCCATAAATGGAATTGGCCACCTTATGTTAGAATTTTAGAAAAACTGAAGATTATGTATGATCTCACGAATTTGAGTCATTTTCAATATGCAGAAAGACTGAAAATTATGTTTAAATCTTATAAATAGTTAAAACACATAAAACATGAAGGACAAAAATCAGCCGATTTACGCTGCTTTTACATGAAATTGAAACACTTGACATCGTTGACTAATATCATATATTTTATGACTAGAATTACATATGAAATACCACAATTATAATATGGACTAGCTGACCCGATTAAGACTCTTAAGATGGTACCACTAAATTACATAAATGTATTTGCTCATCTTATGTATATATTAGAATTATATTCAATCTACAGATTATGTAGCATCAAACGAATTTGAACCATATTTTATAATCAGAATGAATGTTATCCTTAAATCATTTAAATTGTTGAAACACATAAAACATGAAAGACAAAATGTATCCGATTTCCGCTGCTTTTATATGAAATGGGAACACTTGACACAAATAAATAAAATCAAAGATTTTATGACTAGAATTACTTAAGAAATACTCAATTTTAATATGGACTAGTTGACCCTACTAAAACCCCTAAGTTGTACCCCTAGGATTGTACCTAGCTGACCAGCTGTACCAGCTTAAATTATCTTACCAAAAATTGCATAAATATAATTTATCATTCTAAGTATATGTTTAGAATTTTAGAAAAACTTCAGATTATGTATCATAAAAGAAATTAACCCATTTCTGTACGAGAATGACTGAGAATATTCTTTATAAGTCATTGAAACTCATAAATCATGAAAGACAAAAAGTAGCTGATCTATACTGCATTTACATGAAATGAGAACTCCCAATATAAATGACAAATACTAAGTATTTGATGACTATAATCACAGAAGAAATATTAAATTTTAATATGGACTAAGGTTAACCGTTATAATAACCGAAAATTACCTAAAATCGATGCTGAAATTATTTTATATATTTAAGCGATAATATTTCGAAAAAATGAAAATATACCTAAACAAATCTAGAATTGAGGGACCTACAGTTTTCATCACCGTACACTGGGCGTACTGTACATTTTGAGATCTGTTTTAATTTTATATTTTTAAACAAAGCAATAGGGCAGATTGCGTCTGTGATAATAACATTAAATAAATGTAAAATCAGTGTTGAATGAATTTATGTAATTAAATGAAAATCTTTCGAAACGAACTTAAGAGCGTATAACAAGTGTTTCATTCTCACTAATATTTTCACATCGTGTCTTTTAATATTAAAGACAAAATAGTTCATATAATCCGAAATCTTTGAAGTTATAAATATACTGTTTTGAAAGCCTGTGCATAATTTTCATGTAAAAATATAAATAGTTATTTGTAAAAACATGACAAAAGCGTTTTCACGTTCTCAGCAAAATTTTTGGCAGATTTTATTTTTTTGTAAATACACATATTCATGCAAATGTTTCGAGACTTTTATACGTTATGTACATTAATCAAGTGTCCAGAAACGCTGTAAAATATTATGTTAAAATACCGACACTCAATTACTTTTATATTAAGAGAAATATTGTCACGTGGAGTCACAAATTAACTTCTACTCAGGAACTGTTTTCAAAGGATTAATAGCTGTATTTTTTTAAACGTATTACATCGTCGTAGAGACAAAGATATTCGCTTGATGTGATTTTTTTTTATTTTTGGGCGCGGCTTACGCGGAAAATTAGAGGAGAAAACACGAAATAGAACTTTTTTTAAACATCCTTTTGAAAAGATTAAAATTAGTATATTTTCGAACGAATTGCAGCGTTTGAAAGTAAAAAGTACGGAATATACGAATATATTTTCTTTTTGACACTATTTAGAACGGTTTCGCCGGTGCGCGCTTCAAAAAACGACCGAATAATAGAGCTTATGGTCCTTCTTTGCTTCGGCGATTCGAAACGGGGTTGTGGAATACATCGTTGCGCCATTTTTGCTGGTTATTTTTAATTGAGGAGTTTAAGGGGACAGTACGCCTTTAAAATGGTCAAAAATTCAATTTCAAGGTTTTGATGTCAGTAAATAGTGCATTTTATTCTGAGTAGAAAGGTACCAATGTTTTTCAGAGGCGATAATTATTGACGAAGATATAAAGTAAAACGCAATCGTCATTCTTTGTTTTTGAATGGAGAGTGAAAACTTTAAATGCATTTAATTCACAACAATGATTTTCAAACTTGCGCGCATGATTTCTCCAAAAATAATTTAGATAGAACCTCATTTTTTTTTTCAAACTTATTAATGTTGCAACAATGAACAAAATGAACTAGAATCTTTTAATTTGATCCATAAATTAAAAAATAATTAACTGTAATTAAATTAAAAACGCATTTTGAATGCGCTTTTCGATGAATTACAGTTAATTGTTTTTTAATTTATTGACCAAATTAAAAGATTGTAGTTCATTTTGTTCATTGTTACAACATTAATAATTAAAAAAAAAATGAGGTTCTATCTAAATTATTTTTGGAGAAATCGTGCGCGCAAGATTGAAAATCATTGTTTTGTATTAAATGCATTTCAAGTTTTCACTCTCCATTCAAAAACAAAGAATGACGATTGCGTTTTACTTTATATCTTCGCCAATAATTATCGCATCTGAAAAACATTGGTACCTTTCTACTCAGAATAAAATGCACTATTTACTGACATCAAAACCTTGAAATTGAATTTTGAAGATTTTAAAGGTGTATTGTCCCCTTAAGTAATATCTCGGCCTTTTTTTTTAAAAAAAAAAAAAAAGGAAAAACTGAGTCTCAGGTGCATCAGTACCTGTTTTGCGCTATCCTCGAATACATTTTCAAAACTCTACGTGAGGTAGATTTTCTTACTTATCACTGGTAGACAAACATATCCACAAACACCTTTCTTTTATTAGTATAGATGTTTGAGTGCGTACTAGGAAGAAATTTGACGTTCACATAGATAATTAAAATTATCGAAAAAATACCCACAGATTTTTCTTACAAATAAAATTTAATTTGTAGTTGTTATATGTGCATCTTTTAAAAAAAAAGCGTCTCATTTACAATTTATAGGAGCAGAAAAAATTGGTAAATAAATAAATATAATTTGAAATTATGTATGTTTTAAGAGTACGTTAAAAAATAGATAAATAGAAAGCTTATGGGCATTAATCGTGTTGCAGTTGTAACAAATATAGATAGTTTCATTATGAAAAACTAGTTTTACTATCATATTTGGATTTTTCGGTAAGCTTTCTTTTCGCATACAAAATGAATGAACATATCTAGGAATGAAAAGCCGATGTAAGTTTTGGAAGTCCTAATGTTAAATAAAATTTCATTTCTGCAAAAAAAAAAAAAAAAAAAAAAAAAAAAAAAAAAACTGTGGAGCGCACTGTTTTTGAGAAGTAATGGAAGAAATGAGTTTTTGAGACTAAAAGGAAATTTCATTTTCTCCTGCTAGAAACTGAAAACGATATGTGTTACATTTCTTTACAGGTTTCAATACATACTTTTTTAGAATATTAAATTCATAAATTATACATAATGAGATACAGTGAAATTATTATTCTTTATTCGTGTTGAACCGAAGGATTTAGTATGATTTGAAGTATGAAAAAGAATATATGATTTTGTTTGTAAAATATAAACAATGTATATATTTCCAATGACCTGGAAATATCAACAAAGTGAAAATGATTGTATATTTATCGTTTACTGGATTCGTTTTCAATTCAAAATTTATAAATTGCTTACTGTAAATCTTAAAAAATGATAAAATTTTACTTACCAAATATATTTTACTTCAGAATTGAAAATTTATGGAAACTGCCAAGTTTACGTTTCATACTGAAACATTTATCACGATTTAAAAACGGAAAAACAACAGAAAGCATTAAATCATTTAACCCACTTTAGATCAAAGATCGAAGAAAACAATTTTTAAACCATGAAATATTTGATAAGAATGATAGATAACATTTTTTATTTTCAATTCTTATGTTGAATGGACCTTTACCTAAATAAATAGGTATGTAGATTTTCCTGAAAATCACCGTTGTTATTAAAGATGTAGTTAATGTTTAATTTATTGTTTAAGGTTAATTTTGCAGTATTCTTCTAAATAATTGTATTTAGAAGAACACATTCATTATAATAATCATGAAGAAAATATACTGTATTTTTAAAAATTTATGTACGTATTATAAAATTGACATGTGAAAAGAAAATAGTTTATGTTTCGAAAAGTCTGTAAACGGTCGAATAAATCGATAAATATACATCGGATTAAAAAGTGAAAATATGTGTTCAATATAATTGAAAAATCTATTTAGGGATAGCAAAGCCTATCCCTAAATAGATCCCCCGCACTCTTGTGAAAAAAGTGGGGGACACTTTCAAATCTTAAGGGATACACCCCTCCCCCTTTTATTGCAGATTCAGATTCTACGGGGAAAATATACGTAACTTTTTTATTTAACATTTTCTTCTGAAAATTGTAGATGGCGCTGTAATCGAGTACAATGCAGTGAGAATCGTTTCCATTGAAAAGTCTGGAAACGGTCTAATAACTTGAGAAATAGACAACTGACTGAAAAACGAAGAAATACGTGTTCAATATTTTAGAAAATGGCAACCTTAATATCCTTAAATTGATTTTTCTAAAATATTTAACACGTATTTTTCCATTTTTCAATCCAATGTATATTTCTCGAGTTATTCGACCTTTTCCAGACTTTTCAATGGAAACGATTCTCACTGCATTTTACTCGATTACAGCGCAATCTACGATTTTCCGAAGAAAATTTTAAATACAAAAAATACATATTTTTCCCATAGAATCCAAATCTGCAATGAAAAAGGAGGGTTATTATTTAAGATTACAAATTTGCCCCCTTTCCCCTAAAGGGGCGGAGTTGCGGAGCAACTTTGAGATTCCTAAATATATTTTTCAAAAATAGTGAGCATGTATTTTACCATTTTTCAATTCGATGGAAACGATTCTCACGGCATTTTACTCGATTACAGCCTCCATCTACGAATTCCCGAAGAAAAAGTTAAATATAAAAGTTACGTATTTTTTCCCGTACAATCCAAATCCGGAATAAAAAAAGAGAGGTTGGGGGGGGGGGTGTATCGTATAAGATTTCAAAGTTTTCTCCCTTTCCCCCCAGGGGTCAGATTTGGGAGAGGGCAAGATTGATAACCCTAAATACATTTTTCAAAAACATTGAAAAATATTTTCTGTTTTTCAATCCGCTGTATATTTCTGGAATCATTCGAACGTTTCCAGATTTTTCTGACACCCTGTATATAATATACTGGCTTTTACCCGTGACTTCGTTCACGTAACATTTAAAGAAAATTAATGCATTCATTAAGCAACATATACAATTAACAAACTCTTTATCACATATTACAGTAGATAATACTTCTGATAATCACAACTTGCGTATTTTGGTTTTTATATAGATGATCATTTAATTTTCTTTCATGAGCTTGAAATTTCATGCTCTTTCACTAAGTTTAAGTGCGGGATACATTTTTTTTTTCTTGTTCATTCTGTTTTACTATTTCTATTTATTCTATTTTACATTTATTTCGTTCATAGAAAATGATGTAATTTAAGTTTTCGTGTCAAAGAATCATATCAATCATATTTTTCAAAGTGATTATATTAGTAAATATTTTTGAGGAAATTTTTAAATTAACATGTCACTTTAGATATGATTTTTAATTAATTAGAATAATCTAAAAATCGACATAAATTATGTTTCTTTTTCAAAACAGTTTATGATATAATATTTTTATATGATAGTTAAAGTTATATGATATTTAAAAAAGAAATTTAAACGCATAAAAGGTTAAAAATAAATAAAATAAGCAAGAAATGTTTTTAACCCTTATATATTTGTGATATTTTTTTTTATTTCACTGTGCCAAACTTTTAACAGCTGTAGATCTACAAATGAAATCAAAATGTATATCACGCTCCAAAAAATTTCAAAGCCTAAATGCTTATTTGTTAAGCAATAGAGTTGCTTATTTATTTGAATGGCGAAAATAATCTGAAAAAAATCACCCGAATTATGGGGCATTGCTATATTGATTGCTGTGTTGTAGTTTAGGACTGTGGAAGTTTTGACAGTAATGTATTCCAATGAGAGGCAAAAATTACACTGCAGATATATTTTCAACTATAGATTTAGATATTTAAATTTATAAGGAATTATATAAGTATCAGAGAAAGATAACTAATAATACCTGAATTTTTAATTGGCTCTTCTCTTGTTCTTTTCCATAATAATGCTGTCTTTAAAACGGAGGAGGAGGATTTTCTTGTTTAATTCGTGGCTTCGACTCTTCTGTAAATTTCACGTGAACCATGTAAAATGCAAATTCCATTCTCCAATGGAAATTCCATATGCTAAACACTTTTACATCAACTTTGATATATTTACTAAATTTTATCGAAATTTAATATTCTGGAAAATTGTACGGTAAAGGAATGTTAAACTTATGTTTTGACGACCAATACATTCTGTGGAAATTACACTACTTTGTGTAGTTGATAAAAAAAATACTAATACTTTGTGAATGAAACCGGCACATGATTTAAAATATGACGACACTTTCACCGGGGTAGATTTTCCTCTGAACCGATACATTTCTAGTTAAAACAAATTCTTTCACTTCATGAATCTTGTACAAATATGCATTTATATTTATAGATAATGTGCATGTTTATAAACTTAACGCAGGCAAAACGTTTGGGTAAATTGTTTGAAGTTTCGCTAAGTTTCTCGTAATTTTCAAATAATTAGAATACATTATATTATGTTTAGGGAATAATACATTATGAATTACTAATTCCGCAAGAATTGTTACCTTTCTTTTACAGTTAATTGAGAAAAATGACTTTACTTGAGTGAATGATGCCACTTGCACATTATCTATTTAAAACATGAAAACGTTTATAGAAATCCAATACTGTTGTACTCATAGAAAATATACTCATAGCTTTTTTAACAATATTATTAAATATAAAATTTAACTCAGAAATTATATTTACAATGCAATTTAGACAGAATTTGCTAAAATTGCGTTTTGGAAGTAAGTGATTTTTGATGCAAAACATTATTTCTCAAAAATATTATGTTTTTAAAATTAAAAGTTTTACATAAAAAAAAAAAAAAAATACGTGTTAAATGGGTGTTAAAACAAACATCATTAAACGTTTGTTTTAACACCCATTTTTGAAGAAAAATTAATGGAAAATACTGTATTGTTTTCTTTAATTTCAAATTTTATTAATTGTGCTCATCTATTGTCCACCTGTATCCAAATAACTTAAATATGCCTCCTTGGTTGAAGCTCAAGCTGAAATAAATTACGATGTAATGATAGCTAAATGTCAATATTTGACACGCAATTTTTGATTATGTAGACTAACTTGATATCCTGAAGTTTGAATGCTCCAAAATATGTTTTTATTTTTTAGAAAGTTTACATTAATATTAAGAAACTAGTGGAAAAGAATTTGCCTTTGTTAAATTAGGAGCTAAGTTATTTATTTTTATCTCCAAACACATTTAAATAAATGTACTAGGTCGTTTAAACGCACTTATAGTAATCTTTCTGATATGCGAAAAAAAATAGCATTAACTGCCCAAAACGATGCCAGTTTCTTATTTCAAATTATAGTGAGAGAATCTGAATTTTTATTGGTTTATAAGAATATTGTCCATACGCAATTTATTTTATGGCAACGGGAAATAAATTGCATTAGAAATTAAAAAAAATGATTTCCGTAACGATAAACTATAAGAGATGTTTGAAAAAAAATGGTAAAGAATGGTCTGAGTAAGTTTTAAAGTTGACCGTAATTTTACTCGTGTTCTAAAACGTATGTACATCAAAGTTTCGTTCAAATCGGACAAAAGCTGCAGATTTGTATGAGGAACAAACATACCAAGAGCGGCTTTCATATATATATCGCTACACAATTACATTCTATACACACGAAAGGGTAAAGTATTATTTTTTAATAGATAAATGTGTGAGGAATCATATAGCTTAAATTTAATTTGATTTAAAATTTATTTTTTCAGTTGGTTCGATTATAAATATTCTAACAATCCTCTTTATCTCGGATTCATACAAAATAAATCGCTTGCAACATTATATAACCTTTTAATATTGTTTATAAAATAAATGAAATCAACTATTTAAAAATAAATACATTTTTTAAATGTAAAATTTTGAAAATACTCTTGATATTTCAAATTTATATAAATGTTCATTGTATAAGGAATAATATAATTTTATATTTAGAAATAACATTAGGAACAGATGTTGTAGCTGCACCACACTCTCAGAAAAAACTGTAAATTTATGAGCATTAGCCCTTCAATTTTCACGGGCAACTGCCTTATTTGATGAAAAACGGTCTGATCCACTAAATAAGCGGCCTTATCCCTTAGATACGTAGAAAATTAAGGGCAATCCACACATTCTTACAGTTCTAGCCCATATGTTATCAAAAATACGGTACGACACCATATATTGTCCTCCGCTAGGGTCTAACCCTTCACTTTACTCGTGTTTCGAAAATTTTAACCCGCCAAAACAGCGATTATGTGATGATTATCTAACGTGCTACGTGCTACGGAACAGTAAGTAAAGTGTTATTGTGTTTTAAAGTGCATTATATCCTGTGCATTATAATGCTGTATTACTTTGCCCCGTAAAATTACGGGCTGCACAAAATGATGGGCATGGACTTTTTTTTTACGGGGTATGACTGGAATCTCTGCTGCAGTAATTTTACTGCAATTTTTTTAACAGTGCAGGTTGGCGGAGTTTTGTTTCTGAGTCATTTTGGCATGAAAATCACGTTTTTAAATACTTTTCAAGCCTAGTTTGCGAAAACAGCCTGTTAGTTTTATTTTATTTATAAAACATTTTATTTTATTATAAAACACACATAATAATGTTATAAAATACACACATATATTTTTTTAAATACTCACATTTTTTATAAAACACACAGATTTTTTATTATTATTATTATTATAAAGCACAAATTGTATTACAACGTACACACAAATTATTTTTTTTTAAAATCAGATACAATATTTAATTTATTATAAAACATACACTTTGGCAATAATACATTTGACACAACAGTTAATATCACTAATACGCACTAACTGGTCTACTGTCCAAAACCATTGGGTTGACACACCAAGCAAAAAATCACCCTTTTGGCACCAAAAAGAAAAGCCGTTGCTTCTGCGATACCTGCACATAATATTAATGTACGAAAATATACATAAACGAATACAACACATTAATTGTGGCAAATTTAATTGTGTTTATTAAAAATACCTATATGGCTTTTGTGGTTGATGTGTACGCTTTTCTTCATACATATTTATTAAGAATAAAGATGGAAAACACCATTAATTAAAGAATTTGTAAATGTCTTATTTTATACATAAGCTATTTTAAAGAACGGTAAAGTAAGGATAAATAAGTAAACAAAATTAATTATACTAGATCTATTGAAAAGTATGAAAGAAAAATAATTATTCATAATACTTTAATAAGATGAATGAAATTGACGTGTTTAAATTTTCTTCATCATTACTTTGTAATGTTTGCTTTTAATTCTGTGGTACAGTAGGTAAATAAAGATTGAAAAATTAATTATCAGAGTTTAATAAAATTTACATAATTTATCATTTTTTTAATTAAAATTTTAATCATGCTGCGTTTATTTAAATTTATATTCTTTGTAAAACATCACTAATAAAATAACATGGAAATAATGAAGAAAATATATAAAAATATATTCCTGTATAATTAATATATAATTAAATATTGGTGCGACCGTTTATTCTTTAGAAAAAGTAGATAAATATTAATAAAATAAACATTAATTATTTTTTTCATGAATGTTCTCAAGATAATTATAATTATAAAAAAAAATTATATAAGAGTATTTTTGTCTATCATGAATGTGTTGCATTTGAATAAGGACTTTATAATAAAAAATACATATAAACTTGCAAAACATTATTGTATTTTATTTTTATTATCATGGTGTTCAAATTATATCTCGAAAAATACAAGGTGTTTCTTTTCTTTCTTTTTTTTTCTTTTTGGTTTGAATGTTCTCAAGATAATTATAATTATAAAAAAAAATTATATAAGAGTGTTTTTGTCTATCATGAATGTGTTGCATTTGAATAAGTACTTTATAATAAAAAATACATATAAACTTGCAAAACATTATTCTATTTCTTTTTATTTCTATTAATGCGTCTAACATGCATATACCCTGTACTGACAACAATGTGTTGAATTACTTCAAAATGAAAACTAAGTAACTGCTGAAGAAATAATTTAGTTTACTCATTTTGATTAGTATAAATTCCTAACTAGGAATAGACGTTGTTTCATGCTCTTCAAAGCGGATTCTTCAAGTATAGTATTACGCTGGTGTAAATAAGTATAATTTAGGGAAAAGTGAAATTTTAAATAGCTATAAATATTATTAATATATGGAAAAACATATTTAATTGTGTAATGATGCATTATCACATAAATATTAAAAATATTAAAAACTAATATTAGCCAATAATATAACACAAATTATAGTATGTAATGTACGGAACTAAATATTTATCTAATTAAAATATTCTTTAAGATTTATTTTAAGTATTACATACTTTTTTGATGATTATCTTCAGAAATAAAAATGAATAGTTAATCAATATGCTGACAAAAGCTTTTTTTTTTCTTTTGAAAAAATATTTTTTAATTGGCATTTCTTTAATTCTTGGGATATTTAAATAAATTAACTCATGCGTTAATTATTATATACAATGAATAGAAAGTATTTATCTTAAGCGCGAACGCAATACTTGATATTTCAGTTATTTTCTAAAGTAAAATATAAATGTCTTCATATACAAATTTAGGGTTTTGCTTTTTGTACATGTATGAAGACAATTTCCTTTTTTAGATTTATTTATTTTAAAACGAATATTAAAAATTTATACTTGTACTATTTTTCTGAAAAAGGAATGCCTTCATGTAATCGAAATTTACTCATCACTAACTTCGATTTGTGGTAATTTGAAGTATTAGAGCAAAAAAAAAATCTATATAAATATTCATATTAATTAAATTTTTATTAAAAATGACTTGTCCTTTTCAAAACCCTTTACATAATTCTTTACATACAATGTTTATAATCCAGCTCCTGTGCATTCTCAAATTATGAATTAATGTTTTTTTTTTCTTTACTTTTTCTATGCTTTGTATGCGATGTATTATGCTCATTTACAGATTATATTTTGTGATATTTTTATACCTCACTTCTTTATATATGTATGTATATTTGAAAGAGACTATATAATATTGCTTAGTCTGTCAATTTCTTGTTTTGGGGCACTATAATTAATGTTTGCTTTCAAAACCTGGTACGTACGTATTATCCGTGCCAGGAGATTCATCGCCAAAAATGGTTGCCAAGTACCAATCTTGTTTATCGTTGTCAATCGTGTTTTCAAACACAGTAAATTAACATTATCAAATAAGATTGTTAAAAATGGTAATTAATATAAAATAAATAAAATGTAATGTATGTTTATTAAATTTACAACATTGTTAAAAATAGTGAATAATATTATTTTAGTAAAATTAATAAATGCTAAAAATAATATAATGGTAATAATAATGGTAATAAATAATATAAAAAAAGGTAAATAATATAGCATATTCTACAAAGTTAATTTTGTTAATCTTACTACGTATAGAAATGACCCCTACTAAAAAAGTAGATTATTCCCAGACATGTATCATGTAGCAAGAAAAAAAAATACAAGAGTTACTATAAGTAGTAATATTGGCTCCATACCTGGCGCAGTTGGCTTAAAACTGGCACAGATAATACCTAAGTATCCAAAACCGTACCAAAGATTTATTGTGGTGTCTCTGCCACAATCTATAACTTTAAATCAAAAAGACTTTTGATAATATATTAGTCATTTCTTTAAATAATGATTTACAATATGGAACAATCTTATAAAATGATTTCGAATTTTTAACTTTAAATGTTTATTTTATATTTTTTCATCTAGCTATATTCCGATATTTCTTATGTAATGCTGTTTTTTAATAGGGAGAAATTTAATGCGATTTTAAATGAAATAAGATATAAGGAAATTAAATAAATTTTTCGAGTAACTTTGAGTAGCAACGTTTTTTTTTTTTCAGTTTAGTTCCTTTAACGTATTTAAAATGAAGAAAATAATGGTGTGACGTTTTTACGAAGACTATTCTCAAGGATTGTATTTCAGGACTAGACATCTCCAAAAGAAACGTTTTGTGTCAGAGCAATTTGCTCGTTTGTCTGTTATGGAATGTCTCCTGTGTTATGTCCAGTGCTTAGAAGTGCATTGTATAAAACTAAAATGTATGTTATAAAAGGAAATTTCCGCAGAAATATCTAGAAAAGATACTACAGTAAATACAGGAAAAGCCTGATACTGACAGATTTAGTATATCATGGATTAGGGTAAAAGTTAAAACATAAAATATTCCACGAATGAAGCTTGTAATGTTAAAAAAAGGAAACTATTAAATTACTGGGCATTATTAAGAATTTTTGCATTTTTTATGCGAATGAATCGAATTTTTTTGTATTTATGTATATATTACGAAAATCTACAATTGTACAATTGTAACTGAATATATAAACGTGTATTTTGTATAATAGCTGAAATATTATTACACAAAATATTAAGGAAATGCCTTAAATCCCATTTTACACTATTAAAGATTATTTTTAATTATTAATATTAAGTTTATATATTCATTTATTGTAAGATTTTAAAAGGAGTAATTTTTTTTGCTCTATCTATTTTTTCATCGTGTAAATTTAGACATGTGTGTAACCATACAGCTCTACAATTTTCTCAGTAATATTTCTCATGATTTTAAAAATAAAAAAATAAAAGATTGTATAAACCATTTACCTCTATATTAAAATAGGGAAACTGAAAAATAACCTATATTCATATTTTATATTGTGTCAGACATAATTGTTTGTTTGTCGGCTATGGAAAGTTACTTGTATAATTTCTTTCGTTTAGGTTAAAAATGTAATATCCTATATGAAATAAAAGTAATAGAAGGAAATTTAGACTTATATAGAAGTTGTAATAAATAAAGAATGCGTCTACTATTGAACGGTTCAGAAAATCACGAATTTAAATATAACATGAATAACGTTTTACTCTAAAAAGTAATGGAATAAAGAAAAGTAAAGATATGAATATTGTAATAAAAATGGCATGAAAATCTGAAACGTACTGGATAATGCATTTTTTTATATAGCTTTTTCATTTAAATATATTACACAAACAAAATTCAATGAAAACTGCAGATACACACTCTCCGTCATAGCTACTAAAAACAATAATTCAATTGAAATTCTACTCTAAAGAGTTATTTTAAGGTATTTGGTTTTATTTTCTACATTTAAAAACATTGTTTATTGTTGTATGTTTTATTATTAATTGTTGTACATTATTTTCAAAAAGGGTGCAATTATCTTCTCTCAGTAAACATTTTTTAATACATTGCGGCAAAGATATATGTTTATACATTTAGAATTTATAAACCATAAAAACGCTTCAGCAACAGGTGATACGTTTCAGATGATGAAGAACTAAAACCGTTTTCGATGACACTGGACTTGGCTCAACTACTGTTGATGAAAATTGTAATTTATTTCGTCAATCACCCCAAAAAGTTGGAAAATGCAATCTTACATAAACTTATATCAAGAAGATACAACACGCTCAAGCTTCGGTGAATTATCTCGGTCATTTGGTATCAGATAATTGTATTAAACCATGCCCTAAAAAGTCCATACCATTTAAAAAGTGTTGTGTATGGTAACATACTTAACAAATTTCACATAATATTGTCCAGTTTAACTAATGCACTAAAGCAGCTGTTAAAGAAAAAATCTTTTTGAATATGCGATGAAAGCCTACACAGAGACTTTGAGTTAAAAAAGAAAATAATTATCAAAGCTCCATGCTTCAGATACTTGGATCAAAAGAAATCTGTAACTTTATAACTTGATGTGTTTGAAAAAGGAATTTTCCCGGGAGATGTCGCGCATACCCAGTGTATGAATGGTTCCTACTTTGTAACCAATGAATACAAATAATAATTGTCAACTTATTTAGTCGGAGACAATTCGTGTAAATTCTGCGATAAAATAAGTTAATAATTACTTTTCGGAAAACAGTGGTAACAGTTGTAAAAACCGTAAGAACCGTGGGTAAGTCATACCCCGCGCAACTGCTTCCAGGTTACAGCCTTACTCCTAAAAGGAGAACAACCAGTAACATTTAAATTTTTGACGTTTACATGAAAACAGCAGAAGTATGTAGCAATTCAAGATGAGCTACTAGCTGTGTTATATGGTTTAGAAGATTTTAATTACTACACTTGGGGAAGTGATGTTGAAATACAATCATATCAAAACACATTACTTGATATAAGCAAGAAACCAAATGATACTATCTCTCCTTGTCTTCATCGGATTTTACTTCGGACTAATAAGTAAAACATTAAGAATGTTAAAGAATTAAAATATGTCCCAAGATAGGCAATTATTCATATTATATTCGCTTTCCAGAGCACATCCAGCCACTGATATATTTTATTACATTACAAGCTGACCCGTCCGGTATTCCCCGGGCTCGTGATAATAGCCTTAAACAAAACTCAAGTTTCCATGATTTTATATCTTCGAAAAATCTTTCAAATATATGTTGTTTCAGGGACCCCACCGCCTTCGGAAGCGTACAGTGTTTCCAATGAATTTATTTTTCGGGACCCCAATGCCTAAGGCAGTGTATACCGCGAATACTCCGCACGCACCAGATACTATCAAAAATCAAGTTGAATGAACCAATCCTTGTAAAAATTTGGTACATAGAAGCGGGTATAATAATAGGCCCTGGTGGTGGAAGGAGGAGCTGAAATGTATAAGACAACGGAAAACCAAGTTGAATAAGAGAAACCTCGAGCCCATAAAATCCGAGATAAGAAAGCGCCACATAACAATGGACGATGGAACTAAAATCTGTAATACAATCGTAAGCTAAGCTGAATGAACCCGTTTAAATCGGCCCCATATAACCCAAGAAAAGAATGTGCCCTACTGTAAAGTAACGAATTATCTTTAACATTAACGGTATATTTAATTCACGGATGAAATCCCCACCCCCTCTAAAGTTAACCACTTACCTTTTGCTTTAACGGAATTTTCAATTTACCGCTGTAGTGAGTAAACGTGAGTTCATGCCGAAAAAGAAGATTAATATTTTTAAAAAAGTGGTAGATTGTGTCTAAGGAAATTTATAGTAGTTTATAAAGTAGCTGGAGGACCCTAGATCTATGTTAAAGAAAACTGCAAGATAATCGGATCATTTTAAAAGAAGCTGCACCAAGGGCCCCAGATGTGTGTTATTCTCTAAGACTACCAAAGTATTAGAAACACTTTCCTCTTTGCCGTTTATGAGATAACCTTTATCTTCTGTTCGCAGTGCGCAGTTCGTGCCAGTAATGAGATCAATGAGGAATTAAAATTCCTTCTTTTAGTTCATTCGGGGAATTGTGTTGCTTTCTATGCGTATATAAAGCTCTTGACAGTGTTTTTTCAATGTGTTTTTATAGGGTTTGTAGCAAGAATTAAAATGCCTTGTCATTAATGAGCTCACCATCGAAAAGAATCCACTTAAACTTAGAGACGTATAGTGCAAATCTACGCATTGTCTTGTTGAAACATAAAAGAGGAAGACATTTTTTTTTTCAGAAACTGCTAACAATTGATCATTGTGTACATTTTGATAATCTCTGGTATTTACATGCTTGAACTATATGCGTTATTCTTTAAGATTACCCAAAGCATTAACAAACCCCTCCCCTTTGTCGTTTAAAAAAATATATGTTTCTTAAGTTCGCATTTCAGGCAAGTTTATTTTTCAACCCTCGGGGTATCTAAATTAAACTTTTTTTTTTTTAAACTAAATATTAATTTTATGCATACACTGTAGTTTCGTGCAGTTTTCTTTTCAAGGCAATTTGTTGTACAAGTTTTAATAAGTTTTCTTTAAGATTTTTGTTATTTAAAAAAAGTTTTCCTCTTTTTGTACTATAAAAAGCCCAATTTTTTAAAATTTCTAGACTTAACAGATATAATAAAGGGTATTCCGGAGCCATGAAGAACCTTCATTATAATATAAAAATTCATAAATCTAAAATATTCGTGCTTAAATAATAAAAAAAATACCGGAGCTATATTTTAGCAACATCTAAAAATGAAAAAATGTCTTTTTCGTAGTTTTTAAATAATTTGCAAAAGTATTTTTCATTCTGACTCTGACAATTTCAGATGAGAGAATGTCTTGAATAGGTTCAATACAAATTATTATATGTTTCTGAAGCTAACGCATTTTTAAAGGTGGACCTATAATTAGGAATACACTGTAGTTTCGTGTAAATATCAGTACTTTCGTTAAAAATAAATAATATTGAAAAATTGTATATGTATGTTGGCCACATTTGTATGCCACATTGTAAAACAATTGGATTGATAAAAAGTTTAATGTTTTGAAATATTTCTAATTGTATACTTACTGCCAAAATAATTATGTAAATATTTTGAGTCAAAATACATTTATGGAAATGTTTAAACGAAGAAAAAAAAAATATAGGACTCCCCTTTACTAATCTGATTGTTTTCCTTACTTTTAATAATCATACGTTATAATATTGTTAGTACATCAAATGATATGACACGGCATGCGGTGTCATAAATTTACTACACCAAAAAAGCCTTTATTCGTTAACCCTTCTTTGCATGAGTTTTTCTTTTACAATTGTTTTTTTTTTTTATACATATATTAAATATTAGACACCAGAAATTTTAAGATAGTTTTTTAACTTTATTCAGCAACATAGTTCACGGGAAATGTACTCGATTAATATTTCTATATAAATATAGTGGTGGCGAAGAAGTTGATTTATTTATTAAAAGTTAAATAAACAGTTATGGAAATTTACATAACTATGCAATTAAGGGTTAAAAGTACATTCAACATACTTGAAAAATCAATTTCATATCCATTTTACTTGTTAGGTTTAATGTAACTTATTTTATTATTATAACTATATTAAAAATCTCTCTCACAGTTTAATCCATAATAAACAAAAAACTTCTATTGCGTTCACAGTATGATTCCACTAGAAAGCGAAATGCGTTAAATTATTTTCTTATGTGAATTCAGTTCACAACGTTGTTATTAGAATTTATGACTACTTACAAAGAACTCTTAGAAGCTATTAATCACAATAATAGCTCAGAGTTGATCATTCGAAAGTTTCATTGGATATTTACTAAAATTAATTTAATTATACTATTTTTTAAACAATATTTGTCTTTGAAACGTTTAAAAAATTATTTTTTTTCGTATATGCCAGTTAGAAGAAGAATTATAATAAATTGAAAATAATTATTTGAAACTCGTAAGTTATCTGCAGAAATCATTTTTGATATTTTGAAAAAATAACATTTTGTTTTGAAAAGCTTCTTATGTCTTCGTTTATGCAATATATTAAGGGGATTTTTATGATGAATTTTTACCTGCTTCCAAATATTCCCAAATTTACTACTATTATCATACTAGAGGATAACCCATCAGAATGCAGCGTTTGCATTTTTAAAAGAATGATATAGCATTGCATTATAAAAATAATTATGAAGAAATAATTTTTATCTTAACTGACTGACTGGGTCAGGTGGTGTAAAATATTTATAAAAACAGCCTATTTTTCATTCAAACTTAACTTGAAGAAAATTATTAATTGAATTGGTAAAATAATGGCATACAATATGCAAATGAACTTCACTCAAAAAAATTTGTAGAACTATTTCACCAAAAAAGTGCAAATTAGTAATAATAATACTCCTAATGTACTACTAATAAAGTGTAATCAGGATTGCTCGGAACCATAAGCAAGTTCAACATAAAATTAGTGTATAACAAAATATTTCCCTCAGCATTTATATAAGCATCTCCAGTTTTACTCTTCCTTTACAGCAACAACTGTAAATTTTCTGTCAGGCGGTCGTTGAGCTCTGAAATTTTGGGAACTACAGAACTGGCAAATAATGTTTATCGATTCGCAATAGTATTCATCGACTTCAACACAGCTTTGAAGCTCTCGAGAACGATGGACTTCTGCATTACTTTCTCGACGTACTTGTTGAGTTGCAGCATTTGCCGTCCAAATTCCATCCCGCGACAAATTCCATCCATCCTGGCTTTGCCTCGTGTAGCCCTCTTGTTTGCCGTTCATTATTCCTTCACCGTCTTCTTGCAATGAGGCTTTTGTCTTCGTTCATTGCATTAAAAAAAATCTATAACCTTCAATTTCTTATAAATAAAAAAACTGTAAGACTTCAAATCCTAATAATTTTTTAGCTAATAGTGAAAAAAAAAAAAAAAAAAAAAAAAAAAAAAAAAAAACACGTTATAAAAATATAATAAATTATAACACCTTGTAATATTATATATCTTTTAAATATTAAAAGGTGTAAATTAACAACATAATACAAATTAAAATAACTTATATTAGGTTGTTTTACCTGTTTCGACTCACCCCGAGTCATTTTCAAAAACAAATGAGAATACCCCATACTTGCACGGGCTTTTTAAAAAATTAAGCACGTTATCTTTTATTTTTACTTGGTTGTTTATTTTCATATCTGTGACCATGGAGTAACTCGAGCCACAGTTTCGATAAATTAAATAAATTGATTAAAATACAATATTTAACGATGCGGCATCTTTTAATTTACCGAAACTGTGACTCGAGTTACTCCATGGTCACAGATATGAAAATAAACAACCAAGTAAAAATAAAAGATAACGTGCGTAATTTTAAAAAAAGTACATGAAAATAATAACTTTAAAGCTCGTGCAAGTATGGAATATTCTCATTTGTTTTTGAAAATGACTCGGAGCGAGTCAAAACAGCTAAAACCACCTAATAAAAGTTATTTTAATTTGTATTATGTTGTTAATTTACACCTTTTAGTATTTAAAAGAAATACACACGTTATAAGGTTTTAAAAAATCCAATCTAAACAGTAAACAGTCATTCGTGATGCCACTTGAAGTATATGTATTTTAGGAATAACAACGGAGTCATTCTCAAGAATTATTCACGGCTGGGAAAAAATAAAATAAAAAACCCAAATATAAAAATTCTAACAATATATCATTTAATACAAACCTTCGCTTGCCTTAAATTGGCATTTTTAAAGAAAGTTTTAATGCGTGGAGTTAGATCAAATCACTATATTGCCAATGAGCTCCATGATCTATAATATCTTAATGAATCTCATAGGAATGAATCTTAAACATTCATAATTAAACATTGTTTTTGATATCATGGAATGATAGCAAAAATGTTTTTGAGATTTGCTTGTTTTACATTGCCATTGAGCAAAATTATTGCATCCATCGTCTATATTTTAATGAATCTCAATGAATTGAATCTCATATTGTTTACCATCTCTGATTGCTGGGTGATACGATTTTCAACGCAAGATATATCGAAAAACATGCATATTTTGGTGTAGCTAATCACTCAAGTTGGTTTTGATTTTCACAATATTTTTAAAAAGATTAATTTTATGCAGCTTTATTGAAGTAATTTATTACCTGAAAATTAAAATAAAATTTCTGCTTTTAACGAAAGATTATCAGAATCCGGATGAGTTCACCCCGGAAATATTATACACTTAGCACTATTATATATATAATTGTAATGCACAAAAAAAAAATATTTATTGTATAGCCTTAATCTCATATTTAAACTCATTCCTTGCCTTCACACCATTTAAAAAAAAAAAAAAAAAAAAAAAAAAAAAAAAAAAAAAAAAATACTGTATGGCCACTGTAAAGTGTCTTTTTTTTTTCTTATAAAAGGATTGATTTGCCGCGTGCATTTATGTGCTGTTTGTTTTTTGTTTTCTCGAACATGTCCTGAACCCCATCTTTATTTTATCTTTTTCATCAGTAGTGCTTTACTACAGTTATACCTTTTTTATTCTTATCTTTGACTCTCTCTTCTATTAACCATTTTTTTTTCTTTTAATTGCACTTTTGCAAGCTTATCCATTCCCAACGGCTCACATTTAAAAGACATGCTACCCTCCATCGACCGGGCGTAAAGTTGATGCAACTAGGAAGCCCCTGAACCGGTCCCAACTGTTCCGGACTGTTCCGGACTTTAAACTAATGTACACTTTAGTATTATAAAGGTCATTTTAAACATTATAAAGAAAAGTGAAATTAAAAATTTTACTCATTTTAATAATAATTTATATTGTGTAGAGTACCTTAATTTCACAGCTTTTTTGCTTTCCTGGATAAAGAAGAAATATCTTCTATATTCATAACAAACTGTTCGTATAATTTGTTTAGCTGTTCTAATTCCAAATTTAAATAAGCTTATTATATTTACATTTAATCTTAAATTCTGAATATTTAAATACATTTGATATATTTTATCTTACAAATATACTCTCTTGAGTAGCCTATTAACGTTTAAAAACTTCCTGGATAAGCCTGAAAATGACTCAAAATTTTCCTTCACAATAAAGTAATAACGTCAGGAATATACGTGTGTTAGAATAATAATTATAATACATTTAAAATACTTATTTGAAACTCTTAAGTTAACTGAAGAAATAATTTTTGATATTTTGAAAAAAAATAATATTTTGTGGTGATAAACTTTGTATGTCTTTGTATGATATCTATGCAATATATAGAGTGATGCTACTGGTGAATTTCTGCAAATTTTGGTAAGTGTTACATGCTTCCAAATATTTCCAAATTTATTGTTATTTCATATTATAATACGTACCCCTGAGTATGATAAAGGTCATTTTAAGCAATATAAAGAACCGTGAAAATAACAATATTTCTCGTTTTTATAATAACTTAAATTGTGTAAGGCCATATCTTAATTTAACTTTTTTTTTCATTTCTTGATTAAGAAGAAATATCTTTAAAGTATTCAAAACAAATTCTTTGTGTAATTTCTTTAACCGTTGTAATTCAAAATTAAAATATGTAATATTTATGTTTAATCATAAATTCTGTATATTTAAATAAATGTGATGCAATTTATCTTCCAAATACAAATACCATTTGTATAACAATTTCCTATGTTGTCTATTAACGTTCAAAAACAAAATTTCTGGAAAACCCTGAGATTGACCGCTTCAAATTTTTTCTTGCCAATAAAGAAATGACGTCAGGAATCAATTCGTTAATAATAAATGGAGAAATTCTCCAAAGGCATTAGCTTTTACTTACGTTCACTATCTTTGGGAAAAATCACTTTTGACTGATTCTCAATAATTCTACTAACGAAGTTTCTAGCTTCAAAATATTTGGTTATTTCATGTTTTATTATTTCAAAAGAAAATGACGTCTGCATTTCTCTCTTATTTTTGATAACGTGCCTAAATGATTTTTGATCCTTTAATTTATATTTTCGGTGCAGTTTTCATAATTTATTTTTCTATTATTATTTGTTTACTCCGTACTGCATCCTAACGATATAAATTTGTAAAAAAAATATATATACATATATATTAAGAGACATTCCGTTTTAATAAGTAGTTCAAAACTATTTTTCTTACAATAATTTAACATTATATCTTTATAATATTGGGTTGCTTGGAATGCTCTTTTTGGGAAAATTGATTCATATCGGAAATTCCATCATTTAATTATTATACATTAATTTCGATAGTTTCCTTATTAGCTGATGAAGTTTTCAATCGAATCACGAAATTTTCTTTCCTATTGTAGTACAATTGTGCTACAATTAGACTGTTTTTCCTGGCTCCTCTAAGATGGGATATACATTTACTATGATGGGATATACATTACATATACAGGGAGTGGAGTGGATTGCAACTGAGAATCCCATTGACACATACAACTGTTTTGCTGTCTAATAATGCACGAACTGAATTTTCCGGTACGAAAAGATTTTCCCAAACGGAAAAAACTTTCCAAACAACCCAATACAATTAAGGTAAAGTAAAATAAAATCCACATGAAATAATGATATTAAATAAATACGAATTAAAATTGTGTTTTCGTTTCAACAAAACTATTACAAAATAGAAAATGGAGAATTTTGTTTAACAGAATAAAGTTATGTGCCTTTTTGTAAAGTATGATTACTGATATAACTATTTAATGACATTTTTTTGTATACAAAAGGATTTGTGAATTGTAAAATGTCATTAAAAATTACATTATCTAATGTATGTTTTTTTTCGTTTTTTATATCAATTTAATTACTTTTTTTTGTCTAACAATTATACTAATATAATCTTTATAGTTACTAATAGAATTACTATTACTTTATAGTTACTGATAAAATAGTTACTAATAGAGTCTTTATAGACTGTAAATGTCCTCCTCAGTCTTTTCTTTATTAATAAAATGAAGAGACCGGGAATCAAAAGTTTTATAATATAAAAAAACAAGTTTCAGAAAACATTTTCTCTTACATCTGTTCACAAATTGTGATAAGACCGATATTTGATTGATTCCCATTTTTAGAACTAACGATGTTTCTAGATTTTGAATATGTGGTTTTTTCCGTGTCATTAATTTTTATGATAACCAGATATGTAATTTCCTATCCTCAAGGATATTTATATTGTCTAAAGCAATAAAATAATTTAATACATTGTTGTTTTCTTTTATTAAGGAAAAATGTATTTAAAATATTTATAAACAAAATGCTTTGTACAATTTAATATATATATATATATATATATATTATGGCTCTACATTTAATCTTTCAGTCTGTATATGTAAATAAATGTAATGTATTTTATGTATGCTATACAAATAACATATATACATCATTTATTTTTATGGGGCCTTCTAACATTTCTAATATATACTTTTCGTAAAACCTAAAAAATTCACACTCTAAAAAATTTGGGTCAAAAATTACTCGCAACTTTGTGACCAGTATATATACCGTAATTTAACTGGACGGTATATGCACCATGAAATATTTAAGCTATATGTACTGGATGCAATCCCCCCTCTCTCCTCAGACCTGCACGCATTAGGTAACAAGAGCAAGAACATTACTTCAGTGGTTGTGGTACACCGAGGCGGGGCTAGCAGATTTCCCTTACGAGAAAATAAGTATTTTACGATATAAATAGCGTTTTTTTTGCTGAAAAAAAAATCATTTTACCGTATAAATAGCGTTTATAATCGAAATGGTACATATACGTTTTTTTACGCCTTATATACCTTAGAAGTACGGTTCTCATACCGCAAAGTGAGAAAACGATACAAGTACCATTAATTTACGGTACATCTACTGAAATTTTACGAAATTCTTTTACAGTGTATCCTCAAAATTTTCCTTGCAATTTAAGTAATGAGGCCAAAAATCTAGCTTTTAATAATAAATAGACCCGAAATAATTTGCTATTTTTTACTTTGGCAAACTGTGAGAAACACGACATTCGATTGTTTACCATTTATGGCCCTAACGTAGTTTGCAGCTTCGAAATGTGTGTATTTTCCGTGATTTTTTTTTTCAGGAAACCACCTCTGTAATTGTTAATTTTATCTCTTCTGATAACGATCAAGGATGTTTATAATGTTTAAAGTGATACATTAATTTAATAAGTTGTTGTTTTCTTGATTATCTTAAAATGGGATAAACGTACTCCTAAACAATGTCTATTGTATAATTTTAAATAAATGAGTACTAAAGCTTTATATTTAAATTTTTAGTCTATAGTTTTAATTAAACTTGTTAATTTTGATCCTAAAATTACATATAAGATCCATATAGGAACTTATTGGGTTGAATATTAGCATTTTCATATTAACTTTCTGTATATTTGTATGCAATAAAATTATTGATATAGCTATTAAAAACATTCTTGTGTACAGAAGGATATTTAAATTTGTAAAATTTTATTTATTCACCAGTTCTGCTTCTTTTTTCAGTTTTGCTGATTTTTTTATCTTATTATTATACTAATAGAATCTGCACAGTTATTTATTTTGCAGTCTATTAGCTATTATTCTTAAACCGTTGAAAATACACCCAGAGAAAAGTTTTGTTGAATCAACAAAAATTTGGTTGGCCCAACTAAACTTTTCGTTTAAATATGGGTCAATGAAAATTTTGTTTGAATCAACAAGAAAAATATTGTCGATTTTTTTTTTTTTTTTTTTTTTTTTTTTTTTTTTTTTTTTTTTTTTTTGCAGTTCCAACAAAAAAAAATGTATCATCAATAAAAAAATGTTTTGTTAATTCAAGTAAAAATGGTTACATTTTACTTGAATTAACAAAATTCTTTTCTTGAGAGTTTTCTCAAAATAAATATAATTATCTGCTACTTTAAGAGTTCTTTTCCGTTTCGGCAACAAAAACTTTTGTTTAAAGAACAATTATTTTGTGTAATTTTAAGAATTTTCTTTGTTTTAACAACAAAAGGTTTTTGTTGCAAAAACAATAATAATATTTATTTAAAATTATTTTTTGTATTACCAATCTAAACTTAATTATTTTTTAATTTACTTTCAGCCTGCAATCCTTGAATAGCAACAAACGGATTTTATCCTGCTTTTTTTCAAGCGTAAACCGACAGATTGAACAATGTCCCTAGCCTTGACTCGTTCCCGTGCCCTCAGAACAGCGCGCTGAGGTTCTACCACTGAGCTACAAGGAACTATATCCAAACTCAAAATTTCTCACTCTTATATATGTCGGACCGGCTGAAACACAGCACAAGATGGAAATGTCATCATGTGCACAGGGCTCTCTTAAGACATAAAAATAGGGGAATCCCGACATTACTCTGAGGTCCCCCTTTACCAATTGCTTTGTTATTTACTAAATTCATTTTTGGTATGCTGCAACAATTTGAAATTTTACCTTTAAAATTTCGAGTAAACAACAATTTAGAAAGAGCGAGCTTCTTACATAAAAATTTCGTAAGGAAAAAGAGCATTTTTTACCCTTATTGATTTTTTTTTTTTTTTTTTTTTTTAAGTTATTCTGAAAAATAAATTTGGGGGTACCTTTGTATTTCTTTAGGTAAGCACGAGCTTTTCGGCCTATTCGGTAAACAGACCCTGCATGAGCATACAAATTTCTGCGGCAAACATGAGACGAAAATACAAAGCTCAGCATATGGCAACAAATAGTTAATTTTAATTCATTTTCAGCAGTGAATTACGCCTGTAAAAAGCAGGATAAAAATTCACTGGTTATTATTTAAGGATTACAGACATAATTCACTGCAGAAAATTAATTAAAAATTAACTGTGTTGCCGTATGCTGGGGCCTCAGAGCGTTATTCTGAGGACGCGAATACGATTCCCGGCTTGGGACATATTTCACTCTGTCGGTTTACGCTTGAAAAAAAGCAGGATAAAAATTCACTGGTTATTAATTGAGAATTACAAGCGTAAATGACTGCTGAAAATGAATTAAAAATTAATCCGTGCATTAGTTCTTGAGATTTATTTATAATGAAAATCATGAAAAAAGTAGCATATCAGCGCCACCTGTTGGGCTATTTACACCAAAACGTAATCAGCTTCTATTTATATCAAGGTCTAACTCAATCTGTAGTTTGATGTAAATAAGTGCATTAGTTCTTGAGAAATCGCGAATCGATTGCAAAAATTGTGAAAATTGCAACACAGCAGCGCCACTTGTTGGGCTATTTGCGCCAAAAACTAATCAGAACCAATTTATATCAGGAAGTAACTGAATATAAAGTTTTATTAAAATAGGTGCATTAGTTCTTGAAATAGAGCGCCCACAAAATTTTTGTTACAGACAGACAGAGTCATAGACAGTCATTTTCTAAAAACAGTCAAATCGTGTTCAGGACCTTCTAAAATCCGTCGAAAACCAGAAGTTGAAAATTTCAATGACGCCAATACTTTCTTCTTGTAAAGATAGAAGAAAGTAATGAATGAGATAGGGGGATTTTTAAAACTTCCTTGGTCCGTGACAATTAAAAAAGTTTTAATTATCCAAAAATTATGTTAATCCTTTAAATATATAGCTGTATAAGTCAAATAAATCAAGTTACGTGAGAGAGTTATGGCTACTACACAACAATTTACATTTTGTATAAATTGCAAATTTAAATTACAAAATTATGGTAAAATAAAAAAAAACAGATTTTGTTAACTCAAGTAAAATTGATGAAATTTTGTTAAAATTTTGTAAGAGTGTTAACAATATTTTTATATTTTTTTGTCAATGCAACAAAACCAACTTTTTACTTCAACTAAAAATTTTGCTTGAATCAACAAAATGTACTCAACAAAACGTGTTTTGTTGTTTTAATCAATTCCTTTTTCTGGGTGTAAAGTATTCAGATTTTCCATTGTTATTGAATTAATGAGACCAGGAATCAAACTCTTAATAATCAGTAGACAATTTCTTCGAAATCATTTGCTAAAACTTACTTACCGAATTAAAGAGAAGCATGACATTCCCTTCATTCACATGAGTGGAATTAACGAAGTTTCTTATTTGGAAACAAATGGTTATTTTCTGTTTAATTATGTCTTCAGAAAATCACCTCTGCAATTTACTCTCTTTCGATAACGTGTCAGTATGCACTTTTGTTTCTTTAATTTACACTTTAGGTAAAGTTTTCGTGTTTTATAAGAAGCAGTATTTTTTTTTTTTTTTTAGAAGAAGCACGTAAAGTAAAAAAAAAATAAATAAATAAATAAGAGAAAACATTGAAAATAAATTAATAAAAACTGTACTTTTTGTTCTTAATAGAAAGTATATTTGTAATAGAAATTGGAGAATATTGTTTAATAAAATTAAATTTTACGCCTTTAATACAAAATAATCATTGATACATATATAATAAATTCTCCATAAGGGACATTCACACATAACGGATAGGTATATCTAGATATATCTATGATATTTATTTTCAATCAACAACACATACATATTTGTATAATTTTACCTTTAATGAGCGGATACTTCCAAATAACTGACAAATACCACAGTCTTAGTCCCAAGGCGTCCGCTATTGAGATGTTTTACTGTATATGTATTCGCATATAAAAAAATTATGTGTTATTTGGAAGAAAACTACATAAAGTGTATAAATGTACATGGACAAAATAAGGCCATGTTAAGATTTCAGATCTCAATAAACTACGTAAAATCTAAATTTGCAATTTAAATGTATAGTTCGATATAATATTCATACATAGATTTTATAATATTAAATCAGGGATAATTGTGTTTAATTGTGGCCAGAAGAGTTCAAAACGAAATAAACATTAAAGTAGCATCATTAAGAGAACTATGTGTTTTAAATAAGGCCGTAATTTGCTAAATACATAAATTAACTTTAAGTAACCGATATTTTTCAGGTATTTTACCAAATTAGAACAAAATAAAGATTTAACCTTGTAATACAATATCCTATGGCTACTATATTTACGGACATGTTTTGAACAGCCAAAACTACTGATTCTATTTCCCCTTCCCTTTACTGAGCTCTCTTTACCTCACCTTTCTTAAATTCCATATTTTTCTACAAATTGTTACACGAAATAATTCTTATTATCTGTGATATTGATAATATACGATGAAAATGAATTTTCTCTTAATAAGATTTATACTCCCTGGCCTTACTTTTCGATTTTTTTTCACATATTGTACTTTCAAACACAAACAGAATTAAAACTACAGAATATTTCAATATACATGCTAAAAGATCGTTAAATTTTCCCCAATATCATGAAAAAATTGTAAAATGATATCAGAAATTTACGCTGATTTCATATGAAAGTTAACTTACTATTTTTATCACCGACGGGACCTGGCGAAAAATTCAGTTGTCTGAAACGGACGATGAAGATAGTATTGGTTTTGGCTGAAACCATTCGCACATGAATATTATATGCTGCCATTTTTTCGTCCCAAGACCGTTCCCTATAAGATATATGTGGATGGCTTTCTAAAAAACTTGGTCATATTTGGTACAAGTACATTATACAGGGTGTCTGAAAATTCTGGAAACTGTCGAATTACTCGAGAACACGGAAAAATACGTGTTCAGTAATTTAGAAAAATGGCAACTTTGATATCCATAAATAGAATTTTCTAAAATATTTAAATTTTATATTTCATTTTTCAATCCGATGTATATATCTCGAGTAATTCGATCGTTCCCAGACTTTTCAATAGAAAACAATTCTCACTGCATTTTACTCGATTACAGCGCCATCTACGATTTTCCGAAGAAAATGTTAAATAGAAAAGTTAAATATTTTTTTTCCCGTAGATTCCAAATATCCAATAAAAGAGGAGAGTTATCATTTAAGATTTCAAAATTGAGCCATTTCTCCCCAGGGGTAAGAGTTGGTTGGGGGGGGGGGGGTCAACTTTAAAATACCTAATTAGAATTTAAAAAAAAATATATTAAACACTTATTTTCCGTTTTTCAATCCGATGCATATTTATCGAGTTACTTGACCTTTTCAAAACTTATCGGACACCCAAAAATAAAATCATCACCTACACTCTTTTGCTTCCCTTTTATTACATTTGTATTTTAAAAATCAAATAATGTGTAATCAAATATTTATAGTTATTTAATATAGCGCATTTTATCTTTCGAATGAATCGCTTTCTAAAATTGTGAAAACAAATGCATCAGTATTTATATTTCCATTAAATTAATGAGGAAATAGATAAGACAGTTAAAAATAAGCAGAAAAGTTCACGAAAACCTTTGCTCTTACTTACATTCACAATCAATGAAAATATTAACTTTTCTTTCATTGTCATTAACGATATCAAAAAATTTTCTGGTTTCGAAATATGTAGTTTCGTATAGTATTTTATGTTGTATTATGTCTTATATCCGTATAATTGCTTTTTCCTTGAAGCTATCCTTTTCCTTGAATCTATGAGCACATTTTGGTTAATGTTTGTAGAAATATATATATATATATATATATATATATATATATATATACAATACATAATTATTATTACCTTATACATTATGTGATGATTTAAAATTAAATAAAATTAAAAGGAAATTAGATATAAATAACTATAAAATAAATTATCTCTTCTGTTTTCAGAAACTTGTAATTAATAAAAAATGGGGAACTTCTTACACTGGAATAAAATTCTATGCTTTTTCTTTCAATATAATTACTGATATAGCTATTTAAAATTTTATTATAATATAATGTGTTTTGTACAAATACTTAATCATAAAATTACATTCAGTAATTGAGATAAATATTAAAAACACAGTTAAGGTTTTTAATGGTACAATTTTAATTAAACATGTTGTTTTTTCTTGAAAAACATCATTGATAATTTTTTTTAGCAATATGTTGTTGTACTTTAGATTTTTCTTTTGCAGAATTTTGATAATTTTTCAAATCGCTCCTTAAGCTAATGCAGTCAGCTATTCAGTCTGTACATTAGGTTTTTTTTAAGACTTTTTGATAATCACTTCCACAAATCTCTTCTTAAACTAATGCAGTCAGCAATTAAACAATAATACACATACTCATTATCGAAAGCATTTACTCTTACTTTCTTAGTTTGTGAGAAGATTGACTTTCGACTAAATGTATATAACGATATGAACGACGTTTCTACCTTCAAGATAAGTGGTTAGGTTTATTTTCATATTTGTTTTAAAGAAAATAACCTCTGCATTTTCCTCTATTTCAAGAACGTGTCAGGCATTTTTTTCCTTCAATTTACACTTTCATTATAATTTTTTACGATTTTTCTGGCAATATTTTTTAACAATATATATGTATATTATAATTTCATATATATTTCAAATTTTGTAATATTTAATAAATTAAAAGAACTTGTTGAAAATAAATAAGTTATATTTTGTGTTTTGTTTTTGTACAAGTTATTTTTTGTTTTCTGTGTTGAGCAAACGCATTAAAAATTAAATAATGAGAACTTTGTTTAACAGAACAAAGTTTTCTGCCATTTTATTCCCTATATAATGATATACGTATTTAGAAATTCATTCGTATATAAAACCATTTGTTTCGTGTATCAAATAAAATATCAAAACTTCAGAGTGTTTTTTTTTATTTATTTATTTCACTATTTTTGTATCATACAAATATCTCAATAGAATTTTTAGAGATTTTTTATGGCGCATATTACCGTATGCAACGAACTGTTCGTAAGTCCTTCTAAAGGAATTCACAGAGCCTTTCACTTGTCATTATAGTAAAAAGGTACATACAAAAAAATCAAGCAGTTAATAATAAAGAGGAATTTCCGGGGAGCTTTTGAAGTTACTGACTTTCACCATGTTTATCAAACGAATTGAGAACAATGCGTTTGAGCCCATTAATGTTACTAACGTAGGCTGTAACTACGGAATATGTGATTGTTTCGAGCTATTTTCTCTTGTATTATTTTTGAATGAAATTGCTACTGCAATTTATTTTCCTTCGATTAAATGACAAAATATTTTAGCTTCTTTAATTTACATAATTCCGAATTATATATATATATTTAATGAAATTATCCTTATTTTATAGCCAAATGATAAAAAAAAGTTAAGAAATGTAACAGAATGTAGTTTTATCTAATGATTAGAAACTACAACTTATGTTAAAAATAATAAACTTATTCATAAATGTACTAATAACTGAAAAAATGTCATTTTAGTAGGCGTTCTTCTCAATTTCCAATCTCTTATATCGTTACGTGAATATTTATTAAATTAATGAAATTAAATTATCATGTTTAATTAAATAAACTTTTTATTCATGATACCTAGTAGAGTGGAGTGAAAAAACTTGTTTTCGAAATTCGCATTGCTTGAGGCATTTTATGGGATGAAACTGGCTGAAACAAATTGTCACCAAATTTCGTCTCAAAATATGGATATCTTGAGGTTCCGCACCTCAAGTGAATATTTGTATTGCTTTTTTTTAAAGTTTTAATGCATTTTTATCAAAAAATAATAATTAATTAATTTTTAAATTAATATTAATTAATTAATTTTTCATTAATATATTGCTTTGTTAAAACGTTATTGTCATATGTCAGTGCTAGGAAGGGCATTTTGTTCATAAATGGCAAATTTACTCTCCAAAATCTAATAGATGGCAGCACGTGTTCTAATCTGATAACTTTTTTATCATGACTTAAGCAGACACGTGATTTTGATTGAGTTGAATGGTTTGTTTTTGCGACTGTTGTTTTTGTTTGATGGTTGTATTTGTTTCAACCACTAATTTGTAGACAGTAATTTGTCTATTTATTTTTTTGGGCAGGACAATACGGTCTTTAACATGGTCTCAATTAGAAGTGAAACATTTTGTACTGTTTTTGGAACTCCAGTACAACTGAAAGAGACAGTGTTAACCACATATGCTGATTTAATGAAGCATTTCCTATGTGATGGTGAGAAATACCACCATCTAGATCTAAACTAGCACACACTATAAAAAAAAAAGTATTTGGTTTTTTTTCTGCATATTAGCAGAGTATTTGGTATCATTTTAATCAGTGAACAGTGAACAATACAAATTAATGATCCATTTTAGGATCAGCGCATACAGATAGATAATTGTGGAACAAAGTGAACCACGGCAGTCAAGGAAATATTTGGTTTTCCGTTCCCACGAATGATTTAACTACACCTAATAAAAATGTCATGGACAAAATTGTCAGAACAATAATATGACACATTTATTTATGAGAGCTTAAATAGGCACGAAGACCTCACAAGTCAAAGCATCTTTACCTCCCAGACACAGAACGGCGTCAAGAGGAATCGCTATTGTACCGACGGACCTATGAAACACTCAAGGGGAGTACCAAATTTCTCCCGCATGCCAATGGTCATCTCTCTAAAATCAGAGGTATGGCCGAAACATGCAAATTTTCAAGAAGTTAAAACGTATAAGGCCTTAATTTTATGTGAAAAGGGAAAAATGGTTCCATCTCTTTTTTTTTGCTCCACGAAAAGAATGTGATTTTTCTTGAGAGTTCAGATTCAAAAAAGATGGAAAAGTAGAAGGTTGACTGCTCTCTAACTAAAAAAACAGATTTTGAGTGTGTGTGCCAATAGATGGAAATGTACGCGCTAAGAAAAAGCGAAAACGCGTCAGCCATTACCTCCTGCTGTCAACGTTATCTAGTAATATAAGGTAACAAACAATCTTCCTTCACCATTGTTCCATTTTATTTAATTAAGCTATATTCTTTTAATAATACGAATTTAAGTGTGTATGAAGATCCTACCCCGATCTAAACATAAAAAGGCTAATCAAATAAATACTTCTAGGGTATGGAACTCTGCCTTTCAAAATCGAATTTTTTAATTCAGTAAGATAAACTGTAATTCTCAGAAAATAAATGTTGAGAATACAGTTCTCAACTAGGATTGAATATTTTTATTTTTTTTAAACATTTATGTTTGTTTTTAATCATATGCTTATAATTACCTTGTAAATAAACTCAATTTTATATTCAATTAATTTTAGTCAGTTTTCCTTTTGTTTACTTAATTTATTGAATTAATATTAAGTATTTTATTTTAGGAAATGTTTTCTTTAATATTACAATCTAGGTTTTAAAATAAGCCATTATATATTTAATGTTACATAACTCTCTGCAGGTAACCTTTGATGATTGTAATTGGCTCAAAGAGGATCCGAACATCAAAAATAATTCACAACGCAACTTTTTCTTTTCTATAATTAATTGATAATTTGTCTAATAAAATTTTCTAAGTATAAATTATCATATCAGATCCTTAGAGTCATAGGTGCAAAATAAATACTATTCGTCTCGGATAATTTAAATACTCATATTAATCAATTAACAGCAATATAGTGGTAAATCCTATGCAGTCAGACTTAAATTCAAATAATTTAATTGATCACTCTGTAGCATTCCATCATAGGGTTTACCGAATTAGAAGTGGTACCGTTACCTCTTTCTAAATTATTTTAATATATTAATTTAATTTTAGAAATAGAACTTTAGGTTATTGTATAATTTTTTAAATATAAAAATATATATGCAATATTAAGACTAAAAAAAAAAAAAAAAATTTTTTTTTGCTAACATAAATGTTCTTAATTCTAATTCTTTTGAAAAATTTTTTTTCCTCTTTTCAACAACTAATTAAAAAAAAAAAAAAAAAAAAAAAAAAAAAAAAAAAATTAAGCATTCATTGGGGAATCTTCATACACTCTGTAACATGCATATACCTGGCAATTCTTTTTGGGTACCTCACTAAATATATAATGATATATTAAATAATAATAAGTGTTATTGGATTGATTTGTATTAACAAAGAATTGAAAATATGACTTGTGTTACATATACTGCAACAGCAGCAAATATAAAATAAATACATAATAATGCTCAAATATTGAAATGATATATATTATATATAATTAATTTCTCGAACAGTGCATAACAATTCACCATTGGGTATCTTTTATTTTATGTTAAACAATTTTTTTTTTTTGCTCTCTCTCTATTTTATGATTTTTGTACTTTAATTGGATGAATAAGCGTAAAAGTCAAAGAATTAGTAGAATAGATACTGGTGTCAAAACTAGACAACAATTACGCGAATTAAATAATCAAACTGTAGACACTAATATTATTTGTAATAATAGTAATAATAATAAGAAGAAAAAAAAGAAAGAGAAGAAAATTATAAATTCTGAAAAAGCTACTCCTAAAATTACTACAATGGACACCCCAAATGCAGATAGCCTAATTAATCTGATTCCATACTATGATGGAAAAAAGGAAGCAAATATTAACCATTTTTTCTTACAATTTGACAATCTCATCAATAAAACTGAATTGAATAATGATTCTAAATTAACTATATTAAAGGCGAAAATTGTAGGACCTGCTAAAGATAAATTGATGAGGGATCAAAATTTGTTCGTGGAACAGAACTTAGAAACCTTTAAAACAAAGTTAAAACAATTATTCGAACCCAAAACCACATTTCTAGAAGCGCAAAAGAAATTTTGCAATCTCAAACAAAAACCGGAACAAAACATGAACGAATTTATATTAGAGTTTAATGCGGCAGCAGACCTTTATCTAAAAAAAAGTGGGCAAGATATAGGAGCTAACAACAGCTCTACATTCATGGAAATGATCAAATTATCTCAGTTTTTGGAATCAATTCGTAGTGATTTAAGTCTGGAAGTAAGAAAAAACTCTCCGCCGGACTTTAAAACAGCGTGCAACATAGCCTTAAAATTAGAGGAGGCTTATTCACATGTCAATTTAAAGGACATCAACAACATTTCCAAAACTAAAGATTCTGATTTGTTAAATGAACTGCTTAAACTCAATGTAGAAAGTGCAGAGAATATAAAATTATTAACCGCGGAATTAAATAACATAAAATTAAAGGTAAATGCCACTAACAATGATACAACTAGGTTTTGCAAGTACTGTAAATCCACATCCCATACGAACCCACATTGTTGGTTTTACAAGGGCAACGAACAAAACAGCAGTAATTACGTGGACGAAAATAAAAAAATTCCTGAGAATATTCAAATCGAAAAACCAAATTTTTATCAAGGGGGAAACCAACAAGCTCAGGGAAACTTTCAGCAAACCCCAAATTACACGCACCAAAACTTCAACCCTATGCAATATTCTGCTCCTCAGTACATGTACTAT